>CM076578.1:1772101433-1772435132 GCA_034641835.2 Pinus albicaulis | reverse complement strand
CATAAAACCCCGTCGGGTGTGATTTTCCTCACCACTGGCCGAGAGCCCAACATGCCCTCCCGCAACTCCACAGTGGCATTCCCATAGTATGCCTTCCCTCTCATGATCCAGGATGCATATTTGTAAGATTTGGTCTAGCCCCATATTATACAGGTGTCCTGATATTAGCTGATACTCTACTGCTCGAACTACTAGATGTCTTTTCTAGGCTACTGTATATTCCTTTGGGCATTGTCCTATTGTTAGGTAGGTTTCTATTTGGTCTAAGTATTCTGGGATGGCTTCTACTCTAAAAAGATCAACATCTAGTATTTTATCATCCAGAGACCCTCCATTTTCTCAGTTTTCTAGCCTTGACAGGTGGTTAGGCCCGAAATTTAGTCTCCCGAGTTTCACTATCACCTCAAAAGTAAACTCCTGAAAGAGTAGGAGCCATCTACAGATTCTTCCCTCTAAGAAAGGTTTGTTAACTAGGTAATTTAAAGATGAATGGTTTGTAAAAAACTTAAACATACCTCCTAGTAGGTAGTGGTGAAACTTTTGAAGGGAGTGCACCATTGTCAACACTTCCTGCTCTGTTGTGGTGTAGTTCCGTTCCACTATTGATAACTTACGACTTGCAAAATAAACTGGGTGATAAACTGAAGTGTCCCTTGGTTGAGCCAGAACTGCTCCAAGTGCGATGTTGGAAGCATCAATGTGGACATAAAATTTCTTGTCCCAATCAGGGTGAACCAGTATTGGTACGCTTTCCAACTTTTCCTTCAAGATATTCAGGGCTGTCGTGCAATTCTCTGTCCAACTGAACTGCTCCGATTTCCGCAACAGCTTCTCCAATGGGGTCGTTATATTCGTGTAGTTGCATATAAATTGCCTATAGTAACCTGTGTGGCCTAGCAGTGATCTTAACTGCTTCACAGTTTCTGGTGCCTCCATGTTAATTATAACTGCTACCTTTGTTGGATCAACACAAACTCCTTGTTTGCATACAACATGTCCTAGCAGTGTTCCAAAAGGCACAACAAATATGCACTTCTTGAGGTTTAATGAAATCTGGAGTTTCCTACACCTTTCAAACATTATCTTTGATAATGTTGCATGTCATTTTAACAGGTTGTAGACAGTCCAGTCATCCATATATAATTCCAGGAATTTGTGGATGTATTCGCGGAACGCTGCGATCACAATGCGTGAAAATTTTGTTGGTGTTTTTCTCAACCCAAATGGACTTAGATGATATGAAAAGGAACCCCATTCAGTGATGAAATTTGTATTATTCTTATCTTCTTTGGCTATCCTTACCTGACGCTATCCTAAAAATCCATTTGTAAAGGAATAAGACTCATTCCTCACAACGTTGTTGAAAACTGTCACTGAACGAAGTAGGGAATGGGTCATGTATACAGGCATTATTCAAGATCCTATAGTCAACATAGACTTGGATTTGAGACTTATCCTTTTTGCTTTGTATGACTATGGGACTTACCCATTCTACTTCTTCCACTGGGAATATCAACCCTGCCTTTAGCATTTTTTAAATCTCTGCCTTAACTTTTTCCTTCACTCTTGGATTCAGACAATAAGGTTTGTGCTTGATTGGTCTTGCGTTGGGCTTCATAATTATACGCATCTCCCCCATGTCTCCTTTTATTCCTTTCAGCTCCGCTACTGATGATGGGAACAAGTCTTCATATTCTTGTAGCAAATTGAATATCTCCTTAGTTGTCTCGGCATCCCAATAATCACCGATTGACGCAATTTTGGGTTTTTTTTCTGTCCCAATGTTCATTTTCTTGGTGTTTAGTGGTAGAAGATGAATCCTTCTATTGTCAGGTCTTCTTTAATATCCTGCTCCCCCGCATTTTCCTCGAAATACAGATGTCTAAGACCTTCTAGATCATCATCATCCATCTTGTTGTTTATCTTTTTACATGCTACTGACTATCTGATGCTTTGGTTTGGGAGTAGTTGCTCATCCTCCTCCTGAATCTCCGAGAAGAACAATACCTTTTTAATGGCCTACAATGCTTGGGTGACTAGTTTTGTTTTTCCTTCAAACAAGAAGCATTGTATAAATTTTTCCGCAACTACTTGCCAAGTATTGGCTCCTATTTTCCTCTCTTCAGTTAGGTACCAAGCATGTGGAATCAAATCCAGTGAATGTATAAACTCGTCTACCCATAGCTCTTCCGAGTATCCTACATTTTTCCATTGATCCTCACAATCTTTAAAATGTTTTCTGGGTCTAATTCCCCTTGGTATTTTTCAGTGAAATGTGATCCTTCTTCTTCCTTGAACCTGGATTTCAATGTTGCCGCAACTTTTTCCCATCGCAACAGTGAGTTGCGGTGGTTACTCCACCACCTGGATGCTGTGGATTGTAAATCCATTTCCATGAGTGGGACCCTATGGTCCACTGGTACCTTATATTCTATTCTGGCAATAAAAGCATTTACAACATTCATATTTGACAAATTTGGATAATCTCTTACCTCAGTCCCAATCCAATTGATTCTTCCGATGTTGGCGCATCTTCTTGCATTGGTCTCATACCCCCCTTGCTTCTGATCATCCTAGGCTATTTCTGAGCCTAAGTTTGAGCTTTAAATATTTCTCCAACTCATAGATCCCCCCGCTATCGATTTGATATAATCTTTCCTTTTTCCTACAGTCATTTCATAAATATGATCGAGAAGCTGAGCATCTACTTTGTTGTCAATAGACTCTGTGTATCGGGGACCTTGATATAGGTCGAGTGGCTGGGTGACCCTAACATCCCTGTCTTCAAAGATCATTAATTCCTTATTTAAATCTATTACTACATAGTTTTCAAAAGCCCAATCGATCCCCAATAATTCTGAACAGGGATCTTTATCCCCCATAGTGTCTATCACCTCGAAGTTTGTGTATGTCTTTACCCCCGCAACATCGACTTCAACCTCCTCCAGACTGCCTATGGGCACAATGCAGTACTATTTTTCCATATGGAGTTGAATTGGTAAATATGTCAACCTTGGTTTCCCCAATGGTTCCCATGTCTTCCCTGGAAATATATTGACATCTGACCCTAGGTCAAGCATTGTTTCCTTAATTTGGAATCCTGTAACTTGAGTGTTCACCCGGAACTATTTCCTTGTCCTTATCTTATTTCTTTTCACTCTTTGTATATATTTATGTGTTTCGTCATTTGACTCCCTTGGTCCTGTGGTCTCCTGCACCACCATTTCCAGGTTTTTCTTTAACTATTCCAACATTAGCAAGTTGGTAAAAATATTTAGGAATAGACAAAACCATTCTTCAATCGTAGTACTTGCACTAACTTGGTTCTCCTTATCTCCCTTGGCCTGTGGCAACTCAATGCCTTTTCTTCTCCCAAGTTGGGCAAATGTTTCCACTGCTTCTTTAAAGTATTGCTTTTGTCTTTTTGTGCATCTTCCCCAGTTATTTTTCCACCTTGCGTCACTATGGCTACATTTTGGATAGCTTGAGCCTCTATTATTCTTGGCTCTAAATTTACCAGAGTTGTTCCTCTTTGTCTTTCTATTTCTTCCCATATTTTAATGAGATCTGGGCAATCTTTTGTTGCATGTGTGTTAACTCTGCACTGAGAGCACGAGGCTCTTCTAGGAAGTGGGCATTCCCTAGCCATGTGACCTTCTTGGTCACAATTGTAAAATCGTATCAGCCCTCTTCCTCCAGATTGGCCTCCTCTCATGCCTCTCCCTCATCCCCTGGGAGCCTCATTCACTCTATATGAAGGCCTATCCAATCATTCTGCTAATGCATCCAGAGCCCTACACTGCTCTATGTTGTGCGTTGTAGAAGCAAAAAACTCACAGTATATGTTGTTCGTAACGTTGGAGTATTTCTGCAAGATTGGGCATAGGCGGGGTGGATGACCCATGCTTTTGCATACTCACGATATTCAGTTGCGGCTTGATTCTATTGCGTGGGGAATCTCGTGTACTGATGTTGTGGTGGATATAATCCCTGGGTGTTTATATGTGCAAATCCTCCTACTAACGGAGCTCCCTATGCCCCTATTGCTGATGTCCCCACATTCTAGCCCCACAACCTTGGACATTCAGTTACCACGTGTCCTTCCAGTAGACAGTGCATACACCATACATTTGGCCTAGCCAGCCGCATTAGTTGAATTTCTTTCAAATTTTTTGTTAGGCTAGGTATCTGATTTTTTAACCCCAATATGGAAGGGTCCTGAGCCGATTCTCCTCCTTTAAATTATTGCGGATATCCCGCCATGGCCTCTATCTTCATAGCTTGCTCCAATGCGTCTTGTAACATCTCGATCTTCTGTTGTGTTGGCGGAGTTCTTGTAATGGAAGAAGGGCCTTGATGAACCAATCTCTCTGATGGTTCGGGTTGATTGGATAATTGAGTTTTCCAATCATATATTTGAATCTCCTCATTATATCCCATGCAGTTTCCCCCTCTCACTGCTTGATCTCCCACATCTCTGACAGACCCTTCTAATCTGTTTAGGGTAATTTTAATTCCTTAACGAAATATCTCTTTACATCGTCCATCGCTGGGTTCTGATGAGCCTCAGACCACTTAATAAACCAGCGTAGAGCTCTCTCCTTGAGATTAGTTTGAATCAACTTACTTACCTCTGGTGTATGCTGAGCCCTCCATATGGCCTCGCAGAGGTACTAGTGTTGTTCCACATCATCATTACCCCTCCTAGAGAACTCTTGGTATTGGGTAAATGATCCCACCATGATTTCTTGTGTGGGTGTCACTAGAACAAAACCTTTGACCCCCAACTGTGAAATGGTATTACTAGCACTACTGGTAGTGTGTATTACCGCTGTAGAATAAACACTATTCAATTTACTCAATTCTCGTAACTTGAAAAAAATTTCACCTAGTGGCTGATAGAGTACTAGGGGAAGGTTGGGACTAGAGCTACTTGAACTTTGGGGAATAGAGTTACCTGGGGTTATGGGTGTTGGCCCCTCTCGGAATAGCTGCTCCATCGCAACATACAACTCCACATCGGATGTCTCCTCGGGCCATGCGTCATCTCCGTCGTACTCCTTTCCCTTCTCTATTTGGGTTGGGCTCTTATACACCTGTCGTACTTCATTGATGGTCCCTCCTATATCTTGGGAATGCATCTGACCTTCCATCTTCATTGCCATCTGAGGTGCCTTCTCCTTGTCTTTTCTATTACTTTCCCATTTCTCCAACTCCTTCATCACCCTTTATCACCACTTCTCAGTGATTTTCGCCCTCCGATTTGCTTGTCATTCCCTCAACCTACTGGAGGTCTCGGCATCCATATCCCTATTCCCCTTTCCAACATACTTGTAGCATCTCCCCCTCATCTCCTTCCCCTAGTACTGGAGGTTTATGTCTCCATCTCAGATTTTTGGAACTCCATTAGTCCTTCATCCACCATCAAGGCTTTGATCCACAAAGAGATCTCCTTCAACAAATCTCCGCACAACCCTGATTTGAATATGTCCTCCACTTTTGAGAAAGACTGGTAACACTTAGCTGAAAACTCCACTATGTATCCTTCCAAGGTAGATTGTACCCATAAATGTATAGCTCTGGTCAAATCGGTATCTAACCGACAGAGTGCTGCCAGATCTACATGCAACCACTTGTGACAGACCTTCCGCGAGCTTCTTTGGACTATCTTGGTCTGTAGTCTCCACAACCAGTTGTAAAGCTCCTTTGGAAAATTTCCCAAAAGATCTCACAGATATCACTGGCTGATTCAGAGAATAGAACCCGATTCTTAACAAATTTCTCCCGTTGTTTTCTTAACTCCGCTTACTGAGATATTAACTGATACAGGTGGTTATCCCACCAGTTTCTTATTTCTTTCTAGAAGATTCGTGATACCATTATCTAGTTCCAAAATGGAATTTCGGGTCTCGGAAACAAAACCATTTTTTCGCGAGGAAGAAGGTCCCTTGGGAAAGACCCACGTTCAGAATGGAGGCCAACAAGGTTTTCTGCAGTAGTCTAGCACAACGCCAGCATTTTCACTCTACTTCGAAGAGTAGAGAGTCTCACCCGAGGCATTCCGTGACCTTACTAATATTATGATTAGATCAAGTATCGATCAAGCATACCATACAATCTAAAAGAGACAGAACTGTGTCTTTCATATGAGTGTAAATACTCTACAAATGATAATACTCATGAATGTATTCAGGACGGAAAAATCAAAATTTAAAGAAACCCACACATTGAACTGAACTAGAAACACATTATAGAACTCAGACATCAAACCCAGATCATGATATATTGCATTAACAACAAGAGACAGTTAAATTACTCCTTAGAGCGATCCTGGAAGAACTGATTACAATATTATTACATATGATTAAAACATAACGAACAGAGAGAGAACAGAACAACCAAAGCGAACAGAGCTCTCCTACGTCTCCCTTGCTCATATCCCTACTGTGCCAACCTCCTGTCTCCGTTGGTTGAATGCCTATTTGTTCCTTTGCCAACATGACTATCAGTTCTCCCTTCCTTACTGCTCTGTTGTTTGCCGCATCTCCCTGATTATGGGGAGTACTCTGTTTGTTCTTTGTCACTTTCTCTTGCCATCTGTGCCTATTTCTGCAATAGTTGCACCATCTGCTCTTCAGCTCTTCGCAACCATAACAACTCTCTATCTACCGTGGTTGTGCTCTACCACCTGTTATCCGCAACTCAAAAACCGTTTTATTTCAAAACAAGGGCCGCAACAAGCCCCAACCCCCTGATCTCATTTACCAGCACCCATTGGAAGGGAGCTTCAACCCCCTGATTTAATCACCAACTACTACTGGAAGGAAGATTAAACTTCCTCTTTGAAGGCTCCAACCCTTAGCAGCATTCATGGACCACGTTTCATAAATTTTCACACTGGATCCACTTGGTTCAACACATCACAACTTGTAGGCCACTTTTCATCAAATAAGTCATGTTCAACCCATTAACATCAAAACTGAAACTGATCATTTTACCTAAATAATTCACCCAATTACTGAAAACAGCCATTGAGCCAAACAATTATTGAATCATGCAAATATTGAACCAACCACTGAAGCAAACAATCACTTAACCAATCATCAACTTAAATAAAGCAGAACAGAGAGATCAATGTGACCAACTTATCAGAACATAACCTAGAATATTGTATCAACATACAGAATAAAATGTAGCCCTGAACATTCATATATAAAAATGTATACACTACTTCACTTAAGGAAACCCACGTTTGTACGCATTTTTCTGTATGGAAACTTGTGTACGATCTCAATATACTAAGTACTAAAAATTGTTATTGTAAATCAGTCATAGAATTGGATAGAGACTTTCTCCAATATTCTGCTGTATTAAATATCTTTGAAACCTCATACATCAAGTATCCTTTTCAACCAATTAACATGCACCCAATTTCAAATTCATCATTCAAATAGTTTACTTCAAACATTGTCGCTAAACCCAGAACGAAATGAATACATCATTGGTAGAAAACAAAAATATAGTAGGAATGATTAGACTGATTAGTCATATTGTAATAAGAAACCCTTCCCTTTTTGTACACGAATTTCATGAAACGAACCCACGTGTATACACGATTTTACTAAGGCCAACCTCTGTAGAGATCTGTAAATTTCGACCTAAAATTGTGCGACACTTCAAAACTTTAGACAAATCCAGTTCATAACATTCAAAGGTAAAAACACGTGTCAAGGCATAGATCTAGTCAATCCATGAGCAGATCATAAAATGGAAATTCATTCCAAGTCTCATGATCTCGGTCCATCCTTGTATTTATTGGTGCATAATTATTTCAGATCAACTTGTCAATTATATCCCATACAATGACAATATACTTTAGATTGAATTATTCATAAAAAATCGTTACTCATGTACACTTAGGACTTTGATCTTCACCTCCTTATATAGTTTGATCCTTAGCCAATACAATGAGCCAAAACCACACTAGTGCCGGTGGTCATATTTGATGGGATAAAATAGTTGTTACGCTGCTTAATAGTGTGGGATAATACCATGGATAAGACCCTTTTTATTAATAAATTAGTGTGTCAGCATGTATGCGACTTCACTTCGTTATACCAGTGTTTATACGCAACTTGGCCTCACATAAATTGTGTATATTTCCTAAAATATTTACCTTCAAAAATTTGTGTTTGTGACCTGAAAACCTTTGTCCCATAATTCTACTATTCTGTTCCACCACTTTGTCACCTCTGAACTGATCTGTGAACTCATCTAGTTACCATATATATTTTTTGTTACAAGTGGGTTTCCATCAAGGACAACACATGCATCATAATGCCAACAAATATAAGAAGAATTGGGTTGTTGATGGTGTCCACTAATGTAAGGACGAGCCTGTTGTCCAACTATAGGTGTAGATTTAGGAGAAGGAGAAGATTGTATCGTGCTCATTAGAGAAGTGCGAGAGGAAATTCCATAACAAATGTCTTGGGAGAAGTCCAAGGATTGGATGTCGTACCAGAGAAGGTACCAAATAATTATTGGTAGCAAGGCGAGATGGATGAGCCACCATAGAGATGAGTCTATGGTGATGTCGCAAACATGGATGTGGAAGCAACATTGGATATCTCAGCCATGGTGGAAACCGTTTGGGAAGTCATAACATATTCAATCATGCCTGATGATTCCAATTGTTGTGAGAAACTCACGTATGAACTGAAAGGAAGAGAATCAGTTAAAGGAGCTTCAGATGGAGTCTAAAGAGAATGGAAAGGAATATATTGATAAAGGTGTAACCCTCTAAAATGAATTGGAGAGTAGGGACGAGGTTCTTCCTGCGTGATCTCTTCAATACTCACCAGATCGTATGGAAAAGGTTTATCGTCGAGTCCAAGATATATGGTTTGTAGCTGTGTCTAAGACAAAGGAAGAGAAGAGGATGTCACTGATGAGGATGACTAAGGCTTCTCAAGTTGAATAACCTCAGGAATTAAATTTTAGACTCAATGATGTTCGGTTCAATGAACTCAAGCAATAAAGTTTCAGGTACTTCTGTTTCGATTGTGTCAGTTACACTTTCAAGAGTAGATGTAATCTTGGGCTTAAAACTCAAAGGGAAGGATGATTGTGGTGGATCAATGTCAGGACAAGGACCAGAAGTAGTTCTTGAAGTTCCTCATTTAGTAGTTCTCGTCTTCTTATACTTCTAGCGATGGTCACGAGTAGCATATGGTGGAAGTGGAGGTTTATTTTTCATTCTACGTGAACGACGGGGTAAGGATGTTTATTCTTCCACGTTGGATTAATAAATTTTAGAAATTAACACAAAATAAATAAATAAAAGGGTAAAAATAGGAATAAAGGTTTACCAAGCAACCATGAACTGCAATATACATCTTGGCGAACCAAGGACTTAACGTACGTGCAATAAATCTCGTTGAATTGTGTGTACATTGTATCACGGTATACAAGGCGACCAAATCGGCTACCTATGGTGATGATAGCAACCTATAGGGGACTCCCAAAATATACTCAACGGTACATCAGAGTGTAACCCATAGTAGTGTTGTCTAATGTGTAACCGTTCGATGAGATTGTTCCCTTATACTTTTCATGCATGGAGCGCCATCCTATATACTCGAAGGTACGTGGAGTACGATCCTATACACTTGTGTACATGGAACGAGATATCACTCAGGATGAAACGTTGGAAAACAATGACAAATCCTACATTTAATGACGTTGGAACACATCTCTAGCCTCTACCTCTTAATGTTTTCTTTAATGTTACAAATGCTCCTTTGGTTGATTTAGTAAATTTTAATGTTTATCTTTAATAAATTTTCAGTTTTATGGCTCACCACGAGTTTCACCTGAATTCCCTAAAATGAAAGCTAGCATAAAAAATGAAACCTTTCTCTTTCAATGAAAATATATCTAAGGGAAGAGACAAAGAGTATGCAACATACAAAATGTAGCAAACAAGATGCAATTCCCTTTTCAATGCAATTGTTCCAATATTGATGCACACATAAAAACCTATATTCCAATGAAAATATTTTTTTTCAATTCCTCTTAATTATCAAATGTGATGAAAACTAATATGCAAGTCTAATCACTGATTGAAATAGACTTTTTAGAGCAGTGACTAAAACACCAATTCATTCAAGTAACTAATGATCAAATAAAATAAGTTTTCCAGTGACCTAGTGATAAGAACAAGATAAAACCTAAATAAATCCCTATCCAAGGCACTCAAAAGAAAAATCAAACCAAATTGAGGCTTCAGAGGGACCACCATACATTCAAAGACTCCAAGAAGGACAACTAGAATAAGGTTGATCAATGAAAAAACCAACACAAAGGAAAATTCATACAATAATAGGGGCCAATGTAGGTGCAGAAGAGGCACTAGTGCTATGCAATGCTAGCACGGAGAGGGCTCAACGGGGGTGAAATGCTCTATCCCTAGACTAGAGGGAGGATTGGTTAAGAAATAGATAGTTCTGGGACAAAATTTGCAATTGAGACTCAATGAAAGGGCTTCCTAGGTATATTCTTGATTGAATATGAAAGTAAAGGTCTGAAGAAGAGGTAAAACAAACACTAAGGACAAAGAAACCACAAGGGCATACAAGTATCCCTAGTATGGTGAACAATTTGTTATACGAAATCTACGGTTACAAAAAAAAGTTTCTTCCCTAGACTGGGTGGCCTAGCCTAGAACGACAGAAAGACAAAGAACCTATTGTTTCCCTTAAATTAAATAGATAATGGAATGAAGCCTACCAGTGATTTGCCTTATACTTCACTACTTTCTTGGCTTGAATGCTCCAATCCTAGCTCCCGTCGCTATAATTAGAACATGCACAATAAGAAAACACAAGCCAACAATCTATGATATCTATATAGCATCATATAAATACTTCATTCGATGGATCAACATGGCATCAGAATACATGAAATCATAACATCATATATAGGGAAACAAAAAACTCTTTGCATTAATAGAAATGGAAGGAGTTACAACCAAAAATAGGATTTGATATGGTAGAAAAAATCCTCCAAGTTGACTTGTTCCTTCATTGCCACAAAGTGCACCTCTAATCACCCTAATGCATGGAATGATAACTCTTCACAACAACAACATGAGGGTAGAATTCTATCTCCAAAAACCAACCCCTAGCTTGTGGATGGCCATAAATATATAGAATTAGAGGGTATGTTGGGAGTTCTTATCCATTTACTAATCTAGGTTTTGAGATCCGCTCTTGATGGGAAGATGGGATGAAAAGATAAGGGATGGAAACTCCAAGGAGATAAAGGATAGGATTTGAGAGATTAATATGAGGTAAATAGTTACAACAGATCTTGGAAGCTTCTAGAAATGGAGGCTTCGGGATTCTCTCTCTTTTTCCTGAATTTTTAGAACCAACACACCCCAACATGGCACAACCTGCTAGTGATCAACCCTATCGAGGATGGATAAACCTGCTCGTGAACGTAGGTCCATAGGCATATAGACTGCGTTGGTGCTTAAAGACGTCGATTCAAGGTTGTTTCAGGCAAAAACTATGGGATTAAGGAGAGTCATCCTTAGAGCTTTGTGCAATGATGATATTAAGGGGTAAAAGAATGTTGATTGATCCAGTTTATAGGCTGATTGGCAAGATGTGACAAAATGGCATAAAACAACAGTTCCAACAATGTTGTTGAAGTATATGCCTTATATAAGGATTTGAGAAAAATTGTGAATCTCAGAATATAAGAGATGATTGTTTTTGGTGATTCCTTGAATATAATCCACTGTTTATATTTAGGATATATCCCCTCACTTACAAAGTTAAGTCAAATTTTCAAGAAGATATATCACTTGTATTAATGTATTCCCAAGAAGAAACGTCTCCCTGTTGTCAGATCAAATGACTCCAAGGGTAATCACATGGTTAATTTGGATCAAGGAAAAATTAAGGTGAAATTTGATAGTAGGGGAAATGGGTATGCCCCCCTTGTTAATGGTTAATCAAGAGACTAGAAACCAAAGTAGAGGAATAATTCTTCATGGTTTAATGTAACATTTTGATTTTTTTAAATTTTAGTTTTTGTTAGGCTAGTATTGGCGAATGTACAAGTGGAATATTTTAGATATTGTAGCATTTTGTTCAAAATATTGAAGGTTAGAATGATTTAGATGGTTGTTGATACATACTCCATTTTGACCATGCCCACTAGTTTCAACTTGTTTATGTAAATCATGTATCTAAACTAAGCTTTAGCTCATTGTATTTTCATATAATAACTATTCTCTCTTCTTTTTTGAAAAAAGTTAGGAACTAAGAAACCATGTTAAATTGGTTGTTAGATAGAAACAAAGAAATTTGATTATAGTCGTAGTGGTTTGTGTGATTGTGATGCAATTTTTTTTGGCCAAATAAATAAATATCCAAAATTATATATAAATTATTTTTTATTTTTTGTAAGTAATGTTTGGTTGCTGAATATGTAAATTTAACTATGGTTTTAATAGTTTGTTAAATTCTGATTAAACAAATTTTGGTCAAATATTATTAAGAGAATTTTTTTTTTTTTTTCAAATTCAATTTGGATGTCTTATGTGATCATTTTTTTTTCACGTTTTTGTTTCTACCTTCAGTCCCTTTTACAAGATTTGAATGTGAAACTTTATGAAAAAACATGGACACAAATGAACCAATGTACACCTCATAAATAACTTTTTTTTAATCTTCCATAAAACATAAATTTTATAGAAATTAAACCTCACACAAACCAATTAATCTATATCTCATAAATATAAATCAATATGAATTTATATTAATAATATTATATATAACTTAAGAAAACTACAATATTTTACAATATTCTCTCGAATTCAGAATTGTTTGTTTTATAGCCAAATAAATACTGATAGGATATCTGATTACATACTGATTTCAAAATCATATTTAAATCATAATATGCTAAAATTTCAATTTGTTTAAAAATAATCACCTTCACAGAAAATTAAAATGGCAATAAGTAACCAAAGCAGATGACCTTTACAGCAGATGACAATCACAATTGCAAAACTACCCAGGCAAATCACCTTCACAGCAGATGACAATCACAATTGCAAAACTACCCCAATCCGGGAGAAGTAAGCAATTGCAAAACTACCCAAATCCAGTGGAAGGGAAGGAAAAAATTGCAGAGTAATAGTCCCCTTCCTAAAAGAAACAAAAAAAAAAAAAACCTTTATATTAAAATCATTTAATCCCATTAATCTGTAACATATGAGATGACGACTTCTCTGCAACGACCTCTATACCAGTACATTGCATTTTGCATTGAAAATATTTTCTTAATCAGAATCAAGATCAAAACCCAGATCTGATTTTCTAAAATCAAAACACAGATCTGTTTTTTTTTTTAAACAGTAGTTTTGAACCTAGTATTCCATTAACATTAGCTTGCTACTCAACTCGAGAGATAAAAATCAATAATAAGCAGGTGGTGGTCCGCCTCCAAAAGGTGGACAGCATCCTCCACAGCACATCTCTATCAACCAGCAGCAACACAGACATTGAAGCCTGCATCCATGCATCATAATTGCATTATGTTAGAACAAACCAGACTAATATTGGAATTTGATTTATTCTCTAAATCAAAATTAATATTAGAATAAAGAAATAAAAATTTCTTTGTATTCATGTTTAGAACTAAATCAAAATTAAATTTAGAATAAATACAATAAAATTTCATAGTTTTTGTATTGATGTTTAATACCATTAAATGTGATTTTTCATAATTTTGACAAAAACATAATGATAATCACATTCTTGAGGATCATAAACCATATTTTTCTGTTACCAACATGATAGATCAGAAGAAACAACTAAACTAAACATTGACACAGAAACTACCACTGTGATGGATTTAGAAGAAACTACTAAACATTGACACAAAAAGTACCAATGTGATAGATACATGATCGATCAGAAGAAACAATTAAATTAATAAATAAATAAATAAATAAAATCTACACAAACACTACCAATGTGATGGATTTAGAGGAAACCACTAAACATTAACACAGAAATTACCAATGTGATGGATTTAAAGAAACAACTAAACATTAACACAAAAACTACCAATATCATGGATTTAGAAGAAACAACTCACATAATTCAACTCAGAAGCCCCAATTCCTAAAATAAAATTACAACAATTCTAATAGAATATTAAAAATAAAAAATAAAAAAAATTGGGTGATTGATTACATACAGTTCTCCTATGCAGCCTCCAAAACCACCACCCCAGCCGCCACCCCAACCACCACCCCAGCCGCCACCCCAGAAGTTCCCCAGCATGGGAGGTCCTCCCATACCCCATGGGCCTCCAGGACCGGGCGGGCCAAAACCGCCTCCTGGGCCACCGCCGAAGCCACCTCCTGGGCCACCGCCGAAGCCACCTCCCGGGCCACCGCCAAAACCGCCTCCCGGGCCACCGCCAAAACCGCCTCCGCCCCCTCCCGGGCCACCACCGAAGCCTCCACCGCCTCCTCCCCCTCCAGGTCCCATTAGGACGATGATCTTCTGATTCTGCTACCTGATTGCTTGCTTCAACTCAGAGATTATAAACACAGTGCAAATTAGAGGTACAGAGATTATTTCTCAGAAATATTTAAGAGCTGGGAAGGGAGAGGGAAGGAGTAAGAGATTTCCTTTGCCTCCGGTGGAGGGTTTTCAACCACCAGTCAGTCAAATCTGCCATTCTCTGGTGCCTACCCGTTTCCATTACCTCAAAGTCAAAACCTCTGGGCATCAATAACAACCATTTTTTCAAATTAAAAACTATAATGATGTAACTTGTTACAGGTCTATTTTGCTGTACGACCATTAATTACACTGCTAAACAACAATTATGTTCTGGGTAGAGGTCTCTTTTGCGGTTTCTATATTTGATACGCATCCCGATGTTGCGAGTTGGATAGGAATGCAGTCAGCGAGAGACACCATCAATTATAGAAATGGCAAGGTGCAAGTGGAAATTGATGTTTAATTAAAAAACTGGTAATCTTGTTCATTTACAAGAATTTAGTTAACCGAGAGGAGGTTTCCTTGGTCCTATCTGGATATAATTTATTGATTATGATTATTATTGGTCCTTTGATTAAAATTATGGAAATATAATTTTTATGGTGAATTTGTTATAAAGGAAAGTATTTGAAGAGCTTTTGTCCAACAACCTTGATATTAGTAAAGTAATAGAGTTAAAAACAATAAACTAATGGAATGATGAGCACACAATAATAAATTTCCAAATATATCTTCAAAATAATATGTATAGTGATCACTAAATCAAATACGACCTCAAAATAGCATGTTTTGTCCAGGTATTTAAAAAAAAAATAAAGGCCAATGGATTCAAAGTCTTTAAAAATCTTGAAGTAGTTTTAAATTATGAAAATATGATATTACGAAAATATGATTTTTTTTGTGTTGAATTTGTTATAAAGTTTAGTATATAAAAAGTTTTAGTAATTAAGGAAATAAAGTTAAAATTAAAATAATAAATTTAATAAGGAAATAATGATAATTATTTACTAATAAATTTTCAAATACAATTCCAAAATAGTATATAGAGTGATTAATAATCTAAATACAATTCCAGAATAACAAATTTGTATGTAGAATGATCATTAACCTTAATGTCAACTAAGGTAATTATTTTTTTTAAGTGAAATAATATTAAAATATTAAGACATTATAGATTAAATAACTTATATTTAAAAAAATAATAATAGTGTTGGCATTATAGCATGTGTGTTAGTTTTGATGTCAATTTGGATTGTGATCTTACTGTACTATGTCAACATAGATCGTTTGTTGATTAGCAATAGAGTTGTAGAAGGAGGCAAAGGTTATTGGATAGATGATGACTTATGATGATGCCCTAATGGTTGCAGAGGTGTCACACGAGGTTGAACATGGTTTAGACATGCCTTATGAAGTGAGGAATCATTATGGTAGAGTTTTGGGTAGAGGATCCCAAAGATTATTCAACTTTTCTATCTTTGTTGGGAGTTAGCTATGCACAACAATGCTTTTGAATTTTCCTTGGGAGGCTAATGTCAACAGTGCAACGATCTTCTCTAGGACGATGTGTTATCCAAGAGACATATAAAAATTTAAAAACCAACGCTTTTCCCATGGAATTCGTGCATGAATTCGATTTAATGTTCAATTGATGTAGTAAAAAAATCCATCAATGAACTACATGAATTTTGCCACAGAAATATTGAGAAAGAAAAGCTATAAATCAGCAAGAAGTTTGATTAATCAGGGTCTGCATTTTGTTCAAACCATGGACTCTAGCACCAACAATCTTCACAATTGTTTTCATTTATTTTACATTGTTCTAAAACGAGTGTGAATGGGTTAGCTAGTTTTATTATGGGAAGAAAAAATGAATTTCCCATGGAATTCTTGTGTGAGGTCAATTGAACGTTCAATTGACGCGATCAACAAATCCATCAATGAACTCCATGTATTTTTCCATGGTAATCTTGAGAAATATTTTGGCATTATGATGTAATGTGTTGTCTTTGATGGCAACTTACTCGATGAGTTTCCTTTTGATAACAACCTACTTGATGAAGTTGTAAACATGATGTATCTACATGACAGTTCAGATGTGATAGAGAAAGAAATACCAATCAGTGACTGTGTTGGTGGATTTGATGCACGAGTGTACCAAACCACACCTGCTTAAGAGGAGTGGTTTTTTCCTCTGAAGTTCCTGCTCATAGGAAGATAATAAAGGGAGTTATAAAGTTAGTGAACATGCCAAAATATGTAACATACTAGATAAGAAAATAACATGCATGTATAGAGAGAAAATAAAAACTAAACTAAAACACATAGCACAAAAGATCTAAATAGAGTCAAACAACTTCAATAATCCAAACGGTGGCACTTACGTCCCCTCTTATTGAGTGGTAGTAGGAATAAATGATGAAACGTTTACCCACTTTCTAAGGGGCCCTTATAACTAGGGAGTTCTAAGACCCGATGCAAGGATGTCTTTAACTCCGAGCTACATTGGCGCACAGTCTCTCTCTCTCTACTCCAAAGGATTGGAGTTGTTGGATGGCCAACAACTGAATCCCCTCTATCTCTGCTCCGGATCACACACTGATGGATTTCTTGGGGCAATTTTGGCCATCATAACGATGTGTTCTCACTTTGTTCATCTCTTGGTGGCCTTTTATAGAAGAATTCAAACTCTCCTTCCCTCTCGTAGTACATTAATGGATGGTGACCCAAGGGAGGAGGGTGATTCCATTGTGTGCTCCCTTGAGGTCCTAAGGAGGCTTAGGAAGCTATCCTTAGGTAGCCTCAAGTGTGGGATCAATTTTCTGGAGTGTGCCTTGTGGTCCCGTAAAGTGACTTTCACCACTCTCAGGTCTACGCAGCTTTTTGAGGGAAAGCCACACAAAGGCACCCCTATAAGAAAAATGCGCATGTAGGCGCATTTTGCTATGGTCTTGAGTGCGCAATTTGATTTTTCTTCTGGACCTTAGATATTTTTTAAATTCCTCAGATTCCCTAATGTGTCTCAGCCGTGGAAATCGTTCTACCTGACATTTTAATAATGTCATATTTGATTGTTCGATTTCCCAGTGATAAAAGTGACAAAGGAATGATGAAGATAATGTTTCAGGAAGAATATAGAAGTTTGATGAAGGAATGTGGCGTATACATAGGTGTGTACGTAGGTTCAATGAATTCAAGTTGTGTACATATGCAGGTTTGATGAAGGGAAGTCATGTATATGCAGGTTCAATGACGTCAAGTCATGTACATATGCATGTTTGATGAAGCAAAGTAGTGTATACACGAGTTTGGTGAAGAAAAGTCGTGTATACACACGGGTACAAATAAGAAAAGTTGTGCATGTGTTGGTGCATTGTTCTATCGATACCAAGGGTATTCACCATGGTATTAGACCATAATATTGAGCGTAATAACGACTATTTGATTCCGTCCAAGAATACCATTAGCATTAGTGTGGTTTTGGCTCATGGTAATTGCTAAGGCTCTAACTATATAAAGAGGTGAAGATCAAAGTGTCAGGGGTTTATGAGTAAGGTAATGAATGAATACTTCAATCTAAAGTATATTTGTATGGTATGGACTATAGTTGATTGATAGATTTGAAATAAAGATGCAGTCATGAATACAATGATGGATCGGGATCTCTAGACCTGAAATGACTATGTATTTGCATGATGTGGCTATGATTCATTTAGATCTGTGGTTTGGCGCATGTTTCTTGTAGTGAAGGGTATGCTTTGTGTAAGTTTGCAGTTCGAAAGTACTGCGTAGTCCTAAATTATTTAGAGATATATGTTGAAAATGCAGCAAGATGATGGAGCTTAGTGAAATGAAGTCGCCTTCACTAAGTGGGCCCGCAGGCAAATTCTGGCGCAAAGTCTATTTTTAGACTATGTCTATTTTTAGACATATGGAGCATGGTCCTGGGATTGCAGTATGTTATTCTTGGAGTATTGGTCATGTTGGTAAAAATATATGGACCTCTATTTTTAGACATTTAGGTCGAAGTCTATTTTTAGACTGCCTATCCTAAAAATAGGGAAGTCAAATATTATTTACCCTTAATAATATTTGGACTCTAAACTTCAATTTACTCTCTTGGAGCACTTCAGTTCGAGCTACAGAAGTGGCTCATGCATCTGACAGAGGAATTACACTATTCCTAGGGGTTTGGTGAGCTCATGCATGGTTGACTTCAGTTAGGACTTCAGTGGCAAAAGTTTGGTGGAGTTAATGAGACAGATGGTGGAGTTGTGTTCGGTTTAACTTAGTTGAACTAGTTGAGATTAGTTTAACTAGCTAATCAATTAGTTATGAGTGGAGTGAATTAAATATTATTTAATTCATTAATTAGTAACTCATTATTCAACTCAAGAACACATCAGTTCACTACAGTGCATGATCAGTTCAGTGGAGACCAGTGAAAGAGGTAGATGAAAGGGTGGAGTTAGCTACCAGTGGTGACATCAGTTGTGCATGAGATTTGCACCACACTTGGAGGAATTTCCCATGATGATTGCGCTGTCAAGCCAAGGAGATTCGAACCTTGGATCTCTATATAGACAGGCCTGGATTGCGCAAAAGAGGCAAGGCAATTGGCGGTGAGTTTTGAACCAGTAACCTGTTCAAAACTGAGCTAGATTGTGTTTAACTTTATGAGAAAGTACTGAGTACTTGTGAGGAGTATTGTACTGAGTTTGTTACATGATTTCTCCATTATAATATACACAATAGCTGCGGGGTTTTCAGCTATAAGCTTTCCCCATACAGATCGTGTTAATGTGTATGATGATTTGATGTGCTATCGCTTGTTTTATTTCCGCATGTGTGATGATCTGAGTGGAAGAGATTATGTGTTGCATATAAATTCGAATTGTATGTGATCAGGATAGTCTCGGTGGATAATTAATCATTATTCAGCAAATTTCTATATGGTATCGGAGCTATTGAAGAAGAGATTGATCATCACATTGATTACAAACTTATTTTGGTAGACAGAGTCTGCATGCGGGCCAGGTAGCCTCTGGATCCATCCTTTCTTTGAAAGGTGATATATCCAGTAAACGCCCCTTGCAGTCAATCTCTGTGCTAGAAATAATTTGTTCTCACAGGTTAAGGGCGGTTGAGCTTTGAGGTGGAATTCGAATTTTGCAGCACTTTTGTTTTCTTGGTGCCAGTGTTGAAAATGTCTTTCAACGGTTTGCGACTCGAATATGCTCTTGAAGGCAGTTCGAATTATGTTGCATGGAAGGATGGCATGGAGGCAGTATTAGAAGATAATGGTCTGAAGGAGTTCGTGGATACGGATGTCCAAAAGCCCACTAATCATGCTGAAGTCGAAGTATGGCAAAAGAAGATGGCGAAATGTCGAAGGATCTTGTTGGAGGGCGTTAAGGATCATATTGTATCCAGCCTGCATGGAAAAGATTCTCCATTTTTAATGTGGAAAGCTTTGACGGATCTATTCCAGAGTAAGAGTGACCAAAGGAAGCTGGCGCTCAAAGATAAGCTCAGGAACATCAAGATGGAGAAGGGCGACAGTATCGCCAAATACCTCACGAAGTTCACTCAGTGTAGAGATGAGCTGGGAAGTGTGGGGGTGACTGTCGAAGACGAGGACATGGTCGACCTGGCTCTCCTTGGTCTTCCAAAGGCTTGGCACTCATATCAAGATAGTGTCAATGGTTGGGAGAAGCTGCCGGGATGGGAGCGCCTTTGGGCGGATCTCATACAGGAGGAGATAAGGAGGACTACTCGAGATGGATCTTCATCAAAGGGAGCTGATGAAGAAAACTGCGCTTTGGTGTCCAAAGCTAAGAAAGGGAAGGGTAAGAAAACCTCTCATTCTGGAGCTAAGGGCAAGAAGCAGGATATGGCAAAAGTGAAGTGTTTTCACTGCCATGATCACGGACATTATGCTACCAATTGTCCAAAGAAGAAGAAGAACAAGCAAGCGGGAAGATCTGCAGATGGAGAAGCTTTGGCTTCACAGTTCGAGCTTGACTTTTCACTGATTGCATGCTTGGTTTCAAGTGTGATGGGATCGGTGTGGTTCTTGGACAGCGGTGCGTCATTTCATATGACGGGAGATCGGGAGTTGTTCTCAGATCTGGAGAACAAAGATTTGGGTGTGCACATCGAGATGGGCGATGATGGTAGATACAGTGTGACTGGTATCGGTACCATATCCTTTCAGAGGGAGTCTAGTAAACCCTTTGTATTGAAGGATGTCATGCATGTACCTGGATTGAAGAAGAACTTGATCTCTGTGGCGATGTTGGAGGATAAGGGGTATGATGTGGTCTTCAACGAAGGAAAAGCCTTCCTGCGCAGTAAGACTACTGGAGAGACCCGAAAGATAGGGGTTCGAACCAAGAACCTTTATCAGTTGCAGGTAGATGGCTGCGCAGCGATGGCATTCAAGGCGGGAGAAGTGGTGAGCCGGGATGATGAGGGCGAACTGTGGCATAGGAGATTGGGCCACCTTCACCATGGAGCTTTGAAGATTCTGCAGCAGATTTCTACTGGGCTTCCCAGCAGTGCTCTGCACGCCACATCACAAGGCAAGGTGTACGAGTTAACAGTAAGTTACCGACGATCCTTGAGAGAGTTCACACAGACGTGTGTGGTCCTTTCTCAGTTGCTTCGACAACAAAGCAAAAGTATTATGTGATCTTTGTTGATGATTTCTCTCGAAAGTGCTGGATCTTCTTCATGCAGAAGAAGAGCGATACATTCACGAAGTTCTGTGATTTTAAAGCACTGGTCGAGAAGGAGTCGGGGAAGAAGGTGATTGCTCTAAGGAGTGATAACGGTGGTGAATTCATCTCGGCTGAATTCAAGGAGTTCTGCAGCGCAGAAGGGATTCGGAGAGAGCTCATCGCACCCCATAACCCACAGCAGAACGGGGTGGCTGAGCGGAAGAACAGAACGATCGTGGGTGCCGCACGGGCAATGTTGCATGATCAGGGCCTACCCCTTCACTTGTGGGTTGAGGCATGCAATACAACAGTGTATGTGCAGAACCGTTGTCCTCACAAGGTTCTTGGCATGAGTACACCGAAGGAGGTTTATTCTGGCAAGAGGCCTGATATTTCCCATTTGCGGATTTTTGGTTCTCCTGTCTACATGCATGTGACGAAGGATGCGAGAAGGAAGCTGGATCCAACTGCTAAGGTTGGAATATTGGTGGGGTACACTGATACACCTCATAACTATCGGGTGTATGTGCCAGACAGTCGCAAGACTGTTGTGCGACGGGATATAAAATTTCAGGAGGAGAAAGCCATGCAGTGTTCGCTTGAGAGGGAGCTACACTTGCGTGCAGATGAGGAGCTGTTAGTTCCTAAGGAGGAGCTTCCGGATGTGGATCAGCCACAAGAGGAGGTTCAGGAGGTGGAAGAAACCACCCAGGCAGCGCCAACCATCAGAGGGCGCATGCGCACTACAGAAGCTGAGCGACTGGCTCGGGATGCAGAGAAGGTTGTAGGACTACCTACAGCACAGCGCAGACAGAGACAGTCACCGGATCGGTACACTGGATACATGGCTCTTATGAGTCAATGTGTTGTGACAGAGCCATCCTCTTTTGAGGAAGCTGTGGAGGAACTCGCATGGGTTGATGCCATGATCGAAGAATATGATTCGATCATCAGGAACAGTGCATGGGAGATTGTCCCAAGACCGGTTGGGAAATCAGTTGTAGGTTCGCGATGGATCTACAAGGTGAAGCAGGCGGCTGACGGGAGTGTGGAGAAGTACAAGGTGAGATTTGTTGCCCGTGGCTTCTCACAGATCGAGGGGATCGACTATGAGGAGACTTTTGCACCTGTCGCAAGGTACTCTTCCATACGGACGATCCTTGCTCTCTCAGCGCAGATGGGGTGGCACATTCATCAGATGGATGTGAAGATTGCGTTCCTCAATGGAGTTATTGAGGAAGAGGTGTACATAGAGCAGCCTGAAGGTTTTGAGATCTTCAGCAGTGAGTCGCATGTGTGCCGACTCAAGAGAGCACTGTATGGGCTGAAGCAAGCACCTCGTGCTTGGTACACTCGGATAGACAGCTACTTCACCGGGCTTGGATTCTCCAAGAGTGAGGCGGATCCAAACCTGTACCAGATTGTGGTGGAGGGGAAGCTGTTGATCATCGTACTGTAGGTAGATGATCTGATTTTGACTGGCGATGAGCAGTTGATACTTTCATGCAAGGAGGATCTTGCACGAGAGTTTGAGATGAAGGACTTGGGCATCCTTCATTATTTCCTGGGATTGGAGATTTGGCAGCGCAGCGGAGGACTGTTTTTTTCTCAGGGAAAGTATGCCCGAGAGATTCGGGAGAGGTTCAACATGCAAGGCTGCAAGCCTGTTGACACTCCTCTTCCTGGTGGTTGGAGGAAGGAGGATGCTACTTCAGCGGAGGTAGTGGATGCCACTGTCTATCGACAGTTGGTGGGGTCGCTTATGTATCTGGTCAATACACGACCCGATATATGCTATGCAGTTAACCAACTTTCGAAAGCTATGGTTAAGCCTACCAAGCTCTTTTGGAAGGCAGGCAAGCATGTATTGCGCTATATTAGAGGCACATCGGGATATGGTCTATGGTACAGATAGGAGGATGGAGCGAAGCTTTCTGGCTTCACTGATGCAGATTGGGCAGGGAGCCCAACGGACCGGAAGAGCACATCCGGAGGAGTTTTCAGCATTGGGTCGACAGCAGTTTCCTGGTACAGCAGGAAGCAGAGATCCGTGGCACTCAGTTCAGCAGAGGCCGAGTACATGGCAGCTAGCTTGGCTGCATGCGAGGCTATTTCGATGAGGAAGATCCTCGCAGGATTGTTCAGGTTGCATTTGGAGCCTACAGTGATCTACTGTGATAACCAGAGTTGCATTAAACTCTCGGCTAATCCAGTATTTCATGATAGGTCCAAACACATCGACATCAGGTACCATCATATCAAAGATTGTGTTCAGCGGAGAATCATGATGCTTTCATATGTTCCCACGGAGGATCAGGATGCCGACATCCCGACGAAGGCGCTCACCAGGAGCAAGTTCGAATTCCACAGAGGCAGGATAGGGGTTGCAGATAATCCATATCTTGCTGAGAGGGAGTGTTGAAAATTCAGCAAGATGATGGAGCTTAGTGAAATGAAGTCGCCTTCACTAAGTGGGCCCGCAGGCAAATTCTGGCGCAAAGTCTATTTTTAGACTATGTCTGTTTTTAGACATATGGAGCATGGTCCAGGGGTTGCAGTATGTTATTCTTGGAGTATTGGTCATGTTGGTAAAAATAGATGGACCTCTATTTTTTTGACCTATAGGTCGAAGTCTATATTTAGACTGCCTATCCTAAAAATAGGGAAGTCAAATATTATTTACCCTTAATAATATTTGGACTCTAAACTTTAGTTTACTCTCTTGGAGCACTTCAGTTCGAGCCTTGGAAGTGGCTCATGCATCTGACAGAGGAATTACGCTATTCCTAAGGGTTTGGTGAGCTCATGCATGGTTGACTTCAGCTAGGACTTCAGTGGCAGAAGTTTGGTGGAATTGATGAGACAGATGGTGGAGTTGTGTTCGGTTTAACTTAGTTGAACTAGTTGAGATTAGTTTAACTAGCTAATCAACTAGTAATGAGTGGAGTGAATTGAATATTATTTAATTCATTAATTAGTAACTCATTATTCAACTCAAGAACACATCAGTTCACTACAGTGCATGGACAGTTCAGTGGAGACCAGTGAAAGAGGTAGATGAAAGGGTGGAGTTAGCTATCAGTGGCGACATCAGTTGTGGATGAGATTTGCACCACACTTGGAGGAATTTCCCATGATGATTGCGCTGTCAAG
Source organism: Pinus albicaulis (assembly GCA_034641835.2). Lineage (NCBI taxonomy): Eukaryota > Viridiplantae > Streptophyta > Pinopsida > Pinales > Pinaceae > Pinus > Pinus albicaulis. Next base: position 1,772,410,660 of record CM076578.1, on the reverse strand, counting down.
CCAAGGAGATTCGAACCTTGGATCTCTATATAGACAGGCCTGGATTGCGCAATAGAGGCAAGGCAATTGGTGGTGAGTTTTGAACCAGTAACCTGTTCAAAACTGAGCTAGATTGTGTGTAACTTTATGAGAAAGTACTGAGTACTTGTGAGGAGTATTGTACTGAGTTTGTTACATGATTTCTCCATTATAATATACACAATAGCTGCGGGGTTTTCAGCTATAAGCTTTCCCCATACATACTGTGTTAATGTGTATGATGATTTGATGTGTTATCGCTTGTTTTATTTCCGCATGTGTGATGATCTGAGTGGAAGAGATTATGTGTTGCATATAAATTCGAATTGTATGTGATCAGGATAGTCTCGGTGGATAATTAATCATTATTCAGCAAATTTCTACAATATATACACGGGTTTGACATGAGGAAGGTGTGTATACACACAAGTTTGGTTCTTCATAGTAGCATATATGTTCAGTAATACGTTGAGATATATACGTGAGTTGGTTTCAGGATTACTGCGTACATACGCGAATAAGTCTACTAAAAGGCACGTATGAAAGTCAAGGTTTTTCTTAAGAATACTGAAGAAAATATCTGATCAATTTTTTTGAGTTTTTGATGTTTATCAATGATGTCTTCATATAGATCTAGGTTTTTTGAGTATTGATTATGCTTCTAGTTGATTGTGATTACAAATTAGTGATTGTTTGGTAGATTGATGATTTAGTGAATGATTTGGCATAGTTATATGTTTTAGTTTGATGTATGGTATTAGGTTTAAATGAGTGCAGTGGGTCTAGTCTGAAAATATGATGAAAAAATGCTTACAAGTTCTGATGTATTGAAGTGAGTGGATCTAGTGTGAAAATTTATGAAACGTGGTCCGCGGTGGTGCTGAGGGTTGGAATTTTCAGTGAAGAAGTTGAAGCTTCCTGCAGTAGGAGATGGTGAGATCAGGGGTTGTATCTCTCTTCCAGTATTGGTTGGTAAACGGGAACAGGGGATCGAAGCTCCCTTCCAGTGGTGGATGGTAAACGAGATCAGGGGGTTGGAGCTCCCTTCCAGTAGCAGCTGGAGAACGAGTGAAGGTAGTAGCCTTTTGCAGGTGGGTGCCTGCATGATGGTACGAGTCTACATCAGTACAATATTGTAATCAATTTTCTATATAATAAATATTGAAGACAAAGACAATAACAACGTTGGTTTTATGGCACATTGGGTTTCCACCTTAAATCCCGGTGTTCATGTGTGTTGCTTATGTGTGATAATTTATTCTGTTATTACTGCACATTTTTATTGCTTACTAAATTTTTGATGAATCATTAATGCACTATTTTAAGTAATGTTACATTTATATGTATCTGAATTATAAGCTCTTTGGGCATACACTAGTTTCAGTTGGATTGAGTACAATCACGTAGAGAATTCAGTAAATAAAAGTAAAAGTTTGTGTGAGTTTTAAATATTGATTCACCCCCTCCCCCAGTATTTTTCCCAACAATTGGTATCAGAGAAGGTCCTTCAGAAGAAGCATGATTGCTTGAAGGAGATCCATTAGAATGCAAAGGAAGAAAAAGAAGAAGGCTACTCGAAGGAAGAAGACAAATCAAAAAACCTGCGCAGCAATACATTAAGAAGATAAAAAAAGGTATCGATTGTTGTTATTGTGATCCACTTCATTGTTTATGTAATATTGAAGATAATGAATATAAAAGTGAAAGGAATGTTATTGATATAGAAGAAAAAAATTCTAAACTCAAAAATGAAGTTGAAGATCAACGAATTCTATTTAATAAAAGAGTTATATCTAAAAAGACATGATTATTAGATTGAATAATCAGTTACAAGAAAGAAACTAAATTGAGAAGATAAACAAAGAATAGATAGACCAATTTTAAAGGCTGCAGAATGAAGTAATCATTCACAGTGAAGGACTTGAAGCATAAATCATCTCTCTCAAATCAGATCTAGAAAAATCAAATAAGAGGAATGAACTTATACACACATTTTCAGAACAAGGAAATGGGCTGAAAGAAGAGATTCTAAAATTAAATGATCAAGTAGAATAAGGAACAAGGGTCAAAGAAGGTATGAAAAAGAAGTGCCAAATATTGGAGGTTGAGGTTAACATTTTAAAGGAAAAATAGAAGAAAAGGATAAACTCTTGAGATTTCAAGATAGTACTAAGATTATGGATAATATTCTTAGTATTCAAAGGTCTCCTTCCATTAAATTTGTTTTTTCTTTTCATGAACCTGTTAAAGGAGAATCTAGTTCACAAGACAGTGCAAAATTTTCAAAGGATATCGAAACAGAACCTGAAGTGTTTCAAGAGACAAAAGGTCAACTGACAATCATGAATCCTCAAAGGAAATCATTTGTTCCTCACTATAGATGTATAAATCGATTCTCTGCTTTGGTAAATAACATCGAATTCTTTATATGTCATAATTATCGAAATGTTGCACTCAATTGCAGAAGCATATTGTTTTAGTCGCAGAAAAATAGACACTACATAGAAAGACCATCAGCTCCCAGGTACTCAGGTTTCTTTAAGGGTTATTGTTTTTCATGCAACAAATTTCGACATAAATCTGTTGATTTCAATAGAAGGAACATGAGGCAAAATTATTATGATTCCTCAGCTCCCTTTTTTGGTCACATAAAATGTTATGCTTGTAACAAGTTTTGGCATGTAGAAAAATAATCCAGGAACAAATCAATGAATCACCAAACAAAACATGAAAGACAAACAAATGATATCAAAAGACCAAAGAAAGATGGATCCACCAAAATTCATGTTAAGAAGAAGAAATAAGAAGAAATAAGATGTGGTCTTGCTCTCTGTGCATTTAAAAATGAGGATGAATGGTACATCGACATCCGATTCTCACATCACATGACTAGTGATAAGAGTAAGACGGAGTCTCTCAAGAAAAATAAAGATGGTAAGATTATTCTTTCAAATGATGCTCCAACAAATGTTTTGGAAAAAGGTAGAGCCATAATTTACAAAAATAGAAATGCATTTAATACTTTATTAGTTCAAGTCCTAAACCAAAGCATATTAGGTGTAGACAAATGTCAGATAAAGGAAATGTAATTTTCTTCACATCAACCAAATAGAAGGTCATGGACAAAGAAACTAGAAAGGTCATAGCAAGGGGATACAAAAATGATGATAAATTATATGTGTTTAAATATCCTACCTCTCGTAGATATAAGGATGATTTAGACTTAGACTGAAAGAAGACAGTTCCCATTGCAGTGCATCATTCTTGAAACAATATTGTTATAAGTAACTGCAATACATGAATATTGGTTTGTAAATATTATTTGTCTATATTTCTGATAGTGCAGCTGATGTGGCAATAGAAGATAGGTATAGAATGTACAAGCTCAGGGGGATTTGAAGCTATGAAACATTCAATATTTCACTTTCTTTACACGAGCTTCATGAATTATAGTCACGTATACACATGTTGCTTTACAGAGAGTTGTGTATGGTTTTTCTCTGATAGAAAAATAGTAAGACAGACTAAAGAATAGATTCTGACATGCTGTTGAAAATTATGATTTAATTTTCTTTGTCTGATGTTGGTGGGTATAGTGTGCTGATATGGTATTGAGTAATTATTTTCACATTGATGATTATCTGACTTATGGATATGCCTTGATGAATGAGTTGATGTGGTCGCAGTTGATAGTGACAGGTAGCACAAGTTCATGGAGAGCATTAGCCTTATTTCTAATGATGCATTGTTGGCATTATGATTCTTTAATACTTGTGAGGCTCATGTAGTATTTCTAATGATGTTATACTATTTTCATGAAATATGGATTTCTTATGATGAGATTATGGATGATCCGTGATCATATTTTCTAGAATATTATCATTATCTAAAAACATGGAGTTGATGCATGAATAATAATTCAGATATGAGGAAAGAACATGCAGATCTTGTTGTCGATGACTACTATCATGAACGATGCCTATTGTGCTTGATTCCTACACATGTTACATCGTGATTATGCAAATGGAATAAGTCTAAAACATGAATACCTCTGTGATAAGAGATCAAAAGGATGATTGGTTGATACATATTGATTATTGATGAAGTAGTTAAGGTATGATAACTATTCTTGCATATTTGGGCAATAATATGATGTTGCTGCAAGGTTCACGAAGACATGGTTATTTATATTCTTATATGATACTTGAAGACATGGCTACATTGTCTTTTTTGATTGGTTCTCACATAGGTTTTTGATCCATGTCTATGGTGTTTAGTCATGTTATGTGATATGATGCTTCACTACTCTATTTTATTTCATGATGATGTACTTGGTTCCCACATATGTTTCCTTGATGAACATGGTTTGGGGATATTCCTAGAAAGGGAAAAAGATCATATTCGATATATGATGGTTGTGGATCATGGTCTTCATCTCTCACTATTGAGGTCTTTTTCTCTTGGTTTTAAATGTCATATCTGTCATTTGATGTAAATGTCATGTAAATATTAATGATGTAATCCTTATTATATTTAGTTATGTATGGAATTTTGAGGTCATGTCAATATGTAATGCCACTTGGTTGGGTGGTTGAGTCAAATCTATAACCCCACTTAATTGGGTGATTGATGTAAGTATGTGTCCTTGGTGATAGGAAAGGTCATAAACAGTTGAGTTATAGAGTAATGTACTTCATTGAGAGTATTTCTAAAGATTCAACATGTGCTCAGGGGGAGCATGGTCAATATAATGTAGATAAAACCTATAGATCTCTTGTATCTACAAGGAAGGAGAAAATTTCTTTCAGCATTGGTCCACCCTTTGCCCTTGATTTCAAAAGGGGAGAACAACTTGGTGTTTCAATAATGCTTGTGTTGGTGTGTCTAATAGATATCTACAAGTTTTGGTGATCAAACACCAACATGGCTGCCATCAAGTCCAAAGGGGGATATTGTTGGCATTATTATGTAATGTGTTATCCTTGATGACAACCTACTCGATGAGTTTCCTTTTGATAGTGTTAGCCTCCTATATCAATAGGTTTCATCTTTCATGATTGTCTTGATGGAAGTGTGGAATATGTTCAAACCTTCTTACTTGAGCAAATGTGTTCCATATTCTTTAAAACCAAAAAAATAAAAAAATTTAAAAAATGTAAAGAGGGTATACCCTAAAAGAAAGATCAAAGGGTAAAAAGAATAAAAATGGTCAAAAAGAGAAAGAAATGAACCCCAAGCAAAAAATAGACCAAGGAAAGTGTGCAAATCCAAATGCCACTACTTTTTACTCTGTTGTAATAAATCAATTGTGTGCAGCTTGTGAAATTTTTGCCACAATTCATGAAGAAGTCAAACTGTTTAAACTTGACTTAGTCATATTTCAATTTCATGTTATAGATTAGAGAATAAATATCTAGCCAAATAGTTTAATCTTGGCAGATAAGTAGCTAGGTAGGGCAACATTAAAAGGTGTCACGCTAAAGAAGACCCTTGGATGCAATAAGGGTAGAAATAGATAGATTCATCATGTAAAAAGAAAGATTGATCAGTGGTTTGCAAGTCTAAATGCACCCTAATAAAGAAGAGAAAATGGTAGTGTTAAGTAGATAGGTAGCATGGTGCCGGCAAAGTGTTATCTGATGAATGGTGCTGCAAAGTGTTGGTTAATCATTTACTTTCATCACAAGTACTAAAGCAGGAAATACACTGGAAAATCACAGCAAGCAAAGTCAAAGTCATTAACCTCCCTCATCATTTTCCCCCTCAAGAGTTTTACTAATTTCCCCAAAAGTACTAAGGTATTTGGAGATCAAAAGGGCTCAAGGCATTTCCTTGACTTCTGGAGGGACCGGACCCTCGGCCTAATGATTAAAAAGACCTAAGCACTTGAGATAATTCATCATTGTTATCTTCCATCTCTAATTTTTTCCTAAGTAAAATCCTATTTTACTTAGGAAAGTGATGCAAAATTCCATAAAAATTCCTCAAAATAGCTAGTTATTCTAAGTTTAAGTGTTGAAGACAAAATGTTGCACTACTTCTACAAGTTTTCACTTTCTTAGATATACAAGGATGTTTTGATTTTCCTTGTCCTTTATCATATTAACATTTAACTCTATTATATTAAATCCCTAGTGCAATCCCTTTTCCTAAGTATATAACTCCCTTTTTTATAAATATCCCCAAAACCAATTTATTATAATGTTTACCAAAGTATATATTCCCGCACATTGAAAATAAACACCCCGCTTTATAAGCCCCTTTTTGTTTAAACTATAGCTTTATACATAAATTCCGCCCCTATGATGAATTAATTATATTAATTCATTCATCATATAATACTATAAGTATGTTTAATACCAAACATATTAATAAGCTTTGCAAAAATCTATGCCACCGTGGTCCGTCCACGTGGCATTCCACATAGCCAAACTCCGTCGCAATCCATTTCATAATATTCATGGGGTTAATTAATCATTTGGACTAATTAACAACCATTTCCGCCTATCAACTTTTCCCCGGGGTGATTAGATTACGCATTAAAACCTTTTTAAACCCCGACGGGCCCACCTTTGAAATCGCACAAGTTCCCCTCCCTTTCAGCCGTTGGATCGTCCGTTCGTTGATCAACGGTGATCATTAATCCCGCTGCCCATCCCTTGCCAAGCATGTTAACCAGCGGGGGATGGGCGGTTTTTGAAAAGTCAGCATTCCACGTGGCGTTAAAACTATGGAATCGCTCCCCCCTCGACTTTTACCGCCCTCGTCCATAAGCGGTGCGGGCTCACCGCTTACCACTTACCGCATACCGCCGGCCCCACTTCCCTACGTCACCCCGTACGTCAATGACGTCATCACCTCGAAAAAAACAAAAACCCTTTTGAATTGTAAATAAGCCATTTTTCGTGTTTTTTCAGTTATTTTTAGTTTCTGAAAGCGACAGAGCCCCCGCTGCAATTTTCAAATTTCACTGCAAATACACCAATTTACTCCGAAATTCCGCTGCGCCCGTGTTGAAGAACGTCCCCGCCATTGCTCATGACCTGTTAAAGAACCAGTTTCCATCTAAAAACAGGTATTTATCATTTCGCGCCCCGACTGTAAGTCAAGCTTAGTTTCCTTTGATTTTTCTCTAAAAAAGTGGTTAAAAATCATCGCTGAGTTCTCCCTGAAGATTTAAAACCTGTGAATTTGCTTCCCAAACCTGCAAATTGTTTCAATTTCCTCCACTTCAGAAATCCCGTCCGGTCTGTAAGTAAAACGAAAACCTCCATTTTGAATCCACAAGAACCAAAATGGAGGTCCCCACAGCTCTAAATATCACTCCCTTGAATGCTCCTCACCGTGAATTGGACTATTTACCCCTGATAGATGAAGATTTCCAAATAAAGGACCTGCATTTTGATGAAAGTCCCCGTTTGAGCTTCTGTCGCTGCAGAGACGAACACTCAAAGGGGCAAGATCTTATAGGGTTGTGGGAATCCAATTTCCCGAGATATCTCATCCCCTCAGTCCTTATTTTCCCAGAAATTGTCCACTGCTATCATGCCAATTATGATCCAAATCAGAAAGCAGTTTTATCCCCAAGTCAAAGCGTATCAAAATCAAAGAGTATCAGTGGATAAAGTGTATCAGGTAAAAGTCAGAGTGAAAAGTCAAAACAAAGTTACAGAGCAGTCAAAGGTAAATAGTAAAAATGAAGTTACAGAGGCAGTAAAATGGTAAAAATAAATGAAAGTACTTTCACCAAAATTGAAGTTTGTCTAAAGTGAAAGTAAAACAGTCAAAAGAGCAAGAAAGTAAAAAGATGAAAAACACAACAAAAATGAACATTTTTGCAGAAATTGCATGTTTTAGTCATTGTTTTGCAGACACTATTGTGATCAATATAAGATGAATTTTTCAAAACTGAAGGAGGTTTATTTTTTTAAGAGTACCATCTACAAAAACCTCTCTCACTTTTCTAACAGCTATTATGGTTTTGGAAATATTAAACAAAGTTGAAAAGCACTTTTTGCAGAAAATTACAGTCAAGTCATCATTTTGCAGAGAATATTGTGGCCAATTAGAAATACATTTTACAAAACTGAAGGAGGTTTTTGTTCCTAAGAGACCCATCTACAAAAACCTATCTCAGTTTTTGCACAGTAGTTTGATAATGAGAGATACATGCGCATCTTTACAGGCCATTTTTCAGACTCTGTAAAACTCTGTTTTACACATATTTTTTACAGAGAATATTATGCACAGCTGGGGAGGAATTTTAGGAAAGTGAAAGAGGTTTATCTCACCAACATATTTATCCACAATAACCTCTTTCACTTTTTACGTATCTATTACGGATTGAGAAATAAAAAGATATCATTGGACCCCAAGTTTGCAGAATTGTTGGAGCAGATTGCACAAAGAAAGGAAGCAGTTAGTGACTTGGATGCCTCATCATCAAATAAGAGTTGGATCAAATTCGAATTCTCCTCTTTGTCATCACTTATCCATCAAAAATAGTGCAAAATAGTTTGAGTGTCCTTTACTTTAGTTCTATTTATGTAAATAGTTGGAGAGATTTATGAACCAATTTTGATATTTGTTTCAAGATATTTTAGTTTAGAATTTGTATAAATACTCCACTCTTGGAAGCATTTGGGGTGGATTCTATTACTCTGCTGTAACATTGAGGTTTTCTGAATAAAAAGCTTTTGGACAAATTTACTTGTGGCTTACTGGATGACGTTTTGAAGCACTAGACTTGTTGCAGGATTCATGTGTTGGACTTCAGTTCAATAAGTTTTCCAACCCTTGTGTTTACATTTTATATTAGTTTATGCTATCATCATATCCGTTTCTGAATAGTTTACATAAAGGATTGAAACATAATTTGCTTAATTGTACTCTGTTTTCAAATGTGATTATTCTCGATGTTTTCTTCTGGATTAGTTATAAGCATGAATTCTTAATTGCTCATGTTTTGCTGATTTAAACATTGTTGATTACTGTAACAAAGAATCCTTCATTGCTCTTTGCTTGTAGTCATTTCTCTTCTTCCTCTTGAATATGGTGAAAGATTCTTAGTTGCCTTTCATCCCTTCAAGACCATCCATCCACTTTAAATTTTAAGGATTGTTCTCTGTCTAGCTATCTTGCCCTGTAATACCATCTTGTGCGTAGAATAGAAGTCCAGTAAAGCCATCCTTTGACTCCATAGCCCAATGGACTGAAAGCTCTCAGCCTTGCCCTTAGTTTGTGGATTCCACCATTTTCCAAAACAAACTTTGAATTTATAACTAGCCTAAAACCTTTAAAGAACAAAGATAAATCATAAAGAGAGAGCCCTCTCTGGATGCAGATTGGCTAGATTCTGCATCTAAAAGGTTGGTTTGTGGTTACCTCGGGTATACTTTCCTCTTACGCAACTTCTAGGAAAACCTGAGTGATAACATAGTGGCGACCATACTGGGGATCTGAATCATTTTATTGATACTATCGTTTGATTTGTAAGCTATAGACAGAGTCTGAAGATCAGCCAGGTAGCCTTTGAAATTGCTTTTGCTCTGCAATTGCAAAAGTAAATAAATGCTGCTTCAGTCTATCTCTGATTTAGCTTATATACTGAACCTTAGTTTCAAAACATTCAATCAGACTCTCTAGTTTAATAAATCTTTGAGAAAATTTTAATTAAAAATCTTAAATTTCTTAAAGAAATCATAGAAGTTGTTTTGAAAATTCATAAAAAATAAAATAATCATAAAATATCCAAAATTTGGTTTCCTGAAGAACTAATTTTTTCTTCAGAATTGTTTTACAGGTTTAGATCTGATCTATGATGGTGGACAGAGATCAGACACACAAAGGCTAAAATCATCCACCTGGCGACTCCAAATCAATTTCAGAATCAAGACTCCACTGGAGGAATGAACCTCAAAGAACAATATGGAAAGATCAGGCTTTCAACTTGGATTGTTATCCAAGACATTATGTTCTTTCTAAATTGATAGAGTTTTCCAATGTATATTGTATTTTAGAGAAGAACTTAGAGTAGTTTTTAATTTATCTCTTTTGAAAATTGTAAATATAAAATCTCCATGCACATTTGAGCATCATTCTTCTCACTCTTTTTGATATCATTTTCCAATCAAGACACCGTAGATCAGAGATCCAGAGCTTCAAGTTTCAGAGAAATTCCACAACCAAATAATCCATAGTCCAAAGCATTAATAATGATACTGGATGACAGGGTTTGTGGAAAATCTTTCATTTGATGAAATTTTAAATGAATTCAGGGATGAGTTATCAAAAATTCAGTTTGATGAGGATTTTCTAAGATCTTTCTTTCTTCTTTTTAAATCAAGAAAATGTTCCCCTCGAGTTAAAAAATGGCTTCTTGATATAATTTCTGAAAATTATGAAAATGAAATCAAACTTTTGCATTCTCAAATTCAGTCATACCATTTCCGAAATCCTAAAGAGTTCTTTGAAAATCTTCCTTCTCCAAAGCAAGAGGAAATTGTACTATCTTTTGACTTGCATATTGAAGATGATTATTCTTTTAAACACAAGACTGAAGAAATAAGTTCATGGTCTAATATTCATAATTCAATTGAACAATTAGTCATTGAAGGCCTAGAAGTAAATAACATACATCATGCTTTTATTGATCCTATATTAGATTATATGGAGAATATTTTTAGCTCAAATATGCAAATATATTTTATCCATGAGGATCAAATATATCAACAATTTCCATTTCACATCTTATCGTTGATTATAAAGGCACATGATCATAATATACTTCCAATTTTGATCACAAGCAATCAAGTTATCCATTTATTTTTACAGCTACTTGATTGGCTTCATTGGAATTTTTGTATTACCTGATTCAATAAGACTTTTAGTAGATTAGAGTAGGTAAATGAGTGCTAATAAGCTCAGAATTTTGAGCATTTTTTTAGTTGTCAATTTTTAGCTAGTTTTTCATTAAGTTGGTTTGAAAATTTTTGTGTGTTGTTTTAGTTTCAGATCAGATTTCAGGTTGCAGAAAAAGGACTATATTCAATTCAAGATTTCCAACTGGGAAACGCAGTTTTGATTGGATGGTGACTTCTTGGAATTGAAGCCCGGAGTGAAGGCCCTAAGTTCCAAAAAGTTTCACTATCATATGTAAAATAAAGCTACCAGAAGAAGGAAGATTTCATACTTTCAGTTTGAAGACATTCTGAGGCATCTGACCTGCTGTTCTTGACTTTTCACAAGGAAAAGCCATCCCCAAGTGGAGCCAGTGTTAGCCTCCTATATCAATAGGTTTCATGTTTCATGATTGTCTTGATTGAACTATGGAATATGTTCAAACCTTCTTTCTTAAACAAAGGTGTTCCATATTCTTGAAAACCAAAAAAATTCAAAAAATTTAAAAATGTAAAGAGGGTATACCCTAAAAGAAAGATCAAAGGGTAAAAAGAATAAAATGGTCAAAAAAGAGAAAGAAATGAACCCCAAGCAAAAAATAGACCAAGGAAAGTGTGCAAATCCAAATGCCACTACTATTTCATTTTTTGTAATAAAGCAATTGTGTGCAGCTTGTCAAACCTTTGCCACAATTCATGAATAAGTCAAACTGTTTAAACTTGGCTTAGTCATATTTCAATTTCATGTTATAGATTAGAGAATAAATATCTAACCAAACAGTTTAATCTTGGCAGATAAGTAGCTAGGTAGAGTTATTAAAAGGTGCTCAACAGTTTAATCTGAGCCCTTGGATGCAATAAGGGTAGAAATAGATAGATTCATCATGTAAAAAGAAAAGATTGATCAGGGTTTGCAAGTCTAAATGCACCCTAATAAAGAAGAGAAAATGGTAGTGTTAAGTAGATAGGGTAGGTAGATGGTGCTGCAAAGTGTTATCTGATGAATGGTGTTGCAAAGTGTTGGTTAATCATTTACTTTCATCACAAGTACTAAAGCAGGAAATACACTGGAAAATCACAGCAAGCAAAGTCAAATTCATTAACCTCCCTCATCATTTTTCCCCTCAAGAGTTTTACTAATTTCCCCAAAAGTACTAAGGTAATTTGAGATCAAAGGGGCTCAAGGCATTTCCTTGACTTCTGGAGGGACCGGACCCTCGGCCTAATGATCAAAAAGACCTAAGCACTTGAAATAATTCATCATTGCTATCTTCCATCTTTAACTTTTTCCTAAGTAAAATCCTATTTTACTTAGGAAAGTGATGCAAAAATTCCATAAAAATTCCTCAAAATAACTTTTTATTCTAAGTTTAAGTGTTGAAGATAAAATGTTGCAATTTACTTCACAAGTTATCACTTTCTTAGATGTACAAAGATGTTTTGATTTTCCTTGTCCTTTGCCATATTAACATTTAATTCTACTATATTAAATCCCTAGTGAAATCCCTTTTCCTAAGTATATAACTCCATTTTCTATAAATATCCCCAAAACCCATTTATTATAATGTTTACCAAAGTATATATTCCCGCACATTGAAAATAAACACCCCGCTTTATAAGCCCTTTGGTTTAAACTATAGCCTTATACATAAATTTCGCCCCTATGATGAATTAATTATATTAATTCATTCATCATATAATACTATAAGTATGTTTAATACCAAAACATATTAATAAACTTTGCAAAAGTCTATGCCACCGTGGTCCGTCCACGTGGCATTCCACCTGGCCAAACTCCGTCGCAATCCATTTCATAATATTCATGGGGTTAATTAGTCATTTGGACTAATTAACAACCATTTCCGCCTATTAACTTTTCCCCGGGGTGATTAGATTACGCATTAAAACCTTTTTAAACCCCGACGGGCCCACCTTTGAAATCGCACAAGTTCCCCTCCCTTTCAGCCGTTGGATCGTCCGTTCATTGATCAACGGTGATCGTTAATCCCGCTGCCCATCCCTTGCCAGCATGTTAACCAGCGGGGGATGGGCGGTTTTTGAAAAGTCAGCATTCCACGTGGCAAGCGTCCTGTGGAATCGCTGCCCTCGCAACTTTTACCGCCCTCGTCCATAAGCGGTGCGGGCTCACCGCTTACCACTTACCGCATACCACCGGCCCCACTTCCCTACGTCACCCCGTACGTCGATGATGTCATCGCCTCGAAAAAAACAAAAACCCTTTTAACTTGTAAATAAGCCATTTTTCGTGTTTTTTCGGTTGTTTTTAGTTTCTGAAAGCGACAGAGCTCCCGCTGCAATTTTCAAATTTCACTGCAAATACACCAATTTACTCCGAAATTCCGCTGCGCCCGTGTTGAAGAACGTCCGCGCCATTGCTCATTACCTATTAAAGAACCAGTTTCCATCTAAAAACATGTATTTATCATTTCGCGCCCCGACTGCAAGTCAAGCTTAGTTTCCTTTGTTTTTTCTCTGAAAAAGTGGTTAAAAATCATCGTTGAGTCCTCCCTGAAGATTTTAAACCTGTGAAATTGCCCCCAAAACCTGCAAATTGTTCCAATTTCCTCTTTTGTCAGATATGCCATCCGGTCTGCAAGAAAAAACTAAAACCTCCATTTTGAATCCACAAGAACCAAAATGGAGGCCTCGACAGCTTTAAGTATCACTCCATTGAATGCTCCTCACCGAGATTTGGACTATTTACCTCTGATAGATAAAGATTTCCAAATACAAGACCTGTATTTTGATAAATGTCCCCGTTTGAGCTATTGTCGCTGCAGAGACGAATACTCAAAGGGGCAAGATCTTATAGGGTTGTGGGAATCCAATTTCCCGAGATATCTCATCCCCTCAGTCCTTATTTTCCCAGAAATTATCCACTGCTATCATGCCAATTATGATCCAAATCAGAAAGTAGTTTTATCCCCAAGTCAAAGCATATCAAAATCAAAGAGTATCAGTGGATAAAGTGTATCAGGTAAAAGTCAGAGTGAAAAGTCAAAACAAAGTTACAGAGCAGTCAAAGGTAAACAGTAAAAATGAAGTTACAGAACAGTCAAAGGTAAATAGTAAAATGAAGTTACAGAGGCAGTAAAATGGTAAAAATAAATGAAAGTACTTTCACCAAAATTGAAGTTTGTCTAAAGTGAAAGTAAAACAGTCAAAAGAGCAAGAAAGTAAAAAGATGAAAAACACAACAAAAAGGAACATTTTTGCAGAAATTGCATTTTTAGTCATTGTTTTGCAGACACTATTGTGATCAATATAAGATGAATTTTTCAAAACTGAAAGAGGTTTATTTTCTTAAGAGTACCATCTACAAAAACCTCTCTCACTTTTCTAACAGCTATTATGGTTTTGGAAATATTAAACAAAGTTGAAAAGCACTTTTTGCAGAAAATTACAGTCAAGTCATCATTTTGCAGAGAATATTTTGGCCAATTAGAAATACATTTCACAAAACTGAAGGCGGTTTTTGTTCCTAAGAGACCCATCTACAAAAACCTATCTCAGTTTTTGCACAGTGGTTTTATAATGAGAGATACATGCGCATCTTTACAGGCCATTTTTTCAGACTCTGTAAAACTCTGTTTTACACATATGTTTTACAGAGAATATTATGCACAGCTGGAGAGGAATTTTAGGAAAGTGAAAAAGGTTTATCTCACCAACATATTTATCCACAATAACCTCTTTCACTTTTTACATATCTATTACGGATTGAGAAATACGAAGATATCATTGGACCCCAAGTTTGCAGAATTGTTGGAGCAGATTGCACAAAGAAAGGAAGCAGTTAGTGACTTGGATGCCTCATCATCAAATAAGAGTTGGATAAAATTCGAATTCTCCTCTTTTTCATCACTTATCCATCAAAAAATAGTGCCAAATAGTTTGAGTGTCCTTTACTTTAGTTCTATTTATGTAAATAGTTGGAGAGATTTGTGAACCAATTTTGATATTTGTTTCAAGATATTTTAGTTTAGAATTTGTATAAATACTCCACTCTTGGAAGCATTTAGGGTGGATTCTATTACTCTGCTGTAACATTGAGGTTTTCAGAATAAAAAGCTTTTGGACAAATTTACTTGTGGCTTACTGGATGACGTTTTGAAGCACTGGACTTGTTGCAGGATTCATGTGTTGGACTTCAGTTCAATAAGTTTTCCAACCCTTGTGTTTGAAATTTATATTAGTTTATGCTATCATCATATCCGTTTTCTGAATAGTTTACACAAAGGATTGAAACAGAATTTGCTTAATTGTACTCTGTTTTCAAATGTGATTATTCTTGATGTTTTCTTCTGGATTAGTTATAAGCATGAATTCTTAATTGCTCATGTTTTGCTGATTTAAACATTGTTGATTACTGTAACAAAGAATCCTTCATTGCTCTTTGCTTGTAGTCATTTCTCTTCTTTCTCTTGAATATGGTGAAAGATTCTTAGCTGTCTTTCATTCCTTCAAGACCATCCATCCACTTTAAATTTTAAGGATTGTTCTCTGTCTAGCTATCTTGCCCTGTAATACCATCTTGTGTTTAGAAAAGAAATCCAGTAAAGCCATCCTTAGACTCCATAGCCCAATGGACTGAAAGCCCTCAATCTTGCCCTTAGTTTGTGGATTCCACCATTTTCCCAAAACAAATTTTGAATCTATAACTAGCAGGATGACTACTTTCCTTGTTATAGCATAAAGGGCATGGATGACCTAACAGATACTGACTTGACTCCGGAGGGGATAGGGGACAGTATGAATTGAGGCAAAAAATTTCGACACAAGGGAGGTAAAAATAAATGAAGGATGGAAGACTATGATGAGAGACAAAAGGAACTCGGGACAGACTCCATGGAAGCGATGATGACTCAACTCAGATGCTCTGAAACAAGGGTGACCTGATGATGCTGCCACACAGAATAGGCACGGTGGGGACCATAAAAACATGAGTAAAAGATGGTTACTCATGATGAAACTCGACACGAGCATCGACAAGTATGAAGGCAAATTGGTGCCCCTAGTAAAAGTGTCGCAAGTGAAGAAATTTAATTTTGAGAAGCAGCAAAGTGACCCTTCTTGGAAAAAAGGCTTTCGAGTGAAGTATCAAATCACCAAAAATGAAGGATATCAATTTGAGTGCTCGGTGAGAGATTTCCAATGGTGTTGACAGTTCTTCAAACCGAGCTATGGTATGGTCGCAATTGGCAAAAAAAAACTTGGGGTTTTTCTTTTAATAAGGAAATTTCCCTCCAATTTGATTCATTTTCAAGTGTAGCTATGGTGAAAATAGAGAGGATAAAAAGCCCTAAATATTGCGGCAATCATAGCAGCAAAACCGACCGTTGGGATCAAGATACATTAGTTGCAAGTAAGAGGCCTAACCATACTCTCTCAATTCAGTGGATTAAAGTTTAAAATTAGGAACCCAAAGCCCAGTAACATACCTCTGCTCCTCCTCACAATCTGGTCTCACTTTTTGGGGCCTGTTCTATGACCTAGGTAGTAGGTACTTGGCAGAAAACTATGACCTGTCCAAGGAAATGGCCTGAAACGTGCAACCTGTCAGAGAAAGGGTTTTTAGTGTTGTTTTCTTTTGCTGAGAGCTAGGATTTTATGGCTATGATGCAATATTTCCTTTCTATATGCTGAAAAACATGATGGTTTTGTGCAGGTATGGTAGAGTTGAGGATCAACTGGAGAGAGAGAGACTTGGATGCATTACGGTCGGAGATCCAAGGGGATAATGTAATGCATGTCATATTGGCCAGGTTTGGGGTCCTCAAATTTATTGAGAACCCATTGATGAGTGCAGAAGAGCCCTTGCTAGCCTGTATAGTTAGATATTGGGACCCATATAATGAGATATTTATAGTGCAGGGGCACCGGATTGAGCTGAAAATTCATGACATATTTCTTGACCGGTCTCGCGCCACTGGGAATGGTGGGAAACACACAGCCATTGATATTGTGAGAGTGGAACATTATGGAATTCGTAGAGCTCCATTTCTAATCGGGTGTCCATGTGAAAGGCACACAGATACAAATTAGATATCTAGAGAGGCTAGAGACTCGTGTTGTGGCCACAGCGATGCTGTGAATCTTGGGCAACCAGAAACTCCATCACATCACCGGCGGGAAGATGATGTTGGTTGAGGGAGTATTGAGTGGGACCTACTACGGGTGGGCGCAGATGATGTTGTCGCCATTGAAACGACAGTTTTCACTGTGCAAGCAGTAGGTGAACCATGACTATTCATATGGCATAGTTCTTTTATCGCACTTCTTTGAGAAGATCCCTACACTTCGTCCTGATATACAGATTCGGGATGGGGGCCCGCCATAGCCCAGGATGCACCATTGGGGGTAATTGTTGTGTAGAGGAGGAAGTGGGGTAGTCGTACGAGTGTTTTGAACCGAGTTTTTTTGTGCATTTGGATCCGATGCCATTATACATAGATGACTATCCCTATAGTGGGATGAACTATCATGGGGACCTAGACTTGCCACTTCTGCCAAGTCAAGCATGGGGGCAGATGGTAAGTGAAAATTTCTTATCTTTTATGGTACATTTTAAAGTTTCGGAATATTGTATATGGTACTGATTCATTTAATTTTGGTATGTAGATATACCACCGATTAAATTGACCGAGTATATGGGGCCGCCTACAGTGTCAGGAGCTGAAAAACCTAGTGGATCAAGGGGAATGCAAAATGAGGATGCAGTGGCCCTCCTGGAGGATGTCCACCGTAGATGTGAGAAACTGTTGACTGTTGTTTCTGAGCACAGTTGGCAGGACCTTGACGACCAATACATAGAGCCATGTATTGGTATACCCTCAGAGTGGCAAGGAGTAATGCAATGCATAGCGATGGTTGGATAGGGGATGCGTGATCTATGGGCTGCAGGAGCCGAGCCATTGGCTTGGGACCCTCCAGATAGTGATTAGATGTAGGGGCATGAGGTGCCTCCATTTTTGGTTTTTTTTAACATGTTATGGTCATGTCATATGTATCAGAGTTAATGGAATCCAAAACATTGTATATTTGGATGGCACATATTATGGATATGCATATTTTTATGGTTTATGGTTATTGTCTTGTGTTAAATGCATGTGATAAATGCTAATATAGAATATGGTTTGCAATGTTATATACATAGTGATTCTGGAATCTAGGTACATGACTAAATGTAATGGTTCCAAATTCACATATTAAGAGCTTCACTCGTAAATATCTTCTAAAAAGGACAGGATTATGCACATGATAAAAACCATTCAATTGCATGACAAGAAGCAAATAATCTAAATTAACATGAAGTTGAAGGATGCGATAGTCAAGGACATCAGCTAAAAAACCTTTCACTGCATCATATTCAGCCTGGCTATTGGTGGCAGCTCCAATGATTACGCCGTTAGAGAGGACAAGCGAATGCAAGGGGGTGAAAATGGCCCACCCTGCTAAGGCTAGATTCCAGGAGTAGTGACTTTCACCATTGGCATAGCTGATATACGGTGTGGATGATGGATCCATCTGAAAGGTTCCATAAGACAACATATGAGATGATGATGAACAATGTTGGCAACTTGAACACAAGGAAGAAATAAAACAAGCACTGCTAGGGGTAATTTTATGGGTAGAGATTCTACAACCCATACACTAAATAGTGGATGGTGTGGGGGAACTGTCTTGGGGACAGATTGTGCTTAGGTTGTGAAAGTCACCATAGACACGGATGGTGCCATTTTTCTTATGGGCTAGACAGATAACGTCAGGGGTGGTAAATTCTTCCATAATTTCGTCATCACAGTAGAATATGGGGTAATTGGTGGAAGGATGACCACATGATGTGGCGAAGCTACCTGACTGATTTGAATGTGGAATGTCAAGATATTTTCTAACTCATGACAAAATGTGAATGGCAAGAAATAATTATTAAATCAGTTACTTTTATGTGAATCTAACTGTTTAGCATAAAAAAAATTTAGGTATAATCTTGTTAATGTTAAGGTTTAACAATTATGCATCATACATAACAATAAAACCAAAATACAACAAATATTTGTGACAGAGTTCATCCCTCCTAGACTACGTCATCGGGTCCGCTTTAGAAGTGTTCATCCGTTGTATTGATAAAACCAAGAGAAATAGGACTACAATGATCTATCCGTTGACAAGTGCCAAGTAGCACTACTGATGTTGCAGAATGGAATTCTCCTTATGAGTTTTTATAGATACAGACTCTTTTCTTTGATGGGTCTTCAATTGACCAAGAAAATTTTATGATGAAGTGCACACTCTATCTTAAGGACAGAAGAATAGGTTCTATATCTAGGTAGGAAAATTATTTTTCATACTCCACAATATACCTGCAAAACAAAAAACTGTCTCTACAAAGTATTCTAGTGCTTCTTTAAAAAAACACATCTTCTTGTCTTCTCGAGAACCTCTCTCCTTACTCTCATTCCTCCTTACAAACATTATTTTATATTTTTATAAGATGAAAGCATATAACAATGGCATTAAAACCTCTATCTCTATCCTCATATCTCGAATATTTATTGGTTTTCCATTTTTAACATTGATTTAATGGGTCATTACCCCTTTCCAAGCAGCTTATTTATCATGGATTCCTTCGAAGTAATCCACATCATAACCTGATATAATTTCTCTCAGGTTTGTTTGACACCTAGTGTCTTAGGCTAAGGTATTAATTTAATAAAGCGCTAATTCATATGAAATAAAACCCAAAATAGACTTTGGATTATCGAAATCCGTTGGCGGTTTGGCAAGCGGTGTGGATAAAAGGATTTCCCGGCATGTGATTAGCACCTTACCCAACGGTCATGGTTTACTCCGATGGTTCCAGCTTAACCTCGCCGATTCCAGCTTAACCCTAACGGTCACAGCTACTCCTGTTCACATGTCACACATGGCTTTTACAACTGTAAGCCTTTGACTCCACTGCAGTCTAAAAAAATTAATTCACATGTCACAACTCCAACACGGTTTAAGGTTGGCAGTTAGGATTGATGGCTTACAAAAATTTGCATCAAACTCTTCACATGTCATGGTTCTCGATACAGTATTCTTGCTGATAGTAGCATAAAACATCTGCAGTTAACCTTTCTGCATTCACATTTTTTCTTCCTCTGACAGATAGCATTTGTTGTTTTGAACTGACGAATTACAATATTTGCTTACATAAAACTTGACGGTTCGTTTGCCCAATCACATGGAACTTCGACACAATGGTTTCGTTGTGGTTTAGACTGTGTGGTCAACTATCTAAACATTAAATTTGTAATTTGTTTACAATGTTTTAACACCTAAACCCGAAAACTATATATTTGATTTGTAGTCCTAATATTTAAGCCCGAAAGCTATTTCTTTATGGCATAGTTTTTTATACCATGCTTCTTAGGTTTTTAGAACTAGGACTTAGCACTAGGTTTAGAATTCGTCCTTTTACCTTAGGATTTGACCTTTAGGTTTACAGTTAGGACTTAAACCTTTGACATCATCTTCTTGCCACGGTATCAAGTCACTTAGGAAGTTTTTAGGATTTTATTCAAATGTTTTTAAGACTAACATTTTTTCTTAACTTTAACTGACTTAGACTTATAGTGCTAATGCTTTAGACTTAGGATAATGTTTTCTTAAGTCTTTACATGAACTTGACACTTTACAATCATGACTAATACTCTTTACTGTTTAAATGTCACGGGTCAACATAATGACGACTTTTTCTTATGATGATAGTTTGACTTAGAAAGACATTGATGATTGTTGTCGAAGTCACTGATGCTGATGTCGAGGTTGACGACGAAAATTTGAACTTTAATTTCATGCTCTTAGCAAGAATGTTGAATGTGACCATCTTGGTCTCTTTTCCAATTTTGACAAGATTCTGCTTGATGAATTCAGTCGATGAATCCTTCTTCATAAGACCATCTTGGTCGATACAAACTTCAGAATCCAAATTGGATCACACCTTCCCACAAAAATAAATTTTGGTTCTCCAAAAGTTTTATTACAATGCATTGAAGAAAATTAACTCTAGAACCTAGTTACAAACTTATCTAGATCTAGAAAAAAAAATTTATAGACTCAATTTAGTCATATGGCATAAAGTCTGCCCAATTCCATTTGGCATTTGAATGTTCTCCATCGGGTGAATCGGATGTCTCCTGTGCTCCTGGTGTCAATGTTGTTTCTTGTGGTAGCATTGGACAGTTTCCTTTAGCATGCCCTGACAATTTTCAATGTCAACAAATTCTCTCCTTAGAATTTGTACTTATTGAGTTTTCTGAATGATGTTCCACTTTAGCAGATTCATTGATAGGTTGAAGCGAGATTTTACCTGATCGCTTCTTCACCTGAAGTGTCTCATCATCTTCTAGCGGTTGGCTTTTAGTAGCTCTGACTTTATTGTTGTAGGCTCTATGCTTCTAGAAATGTTCTGCACAATGCCAAGAACTACCACAAAATGTACATGGTTATATTCTTTTAACAGTTTCTACCACTGAATTCTGATAAAAAAAATCACTTCCAGAATCATTACTAGAGGATATTTGTTTCTTACCCTTTTTTTCCCTGAGCTTCTTTGGCATTAGCTCAAGATTTAAAGACCAACAATGACTTGAAATGTGGCCTGTTGGAGTCCCGTGTTTTGATAGTTTGGCAAATCAAAATACAAGGAAACATCAGAACCAATCTTTAGAGTTACAGGATCTGGTCCTCCTACTCTCAGAGAGGGATCTCTCAAATTATTTCTTTTGCAAAGTTTTATCTTTGGTTCTTTGGGTATTGGTTTTAGACTATTCATTAAGTGCAAGTGTTTGTTTGTTTGTTTGGTTGAATTAATACAACAGAATATGGAAGGTCTAGGAAAGATAGATAGAAAGGGAAAAATGTCAGCTTTGTTGGGTAATGGAGTCAAGAAGAGGTCATAACACACTCATCAATGGATATGGGATATCAGAGGGAAAATATAACTTGGCCACGGGATCCTTTGGTTTTATGAATGAGATGGACATCAATGATTTGGAAAGAGAAATTGAATTCTCAACAAAGGGAACTTGAACAATAAAGAAATATTTGATAGATAGGGCTCACCATAAATTCTACAAACATTCTTTAATCAAATAATGACTTCAATACAACTTTCAAAATGAAATCTAAGATTCAGGGAACACCCTATTTCCTCAAAGATTTTATTTAAAATGACTTAGAAAACATAAAAGATTCACTGATAATTGCAGTCATAGAAGAAGGAACACCTAACACATCTATGATCACAACTATAAAAGACCTTTAAGACAAATGTTCAAGCAAGGACAAAGGGCATGATCAGAACAGACCTCCTTGACTCACTATAAACAAAGATAATTCAAAGGGAGACTTCAATAATAGTCTTTAAGTGGCAGCAGACAAGCAGGGAGAACCATAAATCATACTGAAACCAACTATTCGAACTATTAGAGAAATAAACAAGCATGAGGACTAAAGAGAGAGATTAAAGACTCTAAAATACCTCAGCAGAAGAAAACATAAAACAATGAAGGATAAACAGGTCTAAGGTGCTTCCAAGAGTCATTTCTTAGCCTAAAACTTTCATCCTACCATAGTAAGAAATTATGGAACAAAATGAAAACAGGAGAAAACATTAAACAGTTCAGAATAATTCACCAACAGGCAAGCTCATGAATCCAATGATAGAGCCTTCTCAAGAACAAGCATGCAACAACATCATCAGGGCTTCCAAGACCTCAATTTCTTCTTCAACTTCAACAGACTATGTATATTTCAGAGAGTTTTAGTATTACAACTAGTGATGAACCAACCTGTATCTCATCTTCTTCAGAAGTATTTATAGAAGAAATGAGGAGGTGGAAGGGCTTTAAGATCGAAGTGTAACTGATTTTACACTAAATTCAACTCCAAAACTCAAAAACCATGCAAGGCCCGAGGCGGGAGAGCATTGAATTATGATTCTATTTATTTACTCTGTTTTTTTCTTTTTAAACTCAAAGGGAAAAAAGATTGACTTCGTGGCCGATTTCTTATCTTTGTAATAACTCTGCTAACAGTTTGATAATTTGTTCTTTCTTTGGTAATAATTGTTCAATTGTCTTTAGATAAAATCCTTCTCTTTTGGCAATAACTAGGCCTTGTTTGATTGCTTTGAGGCTACAGGTGTCTTTTGGTAGCTGCAGAGGATTCAATTAGCCTTTGATGTGGCAGTGGAGGCTTCTCAGACTGGTAGATATTATTGTTTTAACATAAAACACCTTTAATTTTACTTAAGTTCTGTGTTTTAGGCTTAATGAAGCCTAATTTCTGTCTTTTGGTCTTCAAATTGTCTTTAATCGTGGATCAGGTCTTTGATTAATCGGATTAATGCCTTAATCCTTCCAAAACTATGTTAACAGTCTTCAAATAGGTTTTATTCTTTTGATTTCATCCTGTCAAATTGATACTCTTCGGCTGTGGTGTTTGATGTGTTTCCATTGTTGTTACAGGCACGCAGAGGTTGTATAACGGCATCAGTGTTCATGAGGCACTGATAAAATATGATTTTGAACCCTACAGAATGATTTCCTTTGTAAGATAAAGGCCTTGGGGATCGTCATCCCCGGCCTTTGATTTCCTTTTAAAACAACTGAGAAACCTTTTAAAAACTTGAAAAATACACAAAAAGTTATAAAAATCTTGCGTGGCTGGG
The DNA here is from genome assembly GCA_034641835.2 of Pinus albicaulis. NCBI lineage: Eukaryota > Viridiplantae > Streptophyta > Pinopsida > Pinales > Pinaceae > Pinus > Pinus albicaulis. The sequence continues at coordinate 1,772,387,002 of CM076578.1, read as the reverse complement.
TAAAAACTGCTTTGGAAGCTTAGGTTAGAGCGTGACCGTTCGATGAATAGAACCAACCATGAAGATTGCTTGCGGGGGTCAGATGGGAGGAGGTTGAATAAGCGATGAGGAGATTAAGTTATAACCGTTAATCTGCAGAGATCAACGGTTAAGATCAACCGTGAATATGTAATGCGGAGGGGAAAATTTATAAGAAAATAGACGAAAATGCAAAGAAAAATGGGTGAAAAACCTTTGGCAGAGGAAAAAGGATAAAACAAAATTTGGGGTTTCCGAAAGGATTCTGGGCCATTGGATTAGATGATCGGACACAGAGATCAATGGTGGAGATTGCTCTAAGAAGTCCCTTGGGAGATGGGTGGAGGGCGATGAACTGAGGGAAAAATTGAATGCGGGTCGTTGATCTACAAAGATCAACGACAGAGATCAAACACGATGGGGTGCAATATAAATGGGGGAAAGCAGTTTCAACCATAGAAACCATTGGTTTCACGCAACAAAAAGGGAGAGAGGTGGTTTTAAATTTTTTAACGTGATATGCATTACTAGCTGACACGTGGCCTCTTAAAATCGCCTATATCATGTAGCTTTGGAGAATTAACTTGCGGGCTTAAAATCGAGCGAAATTGTGCGCTGACCGTCAGATCTGGGGTCTTAGATCGGATGGTCGTGGAGAGAGCACGATGGAGGATAGATGCGTGGGCGATAAGATGTGGGGCAGGGTCAAGGTGGTTTCAATATTGACCATTATATGAGGGAACAGATGGCTAAGATTTGATCTGGGGAAAGGTAGGACACAAAGGAGTTGGGCCTATTGGGCTGAAAATGGACCGTTGGATGAAACAGATCAATGGCCTAGATGTAATATTGGGATTAATGAAAACAATATAAGACAGGAGGTCGAGCGGAGAAAGGGTGATTGTGGACCGTTGATCTGTAGAGATCAATGGCGGAGATTCGCCGACGGACTTTACATAGCGGGGATTATGAAATTAACCAAGGGTGTGAGGATTGATCTGGACCGTGAGATCTTTGAGTATGGATGGCCCAAATGCAATCGGAAGATTGCGATCGGTGGGGGCAAAGGGAACAAAAGTGCCGATGCGATTGAAGAAAGATCGTCGATCTGAGGACCATATCGGCAACTAGGAATGAATTGGAAGTCCAAAAGGCAAAGGGATGGGCTTATGAATCGAGTGATGTGAGCCGTCGGATCTGGGTCTGGAAGAATAGATCGACGGTTGGGAATCCATCGAGAGGTCGCCAATCGGGAGGGTGCAATAACCTATATTAAACACATCCGAAGAAAAAATCCAATGCGAGATCCTGAAGACCCTTGATCAGGGAGCAGATCAACGGTTTATAATTCACCAAACAACAAACCAGTGGGCTTCATTGAAACAGAAGAAAATCAGATTTTTTATAGAATATAAAGGAAAATTGAACTTCAGGAAGGGTTTTTATTATGTTTAGCGCCCGATTGCGAGGCTTTTAGGTTATATGAAGGAAAGCGGAGGGATCAAGGGTTATATACAAAAGGAGCCAATCGCAATGGAAATTTTAATGCAACAAAAGGAACGTGTTTCACATGAATGCTCCGATGCGATAATCACTCTGGGCTTTAGCGCTTGGTTCTTGCACTAGTTCGCATGGTGGGGAAGTGGTTGAGGGGCTTAGCCGAGGGGGGATAAAGCCTTAGCATAAAAAGGCTCATTTTTATGGTTTTTTAAGGATTTTCAAAGGATTTTGGGGGTTTCAGTAAGGTTTAAAAATGAGTTTTAAACCTTATTAAAGGGGTTTTTATGAAGGGAAGAAGGGAAATGAGGGAAAAATGGATTTTTCAGCAGTCTTTTTCTTCATGCAAATAGAAAAATTTTCAGGTTTAAAAGGGAAACAGCAGTGAAGATTAACTAAATTATTAGTTATCTTTATAAAAAATTCAAGGATGGTAGGTTCTCAAAGGGGAATTATCTCTTGGAGTTTTGAAGAACAAAATTAGCCATCTCTCGGTATAACAAAATTAATAGGTGGCTAACATGGCCCATATTTTCACAATAGTCACACTTCATTATACCATAGTTTAGACCTTGATAATTAGGTATTTCTTGTACAGCTATTGGTAGAAATATCCCTTGACCATTATTCCTAAGGCCTTCTCCTTCCTGGTATCCCCTGGCCTTCATCATTGACAAAACTTTTCTTTCAGAAACTTCACTTGGCTTCTAGCTAGAAACTTCATCGGAGTCTGAATCACTTTTTAGTGATATCAGTATGTTGGGAGTTTCCTCAGCAGGTGAGGAAAAAGATCCAATGGCCTCTCCTGATGACTTTGGTGATGATGAAAGAGAAGTATTATCTTCATCCTCCTAAGGAAGAGATAGTGTTGGCTTCTTTCCATTAGAAGTTGTATCTTCTATTAGAGGGTTGTTTCCTCTTTTATTCTTTCTCAAGACTTCAAGTTTAGACTGTAATATTTTCTTGTCACTCTCCAGTGCTTGCACCATCCTTTGTAATGCAGTATTCTCCTGCTGAAATTGTTGATTGAACTCCTCGAGTTCTTTCAACCTTAGCTGTTGTCTCGAGTTCTTGCCCATTTTGTACCTAAAAAGAGCTAGTATGCTCTCATAAAAAAATATGATCTAAATGAAGAATGTCAAGATATTTTCTAACTCTTCACAAAATGTGAATGGCAAGAAATAATTACTGAAGAAGTTACTTTTATGTGAATCTAATTGTTTATCATAAATTTTTTTTAGGTATAATCCTGTTAATGTTAAGGTTTAACAATTACGCATCATGCATAACAATAAAACCAAAAGACAACAAAGATTTCTGATGGAGCTCGTCCCTCCTGGACTACGTCTCTGGGTCTGCTTCAAAAGTGTGTGTCCGCTGTATTGATAAAAACAGGATAAATAGGACTACAATTATTTATCAGTTGACAATTGTGAAGTAGCACTACTAATGTTGCAGAATGGAATTCTCCTGATGAGGCTTTATAGATACAAACTATTTTCTTTGATGGGTCTTCAATCACCCAAGAAAATCTGATGATGAAGTGCACACTCTATCTGAAGGACTGAAGCATAGGGACCTTTGGCACAATGTAGCTAAACTAAGTTTTTGAATACTAAAGTGGATCTCGTTGTTCTATAATGAACTTAGGTTATGTATCTAGGTAGGAAAATGAGCTCTCATACTCCACAATATACCTGCAAAACCAAAAACTCTCTCTACAAAGTATTATAGTGCTTCTTTAAAAAAACACCTCTTCTTGTCTTCTCAAGAACCTCTCTCCTTACTCTCATTCCTCCTTACAAACATTCTTTTCTCTTTTTATAAGATGAAAGCATATAAAAATGGCATTAAAACCTCTATCTATATCTTCATATCTTGAAGATTTATTGGTTTTCCATTTTTAACATTGATTTACTGGGTCATTACCCCTTTCCAAGAAGCTTACTTATCATGGATTCCTTTGAAGTAATCTACATCATAACCTGATATAATTTCTCTCGGGTTTGTTTGACACCTAGTGTCTTAGGCTAAGGTATTAATTTAATACAATGCCAATTCATATGAAATAAAACCCAAAATAGACTTTGGATTATCGAAATCCGCTGGCGGTCTAGCAAGCAGTGCGGATAAAAGGATTTCTCGGTATGTGATCAGTACCTTGCCTAGCGGTCATGGCTTACTCCGGCGGCACTGGCTTAACCCCTCCAGTTCCAACTTAACCCCGGCGATCACAACTACTCTTGTTCACATGTCACACATGGCTTTTACAATTGTAAACCTTTGACTCTACTGCGTTCTAAACAAAATTCATTCACATGTCATAGCTTTGACACGGTTTAAGGTTAGCGGTTTACAAAACTTTGCATCAAACTGTTCACATGTCACAATTCCCGATACAATCTTCATGCTGACAGTCGCATAAAACATCTACGGTTAACATTTCTGCGTTCACATGGTTTCTTCCTCTGATAGATAGCATTTTCTATTTTGAACTGACGACTTACAAACTCCGCTTACATAAAACCCGATGGTATGTTTTCTCGATCACATGGAACTTCGACACAATGGTTCCGCTGTGGTTTAGACTGTGCGGTCAAATGTCTAAACATTACATTTATAATGTTTTTACAATTTTTTAACACCTAAACCTGAAAGCTATTTGTTTATAGCATAGTTTTTTATACCATGCTTCTTAGTTTTTTAGAACTAGGACTTAGCGCTAGGTTTAGAATTAGTCCTTTTACCTTAGGATTTTACCTTTAGGTTTACAATTATGACTTAAACCTTTTACATCATCTTCTTGCCACTGTATCAAGTCACTTTGGCATTTTTTAGGATTTTAGTCAAATGTTTTTAAGACTAACATTTTTGCCTAACTTTAATTGAATTAGACTTATAGTGCTAACGCTTTAGACTTAGGATAATGTTTTCTTAAGTCTTTACATAAACTTAACACTTTACAATGATGACTAGTTCTCTTTACTGTTTAAATATCACAGGTCGCCATAATGTCAAATGTTTCTTATGACGATAGTTTGACTTAGAAAAACATTGATGATTGTTGTCAAAGTCACTGATGCCAATGTCGAGGTTGATGGCGAACATTTGAACTTGAATTTCCTGCTCTTAGCAAGAATGTTGAATGTGACCATCTTGGTTGCTTTTCCAATTTCGATAAGATTCTTCTTGATGAATTGATTCGATGAATCCTTGTTCATAAGACCACCTTGGTCGATACAAAATTCAAAATCCAAATTGGATCACTGACTCGTCATTATGAGAAGTGAGGTTCACATGCATATCATCACAGCGGGTGACATAAGAACAATTAGATAGAGATTCTACCGATGTTGAACCCAAGGTGATCGCTAAAGGAATGTTAAGCGAAGCAGAAAGGGATTCCCCAGAGGGATGGTCCACCATGGATATCATAGATGATGACAGGTAGATAATAGTGGTCGAAGACTCCATCATCACGACATCAGGAGGGGGCATGTCAATGGGAATGGATGTGTCCTCTAGTTCTGGAGGAGAAAAATGCGCAATTAAGGGAGAGGCAGACTCGTTGCGCTCGGGCTTGTATTGGTGAACCACTTCCAAGGAGGTGCAGAAATATTTGAGGCTGGGAAAGAGGTGAGTATTGTAGCCATGGAAATCACACAAAGCACAATGGTGATTTATGTTCAAATTCTTGAGTTTCTTGAATGAATCTGGTAAAGTTGCATGGACTTATGGGATATCAGACCCAGGAAACGCTTCATTGACCATGGGTTTGATACGAGACAATTTAGAACAATTGTGGGTAGAATGACCGATAACATCACACAAAGCACACAAAGCTGTATGCTTTGGAGGCTTAGGAGGAGCAGGTGTTATCTAGGAATCCTTATCCTTAGGTTCCCTTTTGCGGGCTTTTCCCCCCTCAGCCGAGGCTTTCACAACAGGAGTAGATTCCTGTCGAGGTGGCTGAAGCACATAAGCAAAGGGAGGGGTCATAGCGACTGGTTGGACCAGGGTCAAAGAAGTGTAAGGTTTGAGCTGACCAGGCGAGGTATTGGTTGGGGGGATCAATGTACCAGAATAGGATCCCCAGGGTCATGTTAGGAAGGGTTAAGGTAGCCATAATAGGTACTAAAAATACTCCAAAAGGGGGAGAAACAAACAGTCTCTGACTGAAGTGGTAATGACCATGTGGAATAGCTCCTAGATGGTTAAGGTTAGGGGGAACCATTCCATGAGGAAAAAGAGGATCATGGACACCAGCTACAAATGAAGGGCCTTGAGGAGGAGGTCCCAAAGGTTGAGTCAAAGTAATAGGATAAGGTTTCAAAGGGCGAGGCTGCTGACTAGTTGAACGCAACCGTTTGAGGTCGGACCGGGACAATTGCAACATGCAAACATTCGACGAGTTAGGGTCAGAGATAAGAGGGGGGAGACCGGGGAATGAACCAAGAAAAGAGGAATATTTATAGACTTTGGGTGAGACACTGGTTGGAGGTTCAACTAATTTTTTATTGGCCACCGAAGAAATAATGGAATCTGGAGAGGTTTGAGACTTTGGTTCGTAATATGTCAGCTAATATATAGTGACCATATTTCTATTGTGACAAAAGCACATCTTATGGTGAACTGCATATGGGACAACATACATCGCCTAAGTGTAGCTATGACCCAATAGAATTTTGTATTTTAAGGGGGCATCAATGACTTCAACGTCAACACAAACATTTTTGCCTATAAGAGTAATAAGACAGTTGTGGAACATGCCAAGGGGCTGGGAAGAGTGGCCATCCCATGCACGGAGGGTGATAGTGGAAGGGGCTAACTAAAGCGATCCAAGCTTCTTCCAAATAGAAGTGAACATCACGCAGGTGGATTCACCCTCATCAATGATACATTAAGAGACGTTGGCATTCCAGACCTTGACAGGTATTTGGAAGGCGACAGATGTGTTGGGGTTCCCATGTTTTGGCCAAATTGGCAAGACCAAAAGATGAGACAACATCAAAACCACTTTGGGGCCCTAGGATCTAGCCCTCCTAGACCCGGAGAGGGATCTCTCCATTAAAACAAAGAATGATATATCCTTGAAGCTCAAATGAGATGTTAGGCTAGGTATGAAGCACAAATGGGGGGGGGGGGGTTTAAATGATTTGGTTGGTTGGTTGCTGGGTTGGTCATGAGATCATGGACTGAGAAAGTAATGAGAGGAAAGGAACAAAGCAGCAAGATGTTTTCAGTAAAGAGGATAGGTCAATAAAGTGCCATCCATTGGGCTATGGAGTCATGAAAGGAGAATTACATGCAACAACTAGCCAAAGCTTTCAAAGGGAAATTCATCTACACTAAAGGATCTTTAGATTAGATGGTGGGATGGAACAATAAGGATTGAAAGTGAAAGAAGGAAATAAACACAATTTCTGTCTATAGATCAAGTCAGAGGTCATTTAACTCCAGACCTGCTTGGACATACTCAAAGGCAGCTTATAGATCGGACCAGAGGTCACTTAACTCCAAGTCAAATTTAGCATGCTCCAAGGAAAAACAGAGACAAGTTTACAGGGAGATCTTAGAAAGGCCAGCTGGTTGCACAAGGATCCTAGTGGACAGGGCTAACTCTAAACCCCAGTGTTCCCAAATCTTCTATCTTAAACCCAACAAGAACATCTGAGGACATATTCATTTAATCCATACATCAGATAGCAGGCAATGACATCCACTACACTGGTTAAATTAACTGAAATCGACCCTTAGATAACACATAAGAAGAAAACATCTAAGGCAAGGAGAGCAGAAGCATAGGGTGCGTAACAAGAGAAAATCCTATGCCAGATTTCTGATGCAATCCAATAGAACAATGAATAGCATGAAATGTAATAAACAAAGTAAGAAAGACATCACCAATAATAATAGGCCAGGATTCTGTGAAATGTGCTTTGATTAATTGATGCAAAACCAGTCACATACACTAAGCTCAATGGCTATTATAGTCCAGACTTTCTCCTCCCATCCTATTACATACAACTACTCTGCTACTCCTTCCCAAGACTATTCTAACAATCAGAATGAATCCCTCTAACATCAACGACAACAGCTGAACAACAACGGCCCAACAACAACCTTTACAATATGTTCTTGGGGATTTCTTATAGGAGAATGGGAATAACAGGGGTGGATACAAATTAAATGTGTCCATTTAAGACAGAGTGATGGAAGAGTCCGAGCCCATTCTGCTTAATGGAAATCTGCTTCGCTGTATGTACTCTGTAATCTGCTATGGGAGACTCTGTCAAGCCAAGATTGACCTCTGGTATTTCTTTGGAGTTCTTTCAGGTGTCTGGAACTCTGCGCTGCCTTCTGAATCTGGTTAATTGGATTAAATTCTGCGGGCCTTCTCCATACCTCCATTACTGCAGCTCTGATAGTATTAAATAAGCCTCTATTCGTAACATTCATTTTAAGGGCTCGAGGAGGCATGGCGGGAGTTGTAGGAATGGTGTACGTCTGGAGAAAACGTTCTGCTGGCATTAAACACAGATAAGACTGTTGCATGTGCATTGGTCTTCAAATTGCGCCTTTCATTTGAATTGCGGGGTCAAACATTAATAATATCAATAATAACCTTAACCCCCTCTGAATCACTCCTGTTGATCTGCTGGTAGATGCTGAAATGGCCTCTCTGTGCTATATTCACAATGAAATAAACCTATTACAAAACCCGGGTAGTGGTGACGCAGACATGCTTCGGAAGCCTGTGGAAGCGGTGGCTTTTCATTGAACAATAGTGACCAAATGCAAAAAAATGGTGGAGATTATTAACAATAGGGTTTGGTGGTATAATGCAGCGTAGACCGTTAGATCAAGGTCAGGGGACAAAGATCGACGGCGGAGATCGAGCAGCTATATGAAAGTGGGCGGAACAACCATGAAATATAGGACTTTAGTGAAAAGTCTTAAACTTTGGACTTTGAACAAAATACAAAGAAATGTGAAGGAAATGCAATGCAATACAATGAGGTGGGACCCAGCCGGAGGCGGAGGGTGATCAAATCTCAACCGTTAGATCTTAGACCCGATGGACGGTCAGGATCGAATCGGGCAATCGCAATCAGAGGAGGGACAGGGGTGTCACTTTTCAAAGTTCTGATTGCGATCAGCGGTGGGAGCGCGATTGAGCGCTGACCGTTGGATCCGGAGATCAGATCAACGGCTATCGTTCAATCGGAGGGAGAGTGAGATCAGGGATCGGAGGGAAAGGCTTGTGATTTATCAGGGATCGGAGCAACGGGTTTGCGATTGATCGGGGATCGGAGTGACGGGCTTGCGATTGTGATTGGGTGGAGAAAGCAATGGCCGTCAGATCGGCGGGAAGACGAACGGCTAGGATTTGATCGGAGAAATCGCAATCAGGGGGCACAGAAGAGGGAATGCGATTGAACACCACGATTGTGATGGAGCGATTAGCGCTTCACCATCGGATCTTCATGACAGATCAACGGCTTAAAACGCGTCGCGGGACTTATGAAAAAAATACAATCGCATCGGGGTTTTCGGCTGTAACAAAGGAAATGCACCCGCCTGATACTCCGATTGCGATTGGCTCCCAAGGCTTTAAGCGCTTGGTCCCGGGTAACGGTTACGTGGGGAAGTGGTTGAAAGGGGCTGGCGAGAAAGGAGCTAAGCCCTATTATAAAGTGGAAAAGTGGGTTTTTAGCCCATTTTTAATGTATTTCAAGGTTGGGAAAGGGTAACGATAGAGGAAGATAAGGGGAATAAGGGGAAATTTAGCCCAAAAAAAGGCAAGGGTAGAATTGAAAGGGGATTTTGGGAGGCTTAGAGGGTAAAAAGGGAAATAGAAGGGGAGACAAGGGGGGAATAAAATAGAGACTAAGTGGGGGTGAAAAATGGGGAAAGGAGGCCTTTGGGCATTTCTTCACAAAAAGAGAGGTTTTATAATGTAAATCAGCAGAGGGGACTTTATCAAAGGAAAAAAGGCACAAGGAGGCTTCAAGGACGATGTGTTTTCAGGGGAAATGCATTCCTTGAAGACTCAAGAACATCTTAGCCCCCTATTTTCCTATCAAAAATTACAGGGGGGCTAACAGTGGCTCCACATGGGGATGGCTTCTTCTTGAAGGAGCTAAGAATCCAGAAAATGATCTTTGGTGTAGGCCAAATTCCTGCTGCTTGGCACATCCCTTTATTTCTCTGATCAGTTGCCACAAATCCTGAAGACATCAAATCAGCAGAAACATTCTCAAAAATCCACCTACCCAGACTACAATCCTAGCATTTTCTTTTAGGGTTCATTTAGATTAGCAGACCCTTTACATCATTTATTTCATAAACAGGCAATAAACATATTCTATTTCTACCCTTATAACTCCATGAGACCAGATTAGATGGTTGGTCTCATATTCTTCTCTACCTACACTACTATCTGCTAGGATTAGACTGTCTAGCAGATTTCTTCTCTACATTCTAGGACAGAAATTGAAAAACAGTCAAGCCAGGATTAGACTATCTGACTTGCTGGACTTGGAAGAAATTAAAAACAACTAACTACATGCTCACACACTGAGCTTTATTGATTTTTCCTACCTATCCTACTCTTAACTGGACATCTCTGATGCTCTAGGTGATACAATAATGCCAATGCAGCCATTCAAGCAGTAACAAAAAAGGATATGAGCACTGAATGCTTGTCAGAGATAACCATAGGGTGCTCTGCATGTGGTCCTTCAAAACTGAGGTCACCATCAGTAGTGACCACTTCTGATGTGTATGGCTCTTGCAGAAGATCAATTCTTGAGGAACTGAGCCAATCAGGGCCCCCATATATTCTGCCACAGGATCAACAAAAACATGATGTAAACCTTTTTTCTCAAAACCTCCCATGGCTGGTAGGCTGCCTGCATCCTGGGCAGTTTCAATCACTACATCTGCAATGAGGCCTTTGTAATCACACTCCTCCTCTTCTTGATCAAGACAAATATGTCTGTGGGAAAGGAGGTCTACCTCATCTCACTGCAGCTTGAGCTAGAGGGCTCATTATATTCAACTGTGCTGTCCTCTAGTAACGCAGGCTGGTTCTACTGGAACTCTATGAAAAAATTAACACATTCTTGAGCGGGGGTCTCTTTGATTACCTTAATCCTTTCGGGAGAAGGCTCAGGATATTCATTCCACTCAATACTTTCTTCATCTTTTTCCTCCTCGTCCTCTGCGCTGAAGAGCTACTGGCTTCCATCCTCTTGGCAAGTATAACTGATGTTTGAATATAAAGTAGATAGAAGATTCAATGAATCTTCGTCTGCTATCATGCTTTCAACGCTTTCTCCATCAGTATCATAGATGGCCTGCATGCTCATCGTTTTCCTGAAGTTGATGGTCATGAGCTTCCTCCCATGAATCTACTGATGATGGCCCAGCAAGCTCGGTTTCCCTTTGGAAAAAATTATCATCAGATAAATCATAATTATAAACACTGTCACCCATCAAATCTTCAGGACTCTCAGCAAGTCTTTCTTCAAAATAATCTGCAAGTTCATTTTCTGATTCAAGGTCTGGTTCGTCGTACATGCTTTGCATGTAACTTCTTTCTTGCAGTGGTCTGATTTGCCTTTTTTTAGGACAAGGAGTAGGTCTTTTCCAATCGTCCTCTCTGGTTTCGACCTCATATTCTTCCTCTTCTGTGTTCAGCAGGTTTTTGGCAGTCTCTATCAATCTTTCTAGCTTGCTTTCCAAAGAGAGTTGCCTTATTTGCCCTGCTCGATCTTTCCTTGCTGCTTTTAATCCTTCCTCCCTGCACTTTATGTTGTATTCGACAGTGATTGCTATATTCTTCATTTCCTCCAGGCTCGAAGGTTATCTTTGTCTTATATGGAATTCCACCTCGGGGTCAAAAGAACTTGGATAGTGCAATAAATCCCATCCCAAATGTGGTTTTATATAAGAAGGTATAGTGTCATATACCTTATTAAACTTAGCTGAAAAAATTTTCACTGTCTCCCCTGGCTGCCTTTTCAAACTTTGATACTCTTCTAGTATGAGAAGAACATTCTTAGGGGCTACCCATCTATCACGGAAAACTTGAGAAAATTGATGAAAGATGAAAATGCTTGCCACTGGAAGGCCCTTGAGCCAACTCTTAACATTTCCTTGTAATGACAAGGAAAACATTCTAATGCACACATCATCTTCTTCTATTTCATACAGCTCAAGTAAATCCTCAAGGTTTTGAACATGTTCTTCAGTAGTGGACCCTTTATTTTCTCCATCAAAATGAGGGAGCTGGTTTATAAGTTTTGCAGGAAGGGGGTGGAAGATAAGAGGTAAAACCAGAGGCTTATATCTTTCTATGACATTTGTAGGTGTAAGTGGTGTGAAAATGGGCTCATGGCTGCCTAAAGCTTCTTTAAGGGTGGGGGATACAACACGAGCTTCTCGTTCCACCAGGTTCTTCACAGTAGTACAAGTTTTCTTGTGGTCTGAAGACTGAGGCTTAAGATCTTCCCCATACTCATTTTGGATCTCATCTTGGTGCACTTGATTAGGCTTGAAGTAGGACAAAACATAGTGATAGACAAAGATAATGAATTCTTTAAACCAAATCCAACTTGTATGTTCTACCCTTCTATGAGGTCTAGCCATATTTCAGGTTCTTCCTCTAGTGGAGTCTTTGAGGATTATGGAGTGTGGAGTCGCCAGGTGGATGTATATGAACATTTGAAGCAGGATGTTGTCCACCGTCAGCAATGTGAATGCCAATCTAACCATAGATTCTGAGTCTATGAGTGCCTAAGAGTGTTTTAAGGTGAAATGCACTCAATTCCCGAGTGGAGTCACCATTATGTTGGGGTTCCCATGTTTTGGCCAGATTGGCAAGACACAAATATGAGACAACATCAGAACCGCTTTGGGGCCCTAGGATCTAGCCCTCCTGGACCTAGAGAGGGATATCTCCATTAAAACAAAGAATGATATATCTTTGAAGCTCAAATGAGATGTTAGGCTAGGTATGAAGCACAAATGGGGGGGGTTTAAATGATTTGGTTGGTTGGTTGCTGGGTTGGTCATGAGATCATGGACTGAGAAAGTAATGAGAGGAAAGGAACAAAGCAGCAGGATGTTTTCAGCAAAGAGGATAGGTCAAGAAAGTGCCTTCCATTGGGCTATGGAGTCATGAAAGGAGAATTACATGCAACAACTAGCCAAATCTTTCAAAGGGAAATTCATCTACACTAAAGGATATTTAGTTTAGATGGTGGGATGGAACAATAACAATTGAAAGTGAAAGAAGGAAAGCAACACAATTTATGTCTATAGATCAGGTCAGAGGTCATTTAACTCCAAATCTGCTTGGACATACTCAAAGGCAACTCTCAAAGGAGGGACAAAGGGGAAGCTTATAGATCGGACCAGAGGTCATTTAACTCCAGGTCAGCTTTAGCGTGCTCCAAGGAAAAATAGAGACAAGTTTACAGGGAGATCTTAGAAAGGCCGGCTGGTCGCACAAGGATCCTAGTGGACAGGGCTAACTCTAATCCCCAGTGTTCCCAAATCTTCCAGCTTAAACCCAACAAGAACATCTTAAGACAGATTCATTTAATCCATACATCAGCTAGCAGGAATGACATCCACTACACTGGTTAAATTAACTGAAATCGACCCTTAGATAACACATAAGAAGAAAACATCTAAGGCAAGGAGAGAATAAGCATAGGGTGCCTAACAAGGGCAAATCCTATGCCATATTTCTGATGCAAGCCAGTAGAACAATGAACAGCATGAAATGTAATAAACAAAGTAAGAAAGACATCACCAGTAGTAATAGACCATGATCCTGTGAAATGTGCTTTGATTAAATGATGCAAAACCAGTCACATACACTAAGCTCAATGGCTGTTACAGTACAGACTTTCTCGTCCCAGCCTATTACATACAACTACTCTGCTACTCCTTCCCAAGACTGTTCTAACAGTCAGAATGAATCCCTCTAACAGCAACGGCAGCAGCCGAACAAAAATGGCCCAACAACAACCTTTACAATATGTTCTCGGGGATTTCTTATAGGAGAATGGGAATAACAGGGGTAGATAAAAATTAAATGTGTCCATTTAAGACAGAGTGATGGAAGAGTCCGAGCCCATTCTGCTTAATGGCAATCTGCTTCGCTGTATGTACTCTGTAATCTACTCTGGGAGACTCTGTCAGGCCAATATTTGCCTCTGGTATTTCTTTGGAGTTCTTTCAGGTGCCTGGAACTCTGTGCTGCCTTCTGAATCCGGTTAGTTGGATTAAAGTCTACGGTCCTTCTCCATACCTCCATTACTGCAGCTCTGACAATCTTAAATAAGCCTATGTTCGTAAAATTCGTTTTAAGGGCTTGAGGAGGCATAGCGGGCATTGTAGGAATGGTGTACATTTGGAGAAAACATTCTGCTGGCATTAAACACAGATAAGACTGTTGCGTGTGCGTTGGTCTTCAAATTGCACCTTTCATTTGAATTGCGGGGTCAAAAATTAATAATATCAATAATAACCTTAACCCCCTCTGAATCACTCCTACTGATCCACTGGTAGATGCTGAAATGGCCTCTCTGTGCTATCTGCACAATGAAATAAACCTGTTACAAAACCCGGGCAGTGGTGGCGCAGGCATGCTTCGGAAGCCTGTGGAAGCGGTGGCTTTTCATTGAACAATAGTGACCAAATGCAACGAAATGGTGGAAATTATGAACAATAGGGTTTGGTGGTAGAATGCAGCGCAGACCGTTAGATCACGGTCAGGGGACAAAGATCGATGGCGAAGATTGAGCAGTTATATGAAAGTGGGCGGAACAACCATGAAATATAGGACTTTAGTGCAAAGTCTTAAACTTTGGACTTTGAACAAAATACAAAGAAATGTGAAGGAAATGCAATGCAATACGATGAGGTGGGACCCAGCTGGAGGCGAAGGGCGATCAAATCTCGACCGCTAGATCTTAGACCCGATGGACGGTCAAGATTGAATCGGGCAATCGCAATTGGAGGAGGGACAGGGGTGTCACTTTTTGAAGTTCCGATTGCGATCGGCGGTGGGAGCGCGATTGAGTGCTGACCGTTGGATCCAGAGATCAGATCAACGGCTATCGTTCAATCGGAGGGCGAGTGCGATCGGGGACCGGAGGTAAATGCTTGTGATTGATCAGGGATCGGAGCGACGAGCTTGCAATTGCGATTGGGTGGAGAAAGCGATGGTCGTCGGATCGGCGGGAAGACGAACGGCTAGGATTTGATCGGAGAAATCGCAATCGGGGGGCGCAGAAGATGGAATGAGATTGAACGCCGCGATTGTGACAGAGCGATTAGTGCTCCACCGTCAGATTTTCATGACATATCATCAGCTTAAAACGCGTCGTGGGACTTATGAACAAAATACAATCGCGTCGGGGTTTTAGGCTGTAACAAAGGAAATGCACCCGCCCGATACTCCGATTGTGATTGGCTCCCAAGGCTTTAAGCGCTTGGTCCTGGGTAACGGTTACGTGGGGAACTGGTTGAAAGGGGCTAGCGGGAAAGGAGCTAAGCCCTATTATAAAGTGGAAAAGTGGGTTTTTAGCCCATTTTTAATGTATTTCAAGGTTGGGAAAGGGTAACGATAGAGGAAGATAAGGGGAATAAGGGGAAATTTAGCCAAACAAATGGCAAGGGTAGAATTTAAAGGGGATTTTGGGAGGTTTAGAGGGTAAAAAGGGAAATAGAAGGGGAGACAAGGGGGGAATAAAATACATACTAAGTGGGGGTGAAAAAAGGGGAAAGGAGGCCTTTGGGAATTTCTTCAAAAACAGAGAGGTTTTATAATGGAAATTAGCACAGGGGACTTTATCAAAGGACAAAAGGCACAAGGAGGCTTCAAGGACGATGTTTTTTTAGTTGAAATGTGTTCCTTGAAGACTCAAGAACATTTTAGCCCCCTATTTGCCTGTCAAAAATTACAGGGGGGCTAACAAGCTGCAAGTAAGGGTGGATGCTCTAACTTGTCAACATCGAAGACAATCAAAATATCATCTGAAGGGTCCACACTACCCATGGTAGTTAGTAGAGCTTTACATTGTGAAGGGCATGACTGGAGGACTTCCACCGTTGACATCGTGGCAGGGGATTGCGCCAAGTCATATATTATACTGTAAGTGTGGGCGACTTTACTGGGAGCACTGTTTTGACATAACGGTCCTTCAGGGATATTGGTATGCACCTCAGCCTTAGGTTGAGGGATCTGTAAAGGAACATTGGGTGTCGAAATTGGTGAGTCTCTGGGACCTTAGGACTGTGGCTCGGTTGCGGGTGTAGCGAGAGGCTTGGTGTACTGGCACAATCAAGTCTGGAGGTTTAGATTGGTGTCATTGGCCTGGTCAGAGTTCATCATAAGGATCTGGTAACCAGAGGTACTAGATGGAGGAGGTTGATTGGCTTCCTAAGCTTTAAGGGGTTGGGCAGCTACATATCCTTGCTAGTGGAAAGGATTGGTAAACACACCCGGTTGAGTAGGCGCAGCATTAGGAGGAATCGAAGTAGAGGCTTGTTGTCCTCAAGATGTTGCTTGAGCCTCCCAGAGTTGTTGCATCTGAGGTAAAAGGGAACAATCATGGGTATAGTGACCATGGACACTGCAACAAGAACAAGGCTTATTCATATGAAGAGGCTTGTTCTGCTTGGGCTAATTGCCCTATTGCTGAGTTGCAGTGTTAGATGTATTCCCCTGGGGATTTTTTCCTTGATTACCTAGATAAATTTGGTTTTGGTTGCCTTTCCTCTTCTTTTTAGAAGTGGGAGGATTAATCACACTCTGTTGCGCATACACCTGACCCTGAGGGGAGGGTGGCTACTTCTGCTGATCTTGAGAATGTATGGGAGGTAGAGGTGCTTATGTTGGAGGAGTTGGAGCACTTGGCTGTGGATATGGATAGTAAGGAGGTTGAGAAACATGGGGGTAAACAGGTTGGGAAAAATTAGGCCCAGGCATCGGAGGATGCGATTGGGAAAAGGCGTGAGGCATGCCGTGTCCTAGATACATGTTGTTGGGAGGGGGAAATGTGCTAGAGGAGTTGGCCCCTCCCTGAGGGAAACCATAACCCATAGGAGGATGAGTGTATAGATTTGAAATGGATACAACAATACCGTCGGCAACAAGGGATGACCCCAGTGCATTTGCACCACCAAGTCTAGGGAGATCAGGTAAGACGATATAAACATAACCAGATTGCGCGCAGATCAAGTCATATTTTAACGCAACCTGGAGGGCTTCTTCCCCAGTCTGAGGAAAGTGAGATGCGACATATTTACCAATGGAGGGAAAAGGGGATTTGATAAACCAGTCCCTATAGACATGGTCTTTGAAAATTAGACCTCGACATAAGCTCTTCCTTATGGGCCATTCTTGAACATGGTCAGATAGGTGGGTGGCAGAAATTTGATGGAAAGTGGTTGAAATTTTGGTACTAGTGTCATAGCGAAGGGGAAGCTGGAAGTAGGATAGAAACACCTTGGAAAGAGTTGCAAAAGTAGCATGAGAGGCAGGGGCTGGGTCAACATACCACTTGTAAGCTTCTCTAGTAAGTGTACGCTGGAATAACCGAAGACGGATAGAGTCATCAGTGATAGAGTTAGACGAACACCACATGTGGAAAGAACGACCATGGTTGGTAGGATCCTCTCCAGCATTTCCTTCAAACTTAGGCATGTTTGAAGGAAGTTTGGTTGGCATAGCACGCTAACCTAGATCATGGTGTATAGGGTCATTAATCGACTCGCTATAATCGAGAAGGCTTAGGTCTGCCATATAAGGAATCAAGGGAATTGTCGAAATCATTATTGTTGTGGATCCACTAGTAGTGGCTCTAGCATTAGAGTCAGGGCCACCACCAATGGTACATCTTGCCCCAGACATGATAAAGGTGAAAGGTGGAGGAAAACCGGGGATAGAAACAAAAGGAGAACCCGATGAACCAAAATCAGAGTCAGAATGGGGAATCAACGGAGGACTAACTCGGACCCTAAGCAATGGAGTAAGTCTTCCTAAATGAAACTGAGGATGAAGGCCTTGGAGTCCCTAGGATAAATGCCTTGGGGTGCAATGATGGAAAATATACACGAAACCCAATAAGGAAGAAAGGTAAACAAGGGCACGGAGGTGCACATTAATAGATTATAATGTTTTAGTCTTGGCCTGGTGGTGTAAACCAGGCACTCTTTTCTTTAGGTGTGTGTGTGTGTGATAAGTGTGTTAATTTTAACTAAGCCCAGACGTGTGTATAGAAAAAAGAAAAAATATGGTGTATAACTGTAAATGAAACTGAAAGGACAGTAAAATAAACGGCTAAAGATGCATAAATTTAAACCCAAAAAGGAGGGCTTCCCAAAAAATAGTATAAGGGTGGGTGAAATCTACTCAAGACACACAATATGGCCAATATATCTAAGGTCAAGAGGTACAGGGATATAAAGGTCAGATCTGTTGAAAAGAGGTGCAGAAAACAACAAGAAACCGGAGGGAAAAATGCTGAAAAATAGGTGGCGAAAGGCTACAACCTGAAGGGAAACATAGGGGACCCTCAATGGAGGAAAAAAAAAAACTAAAAAGAGGTGTTTTTGATGGAAAAATAGCCAATCTGAATTGGATCTAAAAAGGCAGGTTCAGAACTGAAAAAATCGTTGAAAAACATTGAAATCTTAGAAGACCTGCTTCAGTTAAACTCCTCCTAAAAAGGTGGAAGCGTACTGAAGCCTTAAGGGGATTAGTTCCTGCTTCAAAGATTAAAACTAATCAAGTACAGGTCCAAGATGGGTAAATACGGAGGTTATACAACCCTGAACAATGCCCTTAGAAAACCTTGAAAATTTCAAAAAAAATCCCGCAAAAAACTACAGGTCGCAGGTACTGACCTGTTTTTTGCTGAGGTCGCAGTTTTTCGGCAAATATCATCTATCTAAGAGCTAAGGTCACAGGTTTTGGGCCAAAAAGTTGAACCTGCACTTCCCGTTGTCTCGGGGGTAGGTTTCAGAAAAAAGTGGTGTCTCTGTCGCAGTTGATACCTATTACCTGCGCAAATGGCCCAGAAACACACGGAAATTAGAATTTTTATTGTTTTAGACTAAAAAAGGTTAAAAACAACATCAAGGAATGAAAAATAAGAAGCTAAAGAAAAACCCTATGGGCCAAAGTAGATGGTCATGCAGGGATCTGAAAAACAACAACAGTCGTAGTTAAAAAACCCTTGTGGAGTCGCCAGATGTTAGTGTGAATTATAATCGCAAGCGTATGAAAAATATCACTTTTTTTGTGCATAAAAAACAGCCCAAACATCAAATGTGACTGTCAATTTCATTAGATCTGCAATAGGTGATCAGAATAAATGCTACAAAAATTCATATCTATGTAGTTAAAGAGATTAAACAACAAAAATAAACAAGAGTTGTTCCATACATCCAATAGACAATAAAAGAATTTATAAAGAATATTTTGTATTATGACACCTGGGAAGGGAACACGGAAAAATGTTACCATTCCCCCTCAATGGGAGAGATCTTGTATGTCCTCAGTGCTTCAAATCCAAGATCTCTCTCTCTTGATGGTGCAGAAAACCTAGACAAAATGGAACTCAAAGGGAGTTCAGAAGCAAAAGTAGAAAAGTATGACAATGATGGAGGATCAAAGTCAGACCAAAAGTATAGATCAAGAGGTGATCAAAAAGAGGTTACCAAAGGTAGTGAATGAATGTAAAACCCTTCTATTTATAACAAAATATTGATTTAGTCTAGATATTGGTGCATAATTAAAATATTATCAACCAAAAATAGATCCAACTTACTTGGAATATTTTATTGTTTTTGGTGGAGGGAAAAGGAATTTAGAATTGGTTAAACCCTTTATTTAGAAATAAGAAATAAATAAATGATTTATATATTATTTCAAGGACGAGGTTAAGTAATAATTAAATAAATAATGATTTATTCAATTATTTAATAAATGATTTAGTCAAATTTAACAAGGAATATAATTAAATAATTATTTAAATAATTATTCCTAGACAATAATAAGATAAATAAATATTTACCTAATTAATTTTCATTTTTTGGGTTAAATATGATCAAGAATATCAATTAAACAGTGGTTTAGTTAATTATCCCTAGAGGAAAATCAAACAAATAAAGATTTATTTAATCATTCCTCATGGGGTTTCCTGTTTATACCAGAAATAATTTAATAAACTATTGGCTATTAAATTTTTTCTCATAGTGAAAGCAATTTTACTATGGTAAAGTTGGTCTTACATGGTGTACTTTATTCCATCTAATAGTAACAGGTTAGATGACCAAAAATTGGTGTGACACAGTGCTTGGCACATTTCCTCTTTAAGATGTTCAAAGGCCTTAGTTGCTTCATGAGTCCATGAAAATGCATCTTTCTTCAATAATGTTGTTAGAGGTGTTTCTATTCTCCCATAATTTTTAACAAACTTGCGATAATACCTTGTTAACCTGAGAAATACTCACAACTGCTTTATAGTTGTTGGGACTTTCCATTCCTTAATGGCTTTAATTTTGTTAGGGTCTAACTTAACACCCTCTTGGGATACAATATGACCCAGATATTCCACCTCTTATACTGCAAAGAAACATTTGGAGGTTTTTGCATATAATTGTTTCTCCTCCAATAGTTTGAGCACCCTGTCAACATGTTGAACATGATCCTTCCAAGACCTGATGTAGATTAGTATATCATTCAAAAATACTAACACAAATTTTCTAAGGAAGGGATTGAAAATGGAATTCATCAACCCTTGAAATTTAAAAGGTGCATTGGTAAAGCCAAAAGGCATGACCAAAAATTCATAATGACCCTCATGAGTTCGAAATTTTGTTTTTGGAATATCTTCAGACTTCATTCTAATTTGATGATATCCTGAATGAAGATCCAACTTGGAAAAATAATTTTCTCGATGTAATTCATCCAATAATTCATAAATCGCAGGAATGGGAAATTTATCTCTAATAGTGAGTTTATTTGGCTCCCTATAATCTGGACACATGCCCCATGACCCATCCTTATTGTGCACCAATACTATTGGAGCAGAGAAAGAACTTTGACTAGGTTGAATTATACCAGCCTCTAACATTTATGCAATCATACGTTCAATTTCGCTATTTTGGACATAAGGATATATGTAAGGCCTAACGTTTGGAGGAACACTTCTTGGAATCAAATCAATAGCATGATCATGATCATGAATAGGTGTGAGTCCTTTGGGAGTTTCAAACACCTTGGAATGATTTTCCAAGACTTTTTGGAGATCTGTAGAAATATATGATTTTGGTGTTGGAAATTCTAGTGAGCATAATTGTGCAATTACACCTCATTGTTATTTCTTAAAAATCTTTGTCATGACATTAGAGCTTATTATATTTCTCATCTTCCATGTGATACCCCGTAATTCAACTTCCTTTCCTTCTAAAAAAAAAATCAATAAATGTTCTTAAAAATTAAAATTTATCGTCCCCAAAGATTGTAACCATTGTACTCCTAGTACAACATCAGCACCTCCCATTGGAATGGAAAGCATTGGACTATTCAATATATATTCCCCCATGGGTAGCTTGATATGGAATTTTCCAGATCATATTATAGTTGCTCCATTTGAAACCATCACTTGACACTCTAGAGCTGGGTATAGGAAGAAATTCAATTCCTTACCTACCTTGCAATGAATAAAATTATGGGTACTACCCGAATCAATCAACACTATTACCTTTTTCTTCTTGATATGACCTTCTATCTTGAGATTTTTAGGAGTGTTAATTCTTGCTAATGCATTATAGGATATGGTCGGACTCATTTCTTCTTTCTCTAGGGTATGTTCCTAACATATATCCTCTTCTTTTGAAGTTTCTTGTTCATTTTCTTCCTCCTCTTCAGAATCTATGTGAAATAATTTCTTCTCAGCACACTTATGACCTTTAGTGTATTTTCTATCACAACTAGAGAAAATCCCTTTTGCTATTTTTTCTTCCAATTTTTGTGGTGTCAACCTTGTAGGTTTTGGAAGTCTAGGAGTAGCAACACTTCCATATTTATAAATGTGAGTGGTAGGCTTCTTTGTCACCATAATTTTACGTTCAATTTTTCTTGCCAACCTGAATTTTGCCTCTAATGAATCAGGTTCCCAAAGGCGAACCTCAAGTTGGATGTTATCCTTTAAATTCCCTATGAAGACATCAATCCTGTGTTCCGCTAGAATATACATTACCCTTATATTCAATTTTTGGAAGTCCTCAATGTGCTCGACCATTGAACCCTTTTGTTTGAGATTTATCAATTGGATAAATAAGGTGTTGTTATTTGTATCCTCATAATGTGCTATCATTTCCTCCATAAAAACTGACCGAGTCACAAATTTTTTATGAGAGCAAAGCCATCGATACCAAACAAATGTATTTTATTCTAAATATAAATTTGCAATGTGTACCTTTTGTGTGTTTTGCACATTATTGAAATCAAAATATTGCTCCATCTATAGTATCCATGTCACACGATCCTTTCCATCAAACTTCCTCATATAGATCTTTGGAATATGGTGGGTCTTCAATCCAACATTAGATTTTATGAAATCACGATTAACATTTATTTTTTTCTCATCATCAGTTTCCTTTACTACCTTTTCTCCATTAGGAATCAGTTATTGTCTCAATTTTTTCAAACCTTCCTGCTTTTAGATCATTCTTCATGTCTTCCATGTTGTCTTTGATTTTTTCTTCTGTTTCATCCATCTTAGCTTCAATATCATTCTTCAAGCCATCCATCTTAGCTTCCACTTCTTTCTTCAAACTTCCATTTCATTTTTTTTTTCTCTTTGCGAGAGCAAAAGTTTTTGCACTTGCTCCTGTAATTTTGATATATCATGTTGCACTTCTTCCTCTTCATGATTCATAGTAGAGCCTTCTCACGGCTTAATGGGCGTTGAATTCTTTTTAGGAGGCATTTTAGAACTCAATATTGATATCTATGCTTCAATATGCCCTTGGAATCACTTCAAACTTATTTTTCAAACAAGACTTATGGAATTTAAAAAATAATACACACCTTTTTCTTGCTTTTGAGGAGCTTGATATTGAAACTAATGTATCTTTGTAATTTCAGATCCCCCTGATTTTATCTTCAATCCTTTAGTAGCCTTATGAATCTTCTTTCCAATGGCACATCTTCGGCCTAATTTTCATTCTTCAAGACAAAGTTATTCCCAATCTCCCACAATGACCTAATTATGGACTGGTTCAGCAGAGCGAACTTGTATGACATAAAACGTGTCACAGTTTCCTCCTTTGGATCTGATATTGATACACAGGAAACTAACATCTGTGTACTTTCGGCCACTTTTTACATAATTCCAATCTTACTCTCAGAGAGCGAGTTATGATGATTTTCCCAAGGTAACCTCTTTGAGATGAAATTCGGGAGCCTACAATAACCCTAACTTCCACAGATCATATCTCCAAAAATATTGTGAAACAAGGTCTGTAATTTTTAAACGAAATTCATCAGGATTTCTTTAGAAATGGGTTTTTTTTAGCTTCTGAACCTTCGTAGAAAAAAGGTATAGAGAAAATTCCACGATGACCTGATTGAAGTAGCGAAACACTAGAATCCAAAGCTCTAATACCAAATGTTATGAAACAAGCTCCAAAAATAGAAGAAAATAGAGATCAACACCTTAGAAATAATCCACTTCAAGGGGGAAACCTACTTTACATTACATAAATGAAAAATTCTTGGATGATACAAATAAAAAAAAATCCTTTCTATATATAGGAGTCCATGGGGTCACAATATAATCCTAGCAAACCTAACAATAATAATGTAAGGGCACAACAATAACGATAGTGGATTTTATGGCACACAATAATAACAATATGGGGGCTACAGGGGTACAAAAATAACAATAAGGGGGCTACACTAACAACAATAAGGGACTACACTAGTAATATAGGGACCTAACACATTTCCTAGACAACCATGGTGTTTTGGATTCATTTCATTATTTTTTTTTTATTGGTTCTCATGTGCTTTGGTTGTGGGTTGATTTATTAGTTCCTGGAAGCCTTGGTTGGACAAACACTATGGAATCCCTGTAATTCTTGGGTTCAGTTACTAGTACTGTAAGCCTTAGCTGGACAAAAACTCTGGAAGCCCTTGGTGGGTTACGTTACTAGTCCTGGAATCCCTGGTTGGACAAACGCTCTCGACGCCCAAGGGCAGTTATGGGTTGAGTTACTAATACTAGAAGTCCTGGTTGGAACAAACTCTTTGGAGCCCTGGACATCTTAGGTGGAGACCAATATGGTGATGGTTTTGATGTCTGACTGTGAGGTGGAATCATTGGTTAAGGGTTGAGGTGGTTTGTCTTCTAGAAGCCTTGGTTCATTTTGATGGATTTGTTTTATGAGATACCACATTCATGCTTGGAATATGGCATGTAGGTGACTGGCTGAAGAGAGATTTTCCTCAGCCATGTCTATGGTCGGGTGGAACGTTGAAGTCCCAGACTTGGTTGCATTTTTATTATGGAAATAAGATCTCTTTTCTTCTTGTATTTATGGGTAAACGTGCTTGTTATAGTGTGGCTTACATGGTTGTTATATGCTTGTCGTTTCTGTTTTTTATATGTTGGTTATGAATGTATTTTATGATAGTGAACATATATGGCTCTCATTATGTTTTAATTTGTAAATGAATGAACAATTTATCTATGCCTTCATGGATAATAATGTAGTTAATGTGATGATGAAACAATGTTTCTTAGTGGTTCTCAGATAAGTATGAGACACCTATGGTCAGATATGTTATTTAAACATGTATATTACATATTTGTGACATGTTTGACGAAATTTCTATCATGTCTAGTAGGGGTCCAGTCAAGTCCTTGTTCAAGTGTTTTCTTTTACATTCTTATTCCATTGTTATCTTCCAGTTCTAAAAGTGTCATGGTGTTCTAGGAAATTACCTGGGCTCTAGGCCTAAAAAGGTGGCACATAAATTAGGGTTGGAGGCTTAGAAATACTCGGAAAATCCCCAGTCACATGCATGCCATGTTGTGCATGCGATTGGGGGTTTCCAGTTGCACTCTTGCCCATGTGAAGCATGCAACCAGGGGATTAATGCTTAAAAATATCAGTTTTATTTAGGGGCTGACCTACTGAAAGGTTGATATGCCTCCTGGGTTTCCTCAAGTATGTGTAGAAGGTCTGTAATGTTGTTTGGTGTTATGTGGTGTTAATTCCACTTCCTTAAGGTGACCTGGGAATTTGAATAATATCATAGTAAATATTCTTCACATTTGTACCCCGGTTGGCTAGTTACTTGGGTAAATGTGGGAGGAGGGTGTTACAGAGTGGTATCAGAGCATGATTCACCCCTTGGACTGGATAGGCGGTGTGTGTTGGACATGAATTCATGTTCATTTCACATGTATTACTCATCCTTGTGGTCTATATGTTTTTTCATATGTATGGTGTTAGTCATGGTTGTAGTCATGTTTCCATGTGAAAGTGAGGGTATTGTCATGGGATGTGTTGTCATGAATGTATGATTGGCTACATGTTGTTGATTCGTGTGTGTTGTTAGTGTACATGGGTATGGTTGTTGTTGTCATGCATGAGGTCATGGTATGTGTAGTTGTATTGTGCTATACAACACCCCCCATTTATTTTAATAAATGGGGACCCTTTAGAATAAATATAAATTTATTTTTAGCTTTAAAAAACAAAAAAATTAGGAAATAAAAGTTTTATTTTGATTTTTCCACTTTATTCCTTTAGCACATTGCAAACAACATAGCTTACAACTTAAAAAGACTTACAATCCTCTAAGTTACATCGGCTACAAAATGTGCTAACCATTTTCAAAGTTATGTTTTAAACTTGTAGACACTTCAATTATCGTTATACTCTCTTTATTGAATTGCACCTTATTTAAAACAGCCAACTCATAAAGCAATTTGATATAAGTACGATTTTGTATACCCAATGAGCCAAAAAATCAATAAAAATAAATCTCTAAAGTCCTATTAAGCGTGGCCGCTTGAATATTTAATGTGCAATTTGCATTTCACATGACTTAACCGTAAACAAATTCATTATCACATAAAAGTTGTGATGTGCAGTTTACGCACATCGCATTTCGCAGCATTTATGGGTAAACATCACCAACGGTAAAAGTTAGGTATGGTGATGTGTGAACTAACATCATTTAATTACTCGAGCATGTGAAATGACTTATGTCGTATCAAACCAAAATTCGATAGCTAACGGCTTAAAGTTGATTGATAGATATTTTGTGTGAAGGTGTAAGAGATTTGTTTTTGAAATAATTAACAATGATTGTTGTTATATTTGAAAATATTCATATATATTCGTGCATGTTTGATATAAACAATGGATTTGACTCTCGATTCTCTATGCTTTTAATGCTCTTCCTATTTACTTGAAATCAGGAAACCATTTAACAGATTAAGAAATATTGTAATATTCCTAAATTAGCTGCAGCTAATAGGAATATTAATTTTACCTTGTTTATTTTACATTCCATGATTAATGAATAAATTGTAAAGGAGGACATGTAAAACTCCTGAAAACGAAGAATAAATCAATGCCTATGTGAACAGAGACATATCCAGGCTATGTAAATTATATCTTGTAGGTGTGAATGGGTCTAAATCACAAGAATGGGTCATCTTTGACCAAGTCAAACAACACAGTCTATATGCATTGAACCTCTTTGGGGGACAGAGCAGTTCTAGAAGGAGGACCTCATGTGAAAAGGGTTAAGTGATTCAAAGTGGTTTAGGGTTTGGCAAGTCTCCTATATTATAAAAGGAAGAGGAGGGCAACAAGGAAAAGGTTGTTGAAGATATCATTTTCTGAAGGTATTGTCTGCTTAGACATCCCTTGTTGGGCATTCCTGTTCAGGAATCCCACCTCCTTCCTTGAGAGGCTCTTGGAGGAGAATTGTTCTAACTTGTCCACTATTAGGCTTGGGCCAAGCTTCACCTTACATTTAAAGTGCTGCTCATGTTGAGGGTTGAGCTGTCTTGTGATCTACAGCAAGTGGAGGACTAGATCTGCTCATATCTAGATGATAGCAGTGGCTCTTCTCAGTGAGTGTGTCTTTTAACCTCTTGGAAGAGTTAATTAGCTGATTGTGCTTCAGATATACACCTTGGCATCAAGCCAAACCATTCTTAGAAGCTACAGCATTGTTACTCTCCCTGGAAAGCTATATTTGCAGATCTACAGCTGCAGGGTGTTTTGTCTACATTTTGGAGGAGAGATCTTCGGTGTTGGGATTCTTCCTCTCACTATGGTGATCCATGGATTGGCCATCCAATCCATTTTAGTTTCAGATATCATCTACTGTACCATTGTATTATTCAGAAATTTCTGAATCATTCTGCAGATCTGCAAGCTTAGATCTCATATCTACTCTCTGTGCTTCATGTTTTGAGCAAAAACCCAAGGGGAATGTATAGATCAGCATTTCTTGTAGACAGATCTATATTAGATCTAAATTTTTATGTACAGATATGCTCTAGATCTAAAGAATTAATAAACTGCTAATTCAACCCTAAAAATAATGTTGTCATGGTTATGCAGTGTTTTCTTGTGGTTATAGCCCCTCATTTCTGAGGATTTTTGTTGTATATTCTCATTCTTTCTATTGTATATTGTATGGGTTGTAAAGAACATCTGATTTGCTGTTATATTTTTTATTTCTGAACCTACATATCAGCCTCCTAATTTTCTTCAATGGATCTTCATTATCTCTGAATCAGTCCTTTGCATAGAGCTGCAACCCCTCTCTTTGGGTGATTTTCAGCTAGACTAGTTTGTGGGAGGTCTGTTTAACCCACCTAGTCTGATTTGTTTTTTCTCTCCTTTTGGATTTCGATCTTAGATGAGCTTATCTAAGGGATCTAGGAGCTGAAAACTCATTTCTATGCATAGAATTCTCAGAAGTGCGTTATTTCAGCAGGGTTGTTGATCTGCCCCAATTTGGGAATATTACAAAGATTGAAATGAAAAAAAAGGGCAAATAGATTTCTCAAGCGCTACCTACTGAAGACTCAAATATGTCTCTCTTATTTTCATATACCACCTGCAACAAGGATTGCGACAGTTCATCGTGGGAAGCAATGTATAGACTGTTTCAAGATGAAAATCCAAAAGTAATAACCAAAGTCTCAACAACAAGCACGAGATCTACCTTAGACATGACCTAATTTGATGTTGCATGTTCATTCATCCACAAAGTATCCACAAGATCAAAAATTCTCCCTTAAATAGACATGGTTAAGTGGGTAATTGACCACTTAAGCATAGATGATAGGAAATTCACAGATTAAAAGGGAGAAAACATAGGGTCTTTCGGGGCAGAGAATTTACAGGAAATGTGCCATCTACCCTCCCCGCAGCAGAAATATGACAAGGCTTTTCTACAAAGCTTTATATTAGAGCATCCAAATCTCATGAAAATTATCAAAGAATGAAAGGAAGTCCAGGGCAAGCTGAAGCAAGATAAAATCGGTACGTACCCAATTTTCCAAATTCCTTCCCCTTATTGTTATGTTTCCGATATGTTGTGTAGATTGCTTGCCAAACCTGATACCAATAGGTTTTCAGTAGATTGGGTTCCATTGATTGAGGAAATCATAAATTACTCAATTCTGAATTGGGAAAATATATTATCTGATAGTTTAGCTAAACACATCAGAGAATATAGGAATAAAAGGAATGTTTCATCTAGAGAAATACCTCCCTTTTATATGTTTTCCTATGTCATGGACACAACCTTCTTTCCTTCTATTTTTCCTACTATGGAATGGAAATGGACTACCCAAGTCCCTACCCCAATCCACATATACCACAGAGACCTTTGGGATTCAAAATTTCACCTGCATTTCTATAAAATTTGTTATGGATTCATGTTTCCTATGCTCCAAATGATATTCAATAAAAAGTCCCCTAGGGTTTCTAAAGAGGCTAGCACAGATATTCTTTCTGTGGCTAGGTGGTTTTTCGAGGTGAATTTTACATATGTCAGAGTATTCGAGAGTTATGTTGCTCCCCACGTCCTAACATATTATATTCCTAATAATTTTCTTGCACGAGAGATAGGCTACCAGCTTGTTAATGGTATCACTAAACAGCTAAAATATGCTAAGAAGGCTATTAGGCCTAATTTTCCTGTACAGTGCAGCACTTTTTCACTTTTTGATATTGGTCATAGCTACAAAGAGGTTTCCAAAATTAATTTGTTGAAATTGGCAGTAATGCCAAAGAGGCTATATGATCCAAATGATGTAATTATAAATTACACTACAGAGCTCTAAATGAAGCCTTTTATAAAGGAAATAGATGGATTTGATGATCTCTTCCAAAGCATGAAATTATTTTTAGATATAATCAAGTTTTTATGCAGCAAACTAAGCCAAGATGATTTCGAAGAATTCCAAGTATATAGAAATAAGAGACTGGAGAGAGTTCCTATCAAATTTTTAACTATTGAAGATGTCAACAGACCTACTCCAAGTATCAGCTTGGATAATGAATCAAAAGACATGCCTGAGGATGAATCAGGTCAATCAGAGCGTCAATCTCACAATTCGGATCACTCTGAAAATGAAACCAAATCTAGAAAGGATAGCCCAGAAAAGATAATTGATCAGGTAATCCAAGAGATAGAGATGCAGGCGAAAAAATAAAGTAATGAAACAAAGTCAACTTCTCAAGAAGTTCATCATAGTCATGACACACTAGATCAGTCTAAAAAGTCACAAACAAATAATTTTAGTAGTGAATTGGAGGATTTTGTTGAAGCAATAAAAAATCCTAAAGCTAATACCAATACTAATCAAGTAACTAGTTTTCAAACACCTAAACATTCTCAGAAGATAATGGAAATTGTTCGATCTAAGACTTTTGTGATCCATAATGTAGATAAAAATTTCTTTCGGATTAATCACATTATTAGGATTTGGTCGATGTTTCGAACCAGCTAATGTGGTTCAACCTAAGGACCTTGTCCTGAGGATGAACCACATTAGCTGGTTCGAAACGTAGACCAAATCCTAATAATGTGATTAATCCGAAAGACATTTTTATCTATATTGGAAACTGTTAATCCACTACAACAAGTTCCAGAGACTCATGATCGAGAATTCATACTATCCTACCCTACAGAACAAACAGTTTTACAAGTTGAAGAAATTCCTTCACTAGACATATTTTACAGTGCTAGCTATAAGGTTGTAGTTAAAAGGAACAAAATGAGAAGAACTGATGAAACAATATCAAAACTCATATATGAATCAGTTGACGTATTATGGAAAGACTCCTTAGATTATCCTACAGAACATCTAACTAAATTATCACATTATGCAGGGTGTTAGATTTGGTATCTTCATTCCTTCGTCAGAGATCAAATTTCTCTTATTTCATTGCATTATTAGGTGTCTCATTCAGTCAGTTGCATTCCATTAGGAGCATGGATCATCTGACGGTAGGGGCTTGTCACTTATGTCCCTCATGTCTTATACCTGCTAGCCTATTTTTGTTCATTAAAATCATTTACAGTCATTTTTGGCCTCATAGTTGGCAAAGAGTCATTTTAGGGTTTTTAGTTTCATTAGGTTTAGGATTTCGTTAATCTGGTCTTCAGAATGCCTAATAATGGTCAGCAGGCACATGAGGAAGTTCAAAATAAGGTTTCAGTGCTAAAATTTCATCATCATAATGCTTAATAATGATTTTTCTTCAAAACTTTGTTTTGAAGAAAAATAGTCTATTTCATCTTTATGTAATAAATGCAATGTGATTTTCAAGTTTTTCAGTTGTAATAACAACTCCACTGGCAACCCTGGTCGCCTTTGCCAAAACTCCATGTCTTCCATTCCCTGCAAGACAGACAGAAAGCTCATCATTCAATTCAAAAGCAAAAATGAAGCAAAACAGAGTTTTAAAGTGAAATGTCAAATTTGCAACATTACAAAGTGGGTTTTACAAAATGAAAAATCAAAATCTTTGGTATATATATGATTTTCATGTTTCAAGAATCCATTTGAATGCCAAGAGATAGCAGTGAGCAAAGAAGAAGTCGTGAGGAGAGAAACAATTTTTTTGAGGGCAGACTGTGTTGAGTTTCTAAGCGCGACACATTGGGCAGGTGTCGCGACGCATCGGGCGAGCATGACGCATTGGGTCAGCTCCCTGTGTACAAAGTTGCTCCTACGCGGTGCATTGGCAGAGCGCGGCGCACTGGGTTTGGCGCGCGACGCACATGGCAGAAAGAAATTTCATTGCTATTTCTTCCAACTCATCAAATTTTCCCAGTCTCTCTTGGTCCAAGTAAGTCCATGCAATCACTCCATTTCTCATGACATGTGTTTAGTGTTGTGTGTGAAGATTTGAATACAAAAAATCAAACCCTATTAGCTTGTTTGAGGATTGTCTCCTTTAGGGTTTTGAAATTGCTTTTGTGCCAAATATTCTCTTTTCTCCACCTTGTTTTTTCCCCTCCTCACTATCTATCTTCTCACAAATGCCCCTTTCCCTATCCCCTTGTATCCCTAAACCATTCATTACTTATCCCATTCCCACTACCCACATCGCAATTGTGAAATTTCCCCAAACCCCAAAGCTATCCCAAGAAATTAAGTGGTTGTCCCTAAACCTTTCAACTCACAGATTTCAAGTGGAAAACTTCAATTTTCACTTGGTTATAGTCCATCATTCCCACTTCCCTTTTCCTCCGTAGTCCCACATATTTGGCAACAAAATCAAAAAAACCAAAATTCTCATTTTCATCCAAGACAACATAGACCTTACATAGACCTCGGACATCATGGAGACAGATACTGATACATTGTATGACCAAGAAAGTGATTCCACCACTGAATTACATGCACCTAGAAGGCCTCATAAGAGTGGCAGACATGTGAGAGAGGAGCCCACCTCATTGGCTGAATTGCAGGCTTGTCCACTTGCTATGGCATGTTTTCGAGAGCAGTCTTGTTATCAATTTCGTGAAATGGTTGCTAGGGTCCATCATCATCAGGAGTTGGCCCGATTTTTTGTGTTGCATTTACATGATGGTTAAGTCACCCTCGCCGGTGTGACATTCACTTTAACACCGGAAACTATCTCTCAAGAAACCGGAATACCAAATGTTGGAGAACAATGGAACAAAAGACAACAGGTTGACAAGGTACATTATGAGCCATATATCAGGCCTAGCTTTGTGAAACAACTCAGCAGAGTTTTTCCTTTCTAGTTCCTAAAGGATTCCTATGCTCCTCTGATGAAAATTATTATCATATATTTCAGTTGTGAGGGCCGATTTTCACGTCTCTATGCCTATCATATCAGGTTATTAATGCATTTTACCAGGGTGAGGATGATGAACCTCCCTTTTTTCATGTGCCGGAATATTGAGAGGATGACCACTCTTGTGCAAAGGAAAACTTCTGAGAAATATTACATCAGTATCTATCACTTTTCACTCATCAAGATTGTGGTTATGCATCAGCTCAGCTTGTAGGGTATTTCATGGGAGGATTTCATTTCCAATGATTTTTTAGCAGCTCCTCAGGTTCCTTCGGAGGTTGTTCATGAGGCAAGTGAACCTTCATATCAGCATGAGGGTCAGGAGACAGAGACTACTATTTTTCCGATGTATGTCACTTATCAGAGAGGCACTAGAGGATTATTTGCAATAGCCAGGCGAGTATTATCTCCACCCGGGGTGGAAGGGGTCTCGTTTCCATCATCAGCATCACAGGTACAGGTACAGGATAGGGGTAAGAGGCCCATGCAATATGAGGGGCCTTTAGGAGGCCAAGATATAGGTTTCATACTCATTGATGAGGATTTGAGCTCACCTAGCTCAAAGTTGAGAGAGACTATTCAGGAGCAGAAGGCGGAGATAGACACTTTATCCGTTAAATTGCAAAGAGCCCAATGGATTATCAATTACCTTGAGCAGAAAAAAAAATAGTTGGAAGATCAAAAAACTATCATGGAGTTGCAAAATATCCGTGAGAACTGGCAAGCTGCCCAAAGAAGCCAAACCGAGATGACATCCATTGAGCGAGAGATTGAGGCTGATCGAGAAACTTGGCTTGAGAGGGTCAATATTCATTTGGAGAAGCTTTTGGAGAAAGCCAAAAAGGAAAATAACATGTTGAGGCACATGAAGAATCATTATTGGGCAAGAAATCATGTTTGCAAGGCACGAATCAAGATCCTGAAGGCAAAGTTAAAGAGGGCATTAAAGCGTCGCAAAAAGCATGATAGACTAAAAATTTTGGCCGAAGATTCCTTGGCCCAGCATAGTGTATGATGGTGGACATTCAGCCCAAATTTCAAGAAATTTGGTACAACATTTTGTCAATTTTGAATTTTTTGGCCTTAACACAGATTTTCCTGCCCGACGCATCGCGCCACTTGGCGTGCGCTTATGATTGGGAGCTCCTCTTGGGGAAAAATTTGTATTTCTAGATTTTTCATAAAGCTTTGTGCTTTCCTACCCATTACCTAGATATTTTGACAATTTTTGGGTTTCCGGAATGGTCAAAAACACCCTAAAATGACCTTTCTGCCCTTTTTTGGACACACATGAAGCAGTGTTGGGAAAACTCATTTTTGGAAGGAAAAATGGCCACCAAATTTATAAATTCCACTTGGGTTAGAAAGTAGACAGGCAGATATTTCCAACGAGCTATCCTGTGCTCAATTTGGACACCGGGAAGGCCCTCAAAATTGGCTCCAAAGTGGCGCAATGCATAGAGATTTCAGGTGCAACGCATTGGGGATTTTGGCCCAGTTTTGACTTAGTAACTCTGTTTTTCGCCTAGTTTTGGCCAGTTTGAATTTTTTATCTCCAAATGTAAAGCTCTTGATGTAATTTGATGTAATTTCATGACATTTGATGTAATTTTGACAAATTTTAACTCATGTAAGTAGATTCATTCATCAAAAGGTGAATTGTAACTGAATGAATCAGTTTCCTATCTTATAGAGGCAAGTTGTTCCACTGCCTATTTTCTAGTTCTTAGTTTAGATCTTGTTGAAACAGCTCCTAAACTAGTGAGCTCAACCCCTAGAGGCATGGGGATGAGTTATTCTTGTCTATATCTTGTAGTTTCTCAGTCATTTTTAGGGTTGGACACTTGGGATTGCTTGGATCTTCATTGTACCTTTCATCTATGAATTTTGGCAAAGGAATAGACCAGGGTTTGCAACACTCTTTGGGATCCATATGGCTCTTTGTTTTGATGATTTCTTTCTCTCTGTCATTGTAAGTTTACTGATGTTTCATGTGTATCATCTTCCTTCTCATTTCTTCTTAAGTTAAACAAATAAGTAATAAAGGTGGAATTCATTAGATTTGTAGTGCTCTACCTTGAGTTTTGTTTAATTTTCTATGTCTTCAACTGTCTGAAGAGGATTCCTAAAAGCCTATTGCCCTCTTCAACTCCTCACCAGTCTAAGATATCCATTTCATTCAAATTTGAAGCATCAAAACAATTGCCTTTCTTGCCCCACTTAGCTCTTTGCAAAACTGATCATTTCCCAGACCCAAAATTTTCCCTTCCCTTTGATCCAACAAACACCTTCAAAATCAAATCAAAATTTTATACATATATACCTAGCCTAAAATCAGCCTTTATTAAATTCATCTCAAGCCTCACTGATCATTTTTTGCTGAGATTGACCAGGAGAGAGCCCTCTCCCGATCTGGTAGGGCTAGCTACCAAATTAAGCGTGGTTTGATGTTATCCTAGACTCTGCCTTCTTTAGCCTGAGGTAGATTTAGGCAATAACACAGGGTCATATGCTGCTGCCACTTTTGATAAAGCTACTAAGGTTAGAGTGTTGCTGAGGCAAAAGGAAGCCAGAGTACAAGAACTAGAGAGGCTGTTAAATGAATAAAAATCCAACTCTAGTGATCAAATCAAAGCAAAGATGGCCCAATTTCAAAAGGATTTCAAGAGTCTTAAATTGCAACATCAATGAGAAAAAAGTACAAATGGAAGCAGAAATGACCAGGTTACAGATCCAACCACAACTAGAGAAATTTATAAAAGAATCATTGGATGTAAATGCTAAGTTAAAGAAATAACAGGAATTATTTTGTCATCAAGCTTCTATGATTGACTCTTATTGTGATTCAATTAAAATAATGATCCAACAAATAGCTATCAAGAAACTTGAATGTGAAAGACTAGAAAAGAAAATCAATGAACGCATTCAATGGCGAGCATCAGACTCGAGAAAGGAAGATGATCTACCTCAATTAGATAAGTTTCATAAGGAGATTCTATTCAAATATTGGGAAGCACAAATCAAGCAGGCAAAGAAAGCAGCAGCGAGAACATAAAAATTATCAAATGAAATTATTGAATCTGTATGTGAATAGCTGCTGAAAGATAACTTCTCAAAGAGTACACATTTGAATTGTTCTTAGAAATAAAACAGTTAGAAACACAATGGAAGCATAAGGAAAACACACAGGATGAAGTAATTAAAAAGGTAAATAAGTTTGATCAAGAAAATTATTGGAATTTTCTGATCAAACCTTATCATCAGTATCAGACTCTACGATCCTTGACAAATTCAACAAAAATATCGCAACTAGTACTTTCAAACACAGTATTCAAGGGACAGTTCAGATCGAGGATTTCATAGCTAGCTCAGCTCAAGCCTATGATATATATTTGTCAAATTTGTGACCAAATCCAGAAGAAAGGGTGGAATTCATAAATCAAAACTATTATTTTATTTTCCTAGATTGTAGTTTAAGTTGGTCTTACGAGGATGGTTGTTTGAAACCTCCTCTATATCTTTGTAATAATCTATTTTAGAAAATAGTTAGTTTAGAATTTAAACCCCTCTCATGAATTAATGGAACACATCTGTTATCTTTTGATAATTAAAGTTGTTTAACTGATGTTGCACTACAGTACTCTTTAAATTTCTTGAAAGTGAGGAGCAATAGATCAATTACTATCAGTTTACATGATTAGAAATTCGTACATATGGTACTTTTATTCACTTGTATTAAGTCTTACTTTATATATTGACGACCATATTTTATTGCATTATATATTTGAAACGTAATTATAGATGAATGTTACATGCACTTATGTTCTAATATTTGTCTGTAGTTTCTTATTGAATATATAATCACACATATGAATGCGATATATTTTTCACAATTCTTCTAGTCAAACTATTTTTTTAGTAGAATCATCTTACATAATTTTCATCTCTTTCAACCGTTAAATGATCTATATTACTAACAGTTGAAGGATGTCTTTTCAGATCGCATAAAGGAAGAAACATCTTAGTTATATAGTAGAATAAATAGTTTAGATAGATGCATAAGATAGATTAAAATCATTTTCCATTTGCATGTCATATAATCAGACACCCTCAAAATCATCCTTATTGGGAAACTGGTCCCATTACCCCCAGTGGGAGCCACTACACCAAAAAGAAAAGGAGTTGCTTTAAGGTCTGGACTGGGTGGTTTTCCCCCATGTTTCAGCAGCGGAATTCTGAGGCCTCTACATTCTAGCGCTAGAAGGAGG
The DNA here is from genome assembly GCA_034641835.2 of Pinus albicaulis. NCBI lineage: Eukaryota > Viridiplantae > Streptophyta > Pinopsida > Pinales > Pinaceae > Pinus > Pinus albicaulis. The sequence continues at coordinate 1,772,350,799 of CM076578.1, read as the reverse complement.
GCCTGAACCCCTGTGAATGGAAAAAATATCTGATCAATCTAAAGTTCAATCGAAGAGTCTCTCTCCCTCTAGATCCCCATCAAATTCCATAAAATTGTCTAGATCCTCATCTTTAAAATCTGAAGTTGATTATCCTTATCCTTAGTCTCCTAGCAATAATCAACCCATACTATCTCCTGATTCACATCAAGCCTCCCCAGAAGTTCAGTCTTTGATAGAAAAGTTAGAGAAAGTATATATTTCTGCTGAAAATCCTAAATCTTCTCAAATATCAGATATCATTATTTTGTCGTCTTTACAACCTTGAATAATATTAACTTGATCAGAAAGTCAAAAGACAGGAATTCTTATTTTTGAATTTCCCATCGATAGTACTCGAAAGAGACTAAAGAGGACAGTCAGATTCATTCGCAAGCGAGATATTATCCCATTCACCTCCGTTACCTCCACTCACTTCCACAACTTCCATTCCAACAATCAGTGTTACTTTGACTAGTTCTAGTACTCAAACTACTATCCCTTCAACTAGTCCTAGCACTCAACCTACCTCTTCTTCAACTTAAACTCCACCCAACCAACCTATTCAAAATCCAATGGCAAGTCAACCACCTCCACCAAATGTAAACCCATGGAGCAATCCAGGGGCTATAAACATGCCCACTCCTCTTCATGATTTTCCAAAAAATCTTGAAATATGGCTACCTAAATTTAATCTTGATGATGGTCTTCCGGCAGAAGAACACATTCACAATTTTATGTTAGTTGTCAGTTTAAATGGATTAGTTGAAGAGGATTGCATTGTAAGATTATTTCCATATAATATAAAAGGATCTACAGGACCCTGGTATTTTTCATTGCCTTCCCGCTCTATAACTAGCTGGAATATGTTCGAAGAATAATTTATAGCTAATTTTGGGGATGACAGGACCACTACTACACTCATCAATGATTTTTCAAATCTAAAAGCTAAAACAGGTGAGAAGATAAAATATTTAAATTCAAGATTTAATAAATTACTCAATAAAATTCCTGCTACAGCAATTCTTGCTGTAGAAGTTCAAATTGAGTGGTATATTTCATCTCTTCCATCTAATGTAGCTTTTTTTTTTTATACAGCAAAACTAGCAACACTTTCAGAAAATATGAAAGAATCTCTATCTGTAGAGAAACGCATAACCGCTCTTGAGAAAAAGAATTCTCAAGAAGATTGAAAATCAAAGGAGGTGTCTTTCAAAGATGATTCTAAAAAGAAGGCTCCAAAAGATCCTTTTGACATAGAAGGTCTTCAAAAATTTTTGAAAACTTTAAAAAACTAGATGGAAGATATCAAGAAACAAGTCGCTGAAAATGCTACCTCAAAAAAGACTTTCAGAAACTTTAAGAAAGGTCAATCCTCTAATACTCAACCTCCAAATATCATATCTAATGTTGAATCTGATCAAGACACAAGGGAAGAGAAAACAGAGGAAGAAGAATATTACAAAGAAGAAGAAGTTGAACTAAATGGAATGTGGGATTTCATCCTACCAAATGAAGAACAACTTGAAGCTTTACCTGTGAGCACAAAGAGAAAAAATACTACTGAAGAAACATAGCCAAATGAACAAAAAAATATTTCAACTCCTGCTAAAGACAAATCGGAAAGAAAAAAGTCTAATTCAAAGGCTACACAAATAAGCCCCGTTACCTCAGACACTCTACCTACATCTAAGACAATGGTAGTCTCAGACACCATTGAGTATAATATAGCTGAAGATATGAAGAAAACCATGGCCAACATTTCAATCCAAGAACTTACTAAATTAAAGCAGTAACAGAAAATCTTACTTAGAGACTTAAATGTGGTTCCTGCTTCAAAATACCTGCTCTAATAATAGTACAAGCTGCAAATGAAATGGGTAAGCCACCTTCTACTTCAATGAAAATATATGCTACAAACTTGATTATGATAGGTGATCGATCCATCTCTCATACTCCTCCTTTTCTTTTAACCTATGAGATCTACAGCAAAAATGTCCATAATTGTTTAATAGACTCAAGGGCTTCCTCAAACATAATGCCAAAATCACTTTGTGCTAAGTTGAACATAACTCCAAAAAGTTCACATGTTCATATAGTACAACTTTATAGAACCAGAGTAGAGGTGGTAGGAGAAATAAATTATGTTTCCATTAGATTGTCATCAAATCCCAAATTTACTCAAATAATTTATATATTAGTGGTTGATATTCCTGAATTTTACGGCTTAGTTTTAAGCTGATACCGGTCTGAAAAACTTCATGGTTATTTTGCAACAGACTGGTCACATATGTGGTTACCACAAAATGGAAATCCAAATCGAATTCGGGTATACCATGAAAATTTCATGAAGCATACAGTCACTGATATTGAAGGAGTAAATGAGCTAGTAGAATTCAATAACAACATTATTGGAAACTACTCAGCATGGTCATTTTTGGGAAATTTCAATGCTCAATCATCACCTTTATTTGATAATGTAGTTGTTTCTCAGATTGAGAATTTTTCCCAGCCAGATAATTCCAAATGTATAAATTTTTCAAATAGAAAATTTAATATCCCAAAATAGGGAAAATAAGCAGTATTGGGAATATCTTAAAATATTCCAATAGTGGACTTCTCAGCAATGCATTCATAGAAAAACGCATTTCCAGAAATATATGCCATAAAAATGAAAATCATCACTTGGATCCAATAGATATAACCATCTAGCATCTAAGTCCTAGAGGAGATCAGAAACAAAAGAAACTAGGTGAGGTAAACAGACCTCCCACACTAGTGTAGTTGAAAATGACCAAAAACCCCAAACACTACTACTAAGAAATAATACACAAAAGAGATTGCATAGTCTTATGAGGGTTTCAACTCAGAAAGTAGGAGAACAAGTATATCTTCTCATAAATTAGACATTCATGGTTAAAAATTGAGATCTAGTCTCCTTATTACAATTACAAGATAACTTGGAAAGGGTTTCTTGTGATACACTCTGCATAAAAATGTGATCTTCAGAAAATTACTGAATAATCACTGCAACACTGAAGAATAAGAGTGTAGAAGGCTAAAATATGTCTGATATGATTTATATCCCTCAAGGGCTTCCTCCCATGAAAGGATTAACCTCTCAATCACAAGAAAACACTGCAACGGAGCCACTAGACCATCCACTGAAGCTACCTCCAAAAATAATGCATTCCCTATATGGAACAGCACTGGGAATGTTGAGGAAATGAGTGGTCTACTACCACAGATCTGAAATGATCTTTAGACCTCTCCAAACAGATCTCTCAAGTGAAGGAAACCTTCCTTCAATGAGAAGCTAGCTTAGAAAGAGGGATTCCAATCCCTTCCACTGTTGCACCCTGCAACACTGCACAATAACCTGCAGAAATTGCGCTGATGAAATAGGCTGAAGCTTGGCCTGAAAACCTGATGTGGAAAGATGAATGAAAACTCTCCCAAGAGGCTCCTCAAGGAAAGAGGTGGGATTCCTGCTCGGGAACGCCCGGTGCTAAACAGCACAGCAACCCTGCTAAACAGCAAGAGGAAGCAAAAAGTCTGAGCAGACAAAATAATAATCTAAAACATGAAGAAATAATGTTGCCATCCTCTTCCTTAAATAAAATGTGAGTTTCATTTCCCTTGGCCCCAGCCAATTAGGTCATGACCATCAAGAGATTCATCTCCCTCCAAAACTGTGTTATTCCTACTTTGATCCGTGCTCCTCCACATCAGCGTTGTTGACTTAGTCAAAGTAGACTGAATCAACCTGATACTATCCCTGTTCACACATGGAGGTGTTTTATTAAGCTGCAAGGAGTTTCTCCCTTCACACTTGAAGTGTTTTTATTCCTCCTTAGGAGACTTATGGGCTTTTTCCACCCATTTATTTACCAGCTAAAGATACTGCTAACTCTAATGTTTCATTTAGCTTTGAGGCTAAAATTTGGGAACATTGCAGTGCTCCCCTCCAAAATATTTTCTTGTCCTCAATAAAATGTGTAGGGAGAGAAAAATTTCTTCCCTCCTCCTCTTGTGGTCTCCCATCAATGGCCTCCGTCACTGCATCAAGATCATCTGCAATAAAACTGTCATCCAATGTTCCCTCCCAAGTGTGCAAATCCAAATGGCCTACATCAATCAAAGGTAGAAAGTGTGAATGGAAACCTGCTTGCTATCCCATGGCCTCCACAAAGTAAGAGTGATGACTATCATGGTGAATGAATGCCTCCCTCACCCATGCTATCATATAAATGAAATGAGTCATCCTAGGTAGCTCATCAAAAGAATAATCAACCCCGGTTTTGTACAATGTGTTGGGGCTGCATGGAGAGATTCGATTTTGCCATCCAAATGGTTTCTCTCTCCATTTATGGTAAACATGGGGTTTCCTCTGTCCTTGGGATGAAATAACATGGCCTTCAAGAATGGCCCAAGCTCCCCCATCAAACAATTCAGCCATGAAGTGCCTCCTCAAGTTCTTCAAGTGGTTCCTCCCATAAGGGAAAAATTGTGATGTGGAAATCATGGTTTTCCCATGGCTTCTCTTGAAATGTACAACATGTAAATTGGGGAGAATCATGCTCCCAATGGGCATCTCCAATACCTCCAGCACTCTCTAAACAATGCTTTCCATGAATATAAAAATATCAGCAATAAATGGAAGCAAAATGCAATAAAAACAAGCTTCCATATGACAACTGGAGAGTGGTTCATAGTTCCTCCAATGGAACCAGCGCAGTGCATCCTTGGCCTGCATCAAAACATAAATTAACAAGTGCTTACCCATCCACTTGTTTGCTGCCATAGTCATCTCATAAGATGGAAACATGAAGATACAAGGTGGTGTCAATGGTGCACACCAAGAACCATGTGGCTTCCCCCATAAACCACCAATAAGGTAGCCAAAATCAATGCTACAAGTAGCTACAAGTACATCATCATACAATATGCAGGAAGAGATAATTCTTCTTGATACATCAAGCTTCTCAGAAAAAGAAAAGAAGTACAATACAAAATGTGAAATTATACCTCCTCCACCATGTACTTGAGATCTTGAGCTGTAATTTCTCAACTGGAATCTTTCCCTCACCTCCAATGAGTATGGAAGTGGCTATGACCTCCTATCTATCACCATCCAGGCTATGAATCTCTCCATATGCTGAAATATGTCATGTTGGATGCCCTCCCAAGTGAACTCCTCTTCCAAAGAAAAGTATGCATCATAATGCATGGAAAGGAAGTCCTCATGTGCTGCAAGTAGCAACTTCTCCTTGAGACTAGAAGCTCTAGTCAAAAAGAATCTGCCATGTGAATAGATGACCATATCATCTACCATATACTCATCATCTCTATCCGGGTCATCGAGAATCATGCATGTACCAAGATCCTTGGAGTAATCTACTAAGAGCTGAGATCTCCAATAAGGATCAATCCTCCTAAGAGACAACGTTGGTGATCTGGCATGTGAAGCTCTCCTCATGCTGCTTCCTCCTACTTTGACATCCCCCATGCCAAATTTCTCTTCCAAACCCTTCACCCCTCCAAAATCCAGGAGTGGTGAATCCAAAGACATGATGTATTTCATCAATGCTAGATCTGGTGGCCTCCCAGGTGGAATGCCTCCATGTAGTGAGACATCCATGTCAAGAGTGGACTGTATATATGGATGGGAAACCTTGCCCTTGCCTTCACAACATAGTACAGTCTGCCTCCTCTTTGCATTACCTCAACAGCCCCCCCCCCCCCCCCCCCCCTCCTTCAATCATGTTGCTCCCTGATTGTGCTTTGACCTCCATGTATGAGATCCTGGGGAACTTCTTGCAAGGATACAAGAATCCCTCCTGCTATATCATGTGCTCCTCCTCCCTCTGCACGAGGTACTGGATGTTCTTTATATGTGACAGCGTTGTTGCCCTCATCTTCATCAATTTGTATGGGAAACATCTCAAAAATTGGATCCTCTTGTGAAAAAGAGATCCCCATGCCCTCTTGTTTAGGAGTATGAACTAGAGGTCTTGCCTCTAACAATGTGTAATAAAAGATGTCAGCTTCTCTCATGGTTTTATGAAGTGGAGTCTCCTCCATCACATGCAAGGTTTTTTTTCCCTCAAGTTTTTCTTGCTCATGTGTCTTAGGAAGTTTCCCATAAAACCTTCCCATCAATGTTTCAATGAATCTTGCATAAGAGGAAGTGTTTGAATTTTTCAAAGAACAAGACTCAAAAATCCACCATGCATGGGCCTTACCTCTGAAATGCAGCACTGCAATTCTGATGGCTTCATCTTTAGAAATGTGGTGTTGATGTAAATAGGAGTCTAGCTCCTTCACCCAAGCTCCAGTTGAACATGTAGGTGATCCTTCAAAAGTAGATAGAAGAAATCTATATGCATCCTGTTGCTTTCTCTTCTCCACCTGGATCTTAAAAGCTCTTGGAAATTGGTATGATCTCTAAAAATCTCAGTTTGAGATTCATACTCCTGCAACAAATCACTAAGAGTTCTCCTCTTAGGCATTCTCCCTCCTTTCATCCATCTCAAGATAGATCTGGGCACTTGACTACGTTTTTCATCATGGTGAGTAGCTGCATGCTCACACTCACCATGTGCAAATCTAGATTCAGCTCTAGATCCAAACTCCTTTGGAGATCCTATCTCCATTATTATTTTCTTCAACCCTTCTTGAAAGCTCTCTATAGATTTTGGAAGAAGATTTGTAAGCATGTCTTCCTTTTTCCCTTCACATAATGGAGCCTTCTCCTTTCTTTCCATCTCTCCTGAAAGTATAATGACCTGAGATCCATAGGCTGAGCCAAGATTGAAGCTTTGATACCACTTAATATCCCAAAATAGGGAAAATAAGCAGTATTGGGAATATCTTAAAATATTCCAATAGTGGACTGCTTAGCAATGCATTCATAGAAAAACGCATTTCCAGAAATATATGCCATAAAAATGAAAATCATCACTTGTATCGAATAGATATAACCAACTATAATATAATTCCTAGAGGAGATCAGAAACAAAAGAAACTAGGTGAGGTAAACAGACCTCCCACACTAGTGTAGATGAAAATGACCAAAAACCCCAAACACTGCTACTCGGAAATAATACACAAAAGTGACTGCGCAGCATTATGAGGGTTTCAACTCAAAAAGTATGAGAACAAGTAGATATTATCATATATTATACATTCATGTTTAAAAACTGAGATCTAGTCTCCCTATTACAATTACAAGATAACCCGGAAAGGGTTTCTTGTCATACACTCTGCATAAAAATGTGATCTTCAGAAAATTACTGAATAATCACTACAACACTGAAGAATAAGAGTGTATAAGGCTGAAATATGTCTGATCTGATGTAGATCCCTAAAGGGCTTCCTCCCATGAAAGGGTGAACCTCTCAATCACAAGAAAACACTACAACAGAGCCACTAGACCATCCACTGAAGTTGCCTCCAAAAATAACACATTCCCTAGTTGGAACAGCGCTGGGAATGTTGGGGAAATGAGTGGCCTGCTACCACAGATCTGAAATGAGCTTTATACCTCTCCAAAAATATCTCTCAAGTGAAGGAAACCTTCCTCCAATGAGAAACTAGCTCAGAAAGAGGGATTCCAATCCCTTCCACTGCTGCACACTGCAACACTGCACAATAACCTACAAAAACTGCGCTGATGAAGTAGGATAAATCTTGGCCCAAAAAAATGATGTGGAAAGATGAATGCAGCTCTCCCAAGAGGCTCTTCAAGGAAAGATGTGGGATTCCCGCTCGGGAACACCCGATGCTAAACAACACAGCAACCCTGCTAAACAGCAAGAGGGAGAAAAAATTCTGAGCAGAAAAAATAATAATCTAAAACATGAAGAAATAATGATGCCATCCTCTTCCTTAAATAAAATATGGAATTTCTTGCCCTTGGCCCCACCCAATTAGGTCATGTCCATCAAGAGATTCATCTCCCTCCAAAACTATGTTATTCCTTCTTTGATCCTTGCTCCTCCACATCAGCGCTGTTGACTTAGTCAAAGTAGACTGAATCAACTTGATATTATCCTTGTTCGCACATGGAGGTGTTTTATTAAGCTGCAAGGAGTGTCTCATTTCACACTTGAAGTTTTTTTATTCCTCCTTAGGAGACTTATGGGATTTTTCCACCCATTTATTTACCGGCTAAAGATATTGCTAACTCTAATGTTCCATTTAGATTTGAGGCTAAAATTTGGGAACATTACAGAAAAGTAATTAATTCTTTTTTTTGGACTATTTATTTCGACGGTTCTAAATCCGAAGATGGTGCAGGTGTGGGTTGTATTTTAATAAACCCCAGAAGGATAAAATACCATGTTAGCCTGTAGATTAGAATTTGATTGTACAAACAATGTAGCTGAATACGAAGCATTAGTTCAAAGCTTGTTAAAAGCAATTGATCTTAATATCAAATATCTAAAATTTTTAGGAGATTCGGAAATCATAGTTAGAAATGTAAGAGATACCATTCATTGTAATTCTGGACATTTAAATCATTACCAGCCGTTAGTCCAAGAATTAACAACTCATTTCTTAGCCTTCAACATTTCTTCCGAACCTAGAATGTAGAATGCTAGTGCAGATCTACTAGCTAATGTAGCATCAAAGTTAATCCCATCCCAAGAATTTAGTCCTGATAGATTTTCTATTGAATTTATTTGTATACCATCTATTCCTGATAATATTACCAATTGGATAGTATTCAATAGTGATTCAGATATCATATATTTTTTAACATCTAAAGGATCTTATGATAGTCAAATTTTGGATGAAAATGAACATGACATTCATATTAAAAAAGAACAAGATGAAAATCGTATTCCTAAATCTATTGTCAAGTTAGAATACCTATATGATCTAAAAGAGAGGTTTAAAAGAGTGACTAACTCAAAAACACAAAGCTCTACCTTAATATTTGAGTTAGTGAATCTAGGAACTGATGAAAAACCTCAAAATGTAAATCTAGGTCTTGGTCTATCTTCCGAAGAAAGATTATCATTTATCAGATTTTTTAGAATGTACAAAAGTGTCTTTTCTTGGGATTATACTGATCTTAAAACATATGAAACTTTTGTGATGCAACACACAATTCGTATGATCTCAGAAGAAAATCCTATACAACAGAAATTGAGAAAGATTCATCTAAATCTAGATAATCAAATTAAAAAATAATTGAACAAACTCCTCAAGGAAAAAATCATCTTTCCAGTTAGGCATTCTAAATGGGTATCAAATTTGGTACCTGTCAGGAAGAAGAATGGCGATATTAGAATTTGCATTGATTTTAGGAATTTAGATGAAGCTTGTCAGAAGGAAAACTTTCCGTTACCAACCATGGAACAAGTACTGCAGACAGTAGATGGTTCTGAACTCATGTACTTTCTAGATGGATTCTTGGGATATAATAAAATTCTCGTACATCCAGATGACATATTGAAAACTACTTTCAGAACTAAGTGGGGAACATACGCCTATCAAAAGATGCCATTTGGATTAATTAATGCAGGTGCAACTTTTCAGAGAGTTATGGACATAGCTTTTAAGGGACTCATAAATAAAATAGTGGTTATTTATTTAGATGACATTACAATATTTTCTAAACAAGTAACCAATCATGTGAAAGACCTAAAACAAGTCTTTGAGCGATGCAAAAGGTATGACATCTCATTGAATCCAAAGAAATCATTTTTTGTATTAGATGAAGGAAAAATTTTAGGATTCATTGTGTCAAAAAGTGGTATCTATATTGATCCTGAAAGAATTGAAGAAATCAAATGAATTCCTTCCCCTCATAACAAGAAAACTATGCAGTCATTTCTTGGGCAAATTAATTTTGTTAAAAGGTTTGTCCCTGACTTTTCGCAAAATTTTTTACCTTTACAGAACATGATTAAGAAAAAAAATTTCTTTAAATGGGGACATAATGAAAGAGAAGCATTTTATTTGATTAAACAAACAATTTTCAATGCTCCATTCCTTACTACCCCTAATTTTCTTAATCCTTTTACATTATACACTTTTTCATCGGATACATCATAACACAGCTGAATGACCAACAAATTGAAGCACCAATATCATTTTTCAGTTCAAATTTGCAAGGTGCAGAACTAAATTATACATCTGTTGAAAAGCAAGAATTTGTTGTCTTTAAGGCTATAAATCATTTCAGGTCCTTCCTCCTAAAAACTCACACTAAAATCATAGTTCCATTCTCTGCAGTAAGACAACTCTTGATGCAAAGAGAATTAGAAGAAAAGAGGACTAACTGGGTTACTTCTTTACAAGAATATGGTGTAGAAATTAGACCCTATAAAATTGTTAGAGGTCAAGGTTTTTGCAGAATTCTTACAGGAGCATCCCATCTATCATCAAAAGAAGATTCAGGTAACAATGTGCAAATATCAGAGGTAAGCCTCAACGATGCACAATCTCAATATGTTGATCTTATATTCTATTTGAAGAATGGATATGCTCTTAATCAACTAAATTACAAAAAAAAACGAGCTTTACTATTAAAGGCCAAACAATATGAATTAATTAATGATGTGTTATTTAGGATAAATTATGATTCTATACTTTTAAGATGCTTACAAAAATCTAAAGCAAAGAAAGTCTTGCAGGAACTCCATGATGGACCAGCTAGAGGACATTTTGGAGGAAATATGACAGCACAAAAAATCCTGCATGTAGGTTACTATTGGCCAACACTTTCCAAAGACGCTCATGAATATGCAAGAAAATGCAAAGTGTGTCAAAGTACATTTGGAAGACAAAGGAAGCCAACATTCCCATTACAACCAGTCAATACCGAACAACCATTTGAACAATGGGGATTATATATAATTGGTGAGATTTTTTCTAACTCTTCCAAACAACATAGATATATTCTCACAGCTACATATTACTTTACTAAATGGGTGGAAGCAATTCCACTAAAAGTATCCAACTATGAGAATATCATTGATTTCATCGACCAAAATATCATAACCAGGTTTGGCTTACCTACTACATTAATGTTTGATAATGCATCTTACTTCTTCGGAAATTATATGATGGAATTTACAATTAAAAGAGGTTTTAAACTTAAGTATTCTGCAAATTATTGTCCACAAGGAAATGGTTTTGAAGAATCTACAAACAAAAACTTGATTAGAATAATCAAAAGAAGTGTTGATCAAAATCAACAAAATTGGCGTAAGTCATTAATATTTTCTCTTTGGGCACATCGAATAACTCCAAAAGCTTCTATTGGAACTTCTCCATTTAATATTTTCTATGGAAAAGAAGTTGTACTTCCTACCAACGTAGTTATTCTGTCTCTTTCCTTAGTACAATTTATTGATGAATCTCCTTCTTCTTCTTTACAACTTAGACAATGTCAAATTATTAAGTTAGAGGAAGAAAGAGAAAAAGCCAAACAGACTCATGCACATCATCAATAGATAAAAAAAGCCTCATTTGATTCAACTTCTGTTACTCCAAAAAAATTTCAAATTGGTGATCTAGTATAGAAATGGGACAAAGCACATGAGGAAAAAGGTAAACACACGAAGTTTCAAAAAATCTGGTTAGGTCCATTTCAAATAATTGAAGAGATAGGCCCATGAACATTCTTATTGCAAGATATATCAAGGAAAAGAGATTCTTTGCATGTTAATGGGCATATTTTTAAAAAATACTTTTCATAGGTGGTAACCCCTTCTATTCCATATACTAGTGTATTTTTCTTTTCCTTAGAAAAATAAAAAGTTGCTTAGTATAAATTTTTGGCTTTTCAAAATAAAATCTCAGATTATCCTTTTTTATTTATCACTTATATAAATTAGAAGTGTTAAGGAAAAAATCGAAATATTTGAAAGACAAATAGATTTTATTTTCACTGAAAGATGTAATTTCACTGAAATTATTTATTCTCTGATGAACTCTCATCCTTATATAGCATGATTATTCTGTTATCAGTCAAGAAAATAATATTTAACATAGTAAAGACTCTTTTATAGAAAATTAATATAAAACTCGACATTATCATCCAGAATCCTCAAAAGGACCAATGATTCACCCCATTCGGAAAAGCTTATAATTTTTTGAGATAAATTCCAAAAAAACTATAACTAGAAAAACTTAAAAGATAATAAGTCTCATCAAGAGCTTGTTTACCATGTTCATAGGGAAATATTTAAACTGACATTACCAATAATGCCTACCAATACAAGGTAATGACTTGAGATTATATCGAGAAGACAAGGGGTCTCATCAAGAGCCAGCTTGATCAGTTGAATTACAACTAGTGAATGGCATTGTCATCATTTGGTTACCAAGCCAAGACAATGACTTTTAAGTAAACAAAAATATGATACAAAAAAGAAAAAGTTTCAAAAAATTAGATTTTATTTTAAAATTTGTGAGAAACACTGGATGGGATGATGAATCATTGCTGGGAAAAAGTTAACCCTGCCAAAAGCTTAAATTGCCTATTGGAATAGTGGCTCTACTTGTGATAAAAGAGTAAATTTTTATAAAGATGATCTGTAAGAGCCACCTGCTTTATCTCTTTGAACTGAGTGAAGACTGATACATATTTTCATACTTATATCTATAAAAGAGGGATTCTTGTGAATCGTAAATAAGAGAAATTTCATTGCTTAGTAAGATATTATTTGTTTGAAATTCATTGCTACAACTATTTTTATTTTCAAAAATGTTTTAGAAATTTCAAAAATTTAGTCAGATATATCTGGTTCTCCCAAGTGAATCGCCAATTGTTGTGCTATACAACACCCCTCATTTATTTTAATAAATGGGGACCCTTTATAAATAAATAGGAAATTTATATTTAGCTTTAAAAAACAAAAAACTTAGGAAATAAAAGTTTTCTTTTGATTTTTCCGCTTTATTCCTTTAGCGCATCGCAAACTTCATAGCTTACAACTTAAAAATACTTACAATCCTCTAAGTTACGCGGGCTACGAAATGTGCTAACCTTTTTCGAAGTTATGTTTTAAACTTGAAAACACTTCAATTATCGTTATACTCTCTTTATCGCATCGCGCCTTATTTAAAGCAACCAACTCATAAAGAAATTCAATATAAGTATGATTACGCATACACGATGAGACAACAAAGCAATAAAAATAAATCTCTAAAGTCCTATTAAGCGCAGCCGCTTGACTATTTAATGCGCAATTCGCATTTCACATTGTTAGGGTCCCGTGATTTGGCCGATTGGTGAGCCAAATGACAATGTAACATCAAACCAAGCTTTGGAGACCAAGGACCTAGCCTTCCTGGACTCAGAGAGGGCTCTCTCTATATGTATAAAAGATATCGGTGTGTTTGCTTATGGTGTTCTGATATTAGGCTAGTTATGAAGTGAGTTTTTTTATTTTTGGTTTTTTTAAGTTTGTGAGGGATAAAACTGATCAAAGATATAAAAATGGATAACAAGAAGTTAGATCAACTGGGCTATGGGGTCAAACAGGTCAAGGAAGCTATCAGATGATGATGTAAGGCTGCTGTAGGGCCGATTTGATTCACGGTAGAAGGGATCTTTGGGCAAAATGGAGTAAATGAACATCAAGTTTGTGAAAGACGAGGGATTTCAAGTGTAACTAGTTGATAGCAGACATAAACATGTTATAGCAAGCCATTAATCATGTTAAATGTAACTATGAGCTAATTAATACATAGAAATCAAACATTCCAGCCATGCATAGAAGTATAAGACCTTCTAACTTCGGGAAATGGCTATCAGACTTTAGGGAAAACACATAAGAAGGACTAACAACTCAAAATACTATGCCGGAACGCCTAAACACAGTCTTTAAGTTATTGGGCACTTGGACAAACAAACTTTCATAGTTTTAGGCAAAGGGCTAGATCGGGACTAGGCCTCCTTGGTTCAACAAGATGATAAGCTAATCAGTCAAAGAGATAGTTTTATGGACAGAACTATGGACAATCATAGGTAGGCAGGGCACACCATACATCCTACTCAACATACATAGAACTTATGAATAAAACTAGCAACAATAACTTAAGTTACTAAAGAGTAGTTAAGAATTCTTTAGTGTAACTAAGGAGGAAGAAAACATAAAGCTATGAAGATTCAGGAATTTTGAGGTGCCTCCATGGGCATATCTCAAAATTAATCTCTACTGATCTATAGCAGCAAGAAGCATGTATCATGAATGAAAACTAGAAGACAATAACAAAGCAAGAAACACTATACCATTCTACCATGTCATGGAATCCATCAACAATCCTTCATCATTCATCAAAAGCATCTAAGAGGCAGTCCAAAATCATAACACAAGTATGTTCTTCAAAGCTCATATGACCAATATATTGATTCTTCTCTCAAGTTCAGCCTTGTTTTACAATGAAGCCTTGTGGAATAAATAGGCTTGAGTGAGGAAAACCTCATGGAGCAACTAGCTATCACATTGGCCTAATCAAAATATCTAAACTTGTCCTTGAGGCTTTGCAAAGCCCAAGGCACAAAATATCCCATAAAATATCTAAAAAAATGCTAAAAACAGAAATTATATTGACTTTGCATCATTTTCCAAGTGCAAAAATAGCTAAACGCACATTTGGAAAAAGCAGATTTTTGAGGTTCAAAAATTGCAAAAATACTTCAAATTTATATCAGAAAAAGGTCCCCTGACTTGCTGGAGACAAATGGCAGCCTTCCTGGTGTCGAAACGAGGCTCATGATAGCTCGTTGGAAAGCTTTGTGTCTACTTTCCGGCGCAACTGAAATCACCTCAATCTGATGCCTGGAAGTCCTCCAAATCTGTACCTGTGTGTAAAAAGCCAGGAAATAGCAGACTGCTAATATGACGAGCAGAATGTGCAAAAAGCGAGCATTTTTTGCCAATTTGAGGGGGCGAATGATCTCCGAATGCTCTGAAAATCGCTGGGGACCTGCTCATAGAATTATGGCATCAACTGGTATCATCCTTCTCCCTTGAAAAATCCTCAAACTGAAATGGCGAAATTATGAGTTTTCGACCAAAAACCCAAAAAATGCCAAAAAACAAAAAGTTGCCGAAATGGGCCCAAAATTGGCACGTATGACCCTTAGGGGTCCATAGCAACATGCTCCGAAGCTGAGGCCAAAATATCAAGTGCTGATGTGCTTTTCTCCTCTTTCCGTGTCGGGCGCCTTCCCTTTGCTTTCTTCAATTTCTCTTGGGTTGCCTTTAGTTTGCGCCAAGCAAACTGATTCAACTTCTGAAAGTGATGTGTCCTCTTTCTTTGTAGCTCTAGATCTCTGTTCGCCCTTTCGAGCTTCATCTCCAGGTGTTTGTTGGCTCTTTCAAGCCATGCCTCTTTTTTTTCTTCAATTTCCTGCTCAAGGAGTGCAGTGAGAGGAAAGGCTTGGAGATGTGCTCGTTCTTCTTCTTTCTGATTTTCCAAGGCTCTTTTAAGCCCTATGGTCCTAGGCCTCTTCCCCCTAGGCTGTTCTTCCTCTTCTTCCTCATCAAACTCACCAATGAGTTCTTCTATCCTCGCTTGCGCCTTGGCTGCCTCATCCTTATATTTGATCGCCCGTGCTTCATGAACAGTTGTGTGAACATTCATCTGTTTGTTTTGGATCTCTAAGAAGTGGTTGAAATTCCTTGCCCTTTGAAGATCCTCCTCTAATGCCTCAATTTGCCCCTCTTTATGAATTAGGAGGTTTTCAAGAAGGCGGGCCTCATTATCACTGTCATCGCTTTGGATTGGGATGACAGTCAATTCACCTCCATGCTTTGTACTTTCTCCAACTTTTCTTTTCCCTTTGAAAGCCAATCTTGCGCTTTTCCTCCTTGGCATGTTAGTAGGTGTTCTTTTGGGCGATTTCCTTTTGCTAGGAACAACCTTTGTCACTGTTAGAGTGGCAGCCTTAGACCCTCTCTTCCTTGCTGTGCTGAGCTTTGTTCTTTTGGGAGGAGGAGGCACAACTAATTTACCTTTGACATCTTCTTGAGACTGCTGCTCTTCTTGAGGCTGCTGGATGTTTTCTTCTTGTATTTCACTTTGCTGCCCCTGTTCGCCAACATTAGCTTGCTTTCCTTCATCAATGCCTTGTTCATTTGGTGCTTCAAACTGCTGCCCTTCTTCGCCAAAATCAAGCTGCTGCTGTGCTTGGATTTTATGCTCTTTTTGTGGCTCAGGATGTGGCTCAATTTCCTGCCCAAACTGTTCCTCCTGTCCTTCCATATCAAGCTGATGTTCTTCATCTTGTACTTTCTGACCTTCACCTTCTATTTTCTGATGTTCCTCATCTCCTATCTGCTGTTGTTCCTCATCTCCTATCTGCTGTTGCTCATCCCTTTCTGCTGCTGCTCATCCCTTTCCTCTTGCTGCTGTTTACTACCCTCTCCTTCTTCCTATTGACTTGGCTGTCCTGTAGTCATTCTGAGCCTTCTAGGAGTAGGCCTACTGGACAAAGGTACCAGGCGATGGATAGGCTGAGTGGAAGACACATGGACAGGAGGAACAGTAGAGAAATTTGGATGACTGATGAATACATCCCATGGAACCTCTTTTTTCTCTAGCTGGTGTAGGAAGATAATCTTGATCAGAGAATGATGGAAAAGGGAAGGTATTTGCAGAGGTGGGGCCTTCTTCTGGACAGTAGATGCCATCTTCTCGATGCTCTTGAATAAAAATTAAGGGAAGTTTAGTTGCCTGTTTCTAGTAAAATGCATCAATAATCGGACATGGTAGGCATAAACTCGATCAAACCTCCCTTCACAAGTGAAATATTTCATTATGACTTTCATAAGAGGAGCATAGCTATCAAGGAGATATGAAAAAGGGAAAATAGCAGTGAAAGCCTCTCTATGCTCAGGCTTGATGAAAGGCTTGTAATCTTCTAAGTCAAGATGAGCCTGTTTGAACCATTTTTCGCCATGATACGGAATCTTGGTGGCCTTGGACACATACCTTGGAGAAATCTTGAAATCAAGACCTGCCACTTGGAAATGTTTTTCTTTGAATCTCAGGGTGCACAAATGTGTTAATGGCGAAAAACTTTTGACTTCTTCTATCTTCTGACAGAAATCTAGGCAACCTACTTCATGGAAGTTGAAAAGGACAGATGGATGAGCATTAACCTCTTCTGTAGAGATTGGCTCATATCTTTTATGCGGACCGCTCCTGCTGTCTTTCCTTGGAGGCATTTTGACCTAAATATGCTTTGGAAGAAACAAACTGTCTCACTGTGTGTAAACTGCCCTTTTGGAGTCAAACTGTGTCAATGTACTGCTTTGACAGAGAAAAAATGTGATTTGGATGGTTGCAACAAGTTTTCTTATAATACACAACCTCTGTTCTCTTAAAAAGTAGCCTTCTACCTTGAATGTACCTCAGCCAACAGAATTTCTCAATAAGAGACCAAACAGTGGAATGAAGGACAGACTGTTAGGAGGAATTTGCTGTGAGAAGTGTCAAAGTCACCTTGTTCTTATGAAGTTTTAGAGGTCAATCAACACATCTGTAATTTTGCCCAAGGTAGACTTTGCAATCATTAACAACCTGCTTTGTCTAAGTGTGCCAACATTCAAAAAACTTGCACATATGCAATCCACCCTTAGTGCAATTAAACAGTCACTGTCACAGTCAGAGAACAGAGGTGACAAGCTATAAAGTTTCAAGAGAGGTTGTAGCAGCTTATCTCTTTCAAAATAATCAGTGTCCCCTTATCAATGTAACCCTTGCCTTTGCAGAAAAAGACTTTTACTCTTATATGCACATCCACTTATCAATATGAGCTGGAAAAACAAAAGGCAATCAAGTGGCAAACACAGTGAACACTGTCCTTTCTGTGAGAAGTGTGAGCAACTTTCCCCTGTAGCTTTCAACCTATAAATTTCTGTTTGATCAAGAACCCTTTCTCCTACTATACTTCACTGTTTTCTAAATGTATGTCACTCCATCAAATAGGATCATACACATACAAAGCTAACCTTCAGTGTGAGCATACAGCCAGACTCACTGATATGGAACAAGGTGACAGAATTTTGAAGAATGTTATGCAAGTTTCAACCAAGCCTGTAGGAGTTTTATCTCTTTCCCTCAATCAAACTCCTGTTTTAATATGGAAACCCTGTTCTTTGTAGAAAACCTCTGCCCTATCTGAATATAAACTTGTCAAAGTAAACTTTGAAAAACAAAACAGTCAAGTGGCAAATCCAGGAAAAAAACACTGCCCTTTCAGTGGTCTATAGGGTTAATTTATGCCCCTTGATGCTTTGAAGGTATAGGACCCCTGGTCTGTTGATTAATGAAAGTGAACTCACACAGCTCCAACTTCAGCACAGATTCTTTCCTGTAGGTGCCCTTTACCAGCAGATCTTACAACATGAAAACAGTCAACAGGAGTATAGCCATTTCAGCCCAAATCCACTGCCTTGGTAAGGAAATAATGTTTTTCGAATGTTTGTGCCCAATCTCCTTCTCAATACATGACCTCTGGTTCTCAAAATGAGGCTTTCCCAACCATTGATGCCTCTTAACAAGTATGTTTCAAAGCATAATAGAATCTAGAAAAGATACACAGTTTTTAACAGATTACTGTGATGGTACAAGGTGTCATGGCCCTGGGTGCTTTGAGAACAGCAAAATAGTTTTGTAGTGAGCAAACATTTTTTTTAATCAAGACACTGGTCCTTTTTATGCTACTTTCCTAATGAAATCAAAAATCTGTTGATAGTCCCCCACAATGATTTTAAAAGATTCTAGGGCTTGCTGTTTCTGAGGTAGGTCAAGAGGACTTATAGTGTTTTTCATGTAATAATCAGGTCTGTAGTCCTCAACCAACAAACTATTTTTTAACAAAACCCTTCTTTCTCATTACACTTCACTGTTCTTTAATGGTAAGTCACCCCATCAAAAAAATTCATATCACATGCAAATTTAACCTCCGGTGTTCGAAAATTTCAAGGGCAGCTTCAAAATACCTCTTTGAATTTGATGGAAGATCCTTTGAGAAGCTTGGAGCAGCTTTGCATTCAATTTGAAAACATGTTGGAGGCTAAAGAAGTGCGCGGCACTTTGTGGCAGAAGAGCGTCGCTCAGTTGACCAACCGGGTGGCCCTGTCGGGTCGGGCGGGCGCCGTGTACAGGCGCGTCGCGCACGCGTACAGGCGCGTCGCGCGACAGTCTACCGCCTGTGCAAATTTCCTTCCAGGCGCGTCGCGCGGTTTGCCAGGCGCGTCGCGCGGTGTTTAAACGGTGCAAACTCCTGCAATTTGACCCGAACCTCCTTGTTTCGATGCTAAGGGTAGTACAGAGCTTTGTTTGAAGTTTGAAAATGAAAAATTCACCCTTCGACCTCACTCCCTTAATATGTCAAACCCCCAACGGTCTTAAACCTTTTGAAATGTAAACTTGACATTCAGCTCCGTTTATTTTTAACCTTTGTAATGCTGCGTTGGTGGATCTCTTGAAACTTAAAATCATGTTGACTTTATTTGAGAGGTATTCCCTTTTTGAAATGATTTCGGCCACAGAATATTTATGCCCTTTAAAAAATGTCAATAAATCAAAACTGTTTTGAAAAAATATGAAGACTGCTTTGTTGTTGAAAAGATAGGGTTTGGATTGTCAACATGCTTTGACAGTCTCTGTCTCCAAAAGCTTCTTCAACCTTTTCTCTATTGCAGGTGCCCACATTGCTGACATTATTTGGATTTGGTTATGGTTTTTTATTTAAGAAAGGGGCCTTCTCCAATATGCCTTTTTGCTTAGAACATATCATTTATGATATCCCTGTCCTTTTGAATAATGAAAGAACTGCATTTGTCTCAAACCTGTAAAGGACATTTCGCGCTGCGGAGTATTCTTTGACCTTTTGACAGGGATTCTTTTCCCTTTCTTCAACACAAACTAACATCTTGATCTTAATGCCTTTTTGGAACTAAATGATGCCCACTGTGACTGAAATTTGACCAAGGTGTAAACTGTAGTGGTACTCACCCAGGCTTGATCATCATTTGTCTAAGAAGGTGCTTTCTTTTACAATATTTTCTCTGCTCTCAGTGCTGATGTGATATCTCTGATCTTTATAATGACAGCTTTGTACTTGTTTTGAAAACCTCTTCGAAATCTGAGAGTATGCCCAAAATCCTTTTGTACTTTATAACCCTATATACTAGCTGCAGTATCTCTTGGGAAAAACAGGCTCAGATTTTACTGTCAAATTAGGACAAACTTATTTTGAAAAAGGCACTTGTTCCATGAATGGAATTACTTTCAATAATTCCATTCTTTGATTAGTTTTGCATGCTGCCCTAGGGTTTTTAAACTTCAGATCCTAAGCATTTCCTGTCTTTGTATTGAATATGCAAGTATATAAGATGTGGACAAATTTTTGGCCTATTTCACAGATACCAAAGCTTTCATAGACATCTGCTTCCTAATGACAAACTGAAAATACCAACCTACTGTATCTGAAGAAAAACTCTGTCTTTGTGGTGAGGTGCAGCTTGCAACAGCTGGATTTGCACCAGCGCTTTGATTAATAGTAAAAAGTCTCCTGTCTGAGACTGTATGCCATTTTCTTATGAGTAGGAAAACCAATATCTTTTGAAACATAAACACCATATGTTGCTTTTGTAATGACTTTTGCTTTCCTTCTTTGTCTCTTTCCACTGCATCTTTTTACCAATCAGTCTTTAAAAAAATTCAATGCCTTGGCCATCTGCTCATGAAAGAAGGAGGCCCTTCACTTGGCAGAGTATCTGAAGATTGTTTGATAAGCCTTCCTGACAAGGGTTTTTCTTGGATATGATGATAAGCAAACAAACTTGATAACATTCATACTTTTACCTCTGTCTTCAATCACTACTGTGTTTCAGGAAAACCCTAGTCGAGGTGTCACTGTCTCACTGTACTGCTCTTTGCTGAGGGAAACTGAAATTTCATCATTTACCTTGTCCAACTTATGACAAATTATTTGAAAGATAGTCTCTGTGACTATGGAGGTCAGCACCCTTTGAAAAACAAACACCTTTTCTTCTGCCTTTGTAATGACATGATTTGTCAGCATCTCTTCAATTTGGTCTTGTTGGAACAGCAGGCTGCTTGTGATTAGAATTGTTTTCACTAATGATGTGTCTCTCTAAGGTTTAACAATTCATATGATTTGAAAACTTCAAATGACTTCCTTTACAAGACCAAAACTCTGTTTTCCCTTGAACTTGCATACTTCAGTCTCTAGCCCTGTTATGATCATCACTTACACTCAGAAAACCTAGAGTCATTGTTTCACTATTCAGTAAAGAGAAAAACTGGGCTTTTGCAATCCTTAAAGTCAATATTGGCCAGCGCCCTCTGCTTGTAGATGAAGGAGGCGCCCTAACCCTCTACTTGTAAATGAAGGAGGTTCTTGGCCATCACAAATTACCAGTTTGCCGTGACAGTGGTGTCTTTCTCTTACTGTGATTTTCATGCTGAAAGGTAACTGCAAGGTCTTGATGAGTAACTCTCTGTCTTGCAAATATATCTCAGGCTCATGTTTACATTGAGAAGCAGCTGTTCTTCTGAATGTAGATTCAAGAATTTCCTCCTGAGATGAAATTATATTTCCTGTCTTTGTAGAAACCATAAAACATTGTGAAGCACCTAATAATCAGCTTGAGATTATGGTTTATGCAATGCTGAGACCTAGGGGTATAAGTGGCGCGACTTAGAGCTGTGATCAACTTGATTTGCAGAGTGGGAGGTCAGTCATGATTGGTCTGTAGCAGATGGTGGTTTTTTGGCTTTTTGATGGTTGCCAAGGGTAACATGCCTTAAAGCGCCACTTCCTAACTTAGGGGAGGCTTTTGCAACAGACTTGGATTTGCTTTTTAGAGCTGATGGGCAGACCAGTAGGGCTGAAGCTAGAAAAAATAGTGATAATGGGTTTTAACTTTGACATGGGCAGACTGAAAAGTAAGAGGGCGAAAAAAGTTTCATGAGGGTTTTCTAGATGACAAATTGACATATGGAAATCAGCTTCTAGAAAACTCAGCTATGGATATAGTCATCACTAACATGTGAAAAATACTGATGACTAACACACATGACTTAATCTTAAACAAATTCATTATCGCATAAAAGTTTAGATGTGCAGTTTGCGCACATCGCATTTTGCAGCATTTATGGGTAAACATCACAAATGGTAAAAGTTGTATATGGAGATGTGTGAACTAACGGCATTTAATTACTCGAGCATGCGAAATGACTTATGTCGTACCAAACCAAAATTCGAGATCTAACAACTTAAAGTTGATTGATAGATATTTCATGTGAAGGTGTAAGAGATTTGATTTTGAAATAATCATCGATGATTGTTGTTATATTTGAAAAGATTCATATCTATTCGTGCATGTTTGATATAAACAATAGATTTGAATCTCGGTTCTCTATGCTTTTAATGCTCTTCCTATTTACTTGAAATTAGGAAACCATTTAATGGATTAAGGAAGATTGAAATGAGCAAAAAGGGCAAAGATATTTCTCAAGCATTGCCTACTGAAGACTAGGATATGTCTCCCTTATTTTCAGATACCACCTACAACAAGGATTGTCGCAGTTCATCATGGGAAGCAATGTATAAACCGTTTGAAGATGAAAATCCAAAAGTAATAACCAAAGTCTTTACAACAAGCAAGACATCTACTTGATACGCGACCTACTTCGATGTTTCATGTTCATTCGTCCAAAAAGTAGTCGCAAGACCGAAAATTCTCTCTTACATAAACATGGTTAAGTGGGTAATTGACCACTTGAGCATAGATGATAGGAAATTCAAAGATTCGAAGGGAGAAAACATAGGGTCATTCAAGGTAGAGGATTTACAATAAATGTACCATCTACCCTCCTCGCAGCAGAAATATGACAAAGCTTTTTTTCAAAGCTTTAGAGAAAATCATTTAGATTTCATTAAAGTTATCAAAGAATGGAAGGAAAACCAGAGCAAGCTGAAGCGAGATAAACTCGATACATACCCAATTGCCCAAATACCTTCCCCTTATTTTTATGTTGTCAGTATGTTGTGTAGATTGTTTTCCAAACCTAATACCACTAGGTTTTCAGTAGATTGGGTTCCATTGATTGACGCAGTCATCAATTCCTCAATTCTAAATTGGGAAAATATCCTATCTGATAGTTCAGCCAAACACATCACAGAATATAGGAATAAAAGGAATGTTTCATCTATAAAAATAACTCCCTTTTATATGTCTACCTATGTCAAGGATGCAATCTTCTTTTCTTCTAGTTTTCCTACTATGGGATAGAAATGGACTACCCAAGACCCTACCGCAATCCACATTTACCATGGAGACCTTTGCGATTCACAATTTCACCTGCATTTTTATAAAAAAAATTATGGAGTCATGTTTCCTATGCACCAAATGATATTCAACAAAAATTCCCCTAGGGTTTCTGAAGAGGCTAGCGTAGATATTATTTCTGTGGCTAGGTGGTTTGCAGAGGATAATTTTACATATGTCAAAGTATTCGAGAGTTATGTTGTTCCCCACATCCTACCATATTATGTTCCTGATAAGTTGATTGCACGAGAGATGGCCTAACAACTTGTTAATTGTATCACTAAACAGTTGAAAGATGCTAAGAAGGTCGCTTGGCCTAATTTCCCTGTACAGTGCAACACTTTTTCACTTTCCTATATTGGCCATACCTATAAAGAGGTTTCCAAGATTAATCTATTGAAATTTGCAGTAATTCCAAAGAGGCTATATGATCCAAATGATGTAATTAAAAATTACACTACAGAGCTCTAAATGAAGCCTTTTATAAAGGAAATAGATGGATTTGATGATCTCTTCCAAAACATGGAAAAGTTTTCAGATATAATCAAGTTTTCATCTAGCCAACTGAGCTGACATGGTTTCAAAGCATTCCAGGTATATAGGAATAATATACTGGAGAGATTTCCTCTCAACTTGTTAACTATTGAAGATGTCAACAGACCTACTTTAAGTATCAGCTTGGATAATGAAGCAAAAGACATGTATGAGGATGAATCAGGTCAATCAGAGCATCAATCTCACAATTCAAATCACTCTGAAAATGAATCTGAATTCAGAAAGGATAGCCGAGAAAAGATAATTGATCAAGTAATCCAAGAGATAGATATGTAGGAGCGAAAATAAAGTAATGGAACAGAGTCAACTTCTCAAGAAGTTAAGCACAGTCATTAAACACTAGATCAGTGTGAAAATTCACAAACAAATAATTTTAGTAGTGAATGGGAGGAGTTTTCTGAAGAAATAAAAACTCCTAAATCTAATCCTAATACTGATCAAGTAACTAGTTTTCAAACACCTAAAAATTCTCAAAGGATAGTGGAAACTGTTAATCCACTACAATAAGTTCTAGAGAATCATGATCGAGGGATCATACCGGCCTACCCTACAAAACAAATAGTTTTACAAGTTGAAGAAATTCCTTCACTGGACATCTTTTACAATCCTAGCTATAAGGCTATATTCAAGAGGAAAAAAAGTAAGATAACTGATGAAATAATCTCAAACCTCACAGATGAATCACTTGATGTATTATGGAAAGACTCCTTAGATTATCCTACAGAAAATCTAACTAAATTATCACAGTATGTGAGGGAATATGCTACTTCCACTACTGATAAAGCTACTAAGGTTAGAGTGTTGCTGAGGCAAAAGGAAGCCAAAGTACAAGAACTAGAGAGGTTATTAAATGAAGAAAAATCCAACTCCAGTGAGCAAATCAAAGCAAAGATGGCCCAATTTCAAAAGGATTTCAAGAGTCTTAAATTGCAGCATCAAGAAGAAATCAATGAGAAACAAGTACAACTGGAAGAAAAAATGACCAGGTTACAGATCCAACCACAACTAGAGAAATTTATAAAAGAAGCATTGGATGTAAATGCTAAGTTAAAGAAAGAACATGAAGTATTTTCTCATCAAGCTTCTATGATTGGCTCTTATTGTGATTCAAATAAAATACTGATCCGGAAAATAGCTATCCAGAAACTTGAATGTGAAAGACTCAAAAAGATAATCAATGAATACATTCAATGGAAAGCATCATAACAGGAAAGGAAGCTGATCTACCTCAAGTAGATAATTCTCATAAGGAGATCTTATTCAAAGATTGGGAAGCACAAATCAAGCAGGCAGAGAAAGCAACAACGAAAACATCAAAATTATCAAATGAAATTATTGAATCTGTATATAAACAACTGGTGAAAGAAGAACTTATCAAATATTACATGTATTAAGTGTTATCAGAAATAAAACAGCTAGAAACATAGTGGAAGCAGAAGGCAGACACACAGGATGAAGTAATTAAAAAGGTAAATAAGTTTGATCAAGAAAATTATTGGAATTTTCTGATCAAACCTTATCATCGGTATTAGATTCTACAATCCTTAACATATTCAAGAAAAATATTACAACCAATACTTTCAAATGTAGTATTCAAGGGACAGGTCAGATCGAGGATTTCGCAGCGAACTTAGCTCAAGCCTATGATAGATATTTGTAAACTTTGTGACCAAATCCATAAATCAAAATTGTTATTTTAGTTTCCTAGATTGTAGTTTGAGTTAGTCTTACGAGGATGGTTGTTTGAAACCTCCTCTATATTTTTGTAATAATCTATTTTAGAACATAGTTAGTTTAGTATTTAAACCCCTCTCATGCATTTAGAGAAGGGTCCAGAAATTTGTCAAAAACATTTGCAAGGAATGCACTATTGTAAGTTTGTGAATGTTTTGATGAATTAATGGAACACATCTGTTATCTTTTGACAATTAAAGTTGTTTAACTGATGTTGCACTATTGTACTCTTTAAATTGCTTGAAAGTGAGAAAGAGCAGATCAATTACTATCAGTTTACATGAGTAGAACTTTGTACATATGGTACTTTTATTCACTTGTATTAAGTCTTACTTTATAGATTGACAATCATCTTTTATTGCATTATATATTTGAAACGTTATTATAGATGAATGTTACATGCACTTTTGTTCTAATATTTGTCTGTAGTTTCTTATTGAATATATAATCACACATATGAATGCGATATATTTTTCACAATTCTTCTATTCAAACTATTTTTTTAGAAGAATCATCTTACATAATTTTCATCTCTTCCAATCGTTAAATGATCTATATTACTAACAGTTGAAGGATATCTTTTCAGATCGCATAAAGGAAGAAACATCCTAGGTATATAGTAGAATAAATAGTTTAGATAGACGCATAAGATAGATTAAAATCATTTTCCATTTGCATGTCATATAATCACACACCCTCAAAATCATCCTTATTGGGAAACTGGTCCCATTACCCCCAGTCAGAGCCACTACACCAAATGGAAAAGGAGACGCTTTAAGGTCTGGACTGGGTGGTTTTCCCCCATGTTTCGGCAGCGGAATTCCGAGGCCTCAACAAGTTGATATGGTCATGCATTGATGACTGGAATCTAGCTAGAATGATGTTAGCACATTGATAGACTCATTTTTTATATGACTATAACTTGTTATGGTTATGTCTATACCTATATTACGCTGATTTGGGTTATCTTGCAGATGATAAATCCTCATCGAATTATGCTAAGTTACGTTTCTTTATTGTGATTTGGTTTAGCTTACATGATATGCCTTGCAGGAAGAAATCAAATATGACTAGCAAGATGGTTGACTACAAAGATTCTCCCTATGAATCAAATGATCAGTGTGGTTTTGGGCACTCTTCTAACTTAGAAGACACATTGAGAAGTTTGAAGGAATAAATAAGGATTTGTAAGGCAAAAAATGACAGAATCATACGAGCACAAGTAGGTTAATGAAGTGCTCCTTCAGAGCTTGTCATAATTGCAGTGACAGGGGCCACTTCACATCAGCCATGGGCAGGAGGAAAAAACTAATGGGGCATATGGAAGTAGGTCTCATGCTGTTCAGAGGTCGGATAGAGATGACACAATCATAGATGGAAATTTCTTAGACACTCTGAATAGGAGAGCTGACAAACACAGTTACTATTCTAGTTTTGGTTCTGATAGGCATCATGTGGTACTCATTATCATCTTACAGGAGAGTCACAGGAGATATTTGTCGGATGATTTTAAGAAATCAAAACCATCTATATTTGATGGAGAAATGAATAAATCACAGGATACAAAATTATGGTTGCTTGGTATGAGGAATTTCTTCATGTTGCATGATTACTCAGAAAACATGAAATCTATAATAGCTACATTCATCCTCAAAGGTAAAGTGGATATTTAGCGGGAAGATCTAAAGAACGTCAGAGATATTTATGATGAGGAGTTGACTTGGAGTGAATTCGAGAGACTATTCTGGAAGAAGTATCTATCGGAGAGATACTATGATGACGAGGAAAAGGAATTTTATGAGCTAAATATGGTATTTATGACCAATGAGGAGTTTACTAGAATATTTATGGAGTTGTTGCGATATCTGCCTTACATCGAGGAGAAGGCCAAGATTCAAAGATTCATCAATGGTTTCCGATAGCATTTAACGAAGGGATTGAGTTGGATGAGCCTAGATCATTGGAGGAGTCCATTTGAAATATAAAGCATTGTTATGAGAAATTGAAGCGCAGATCTGAGACTAAGCAGGATTAGAAGGGTAATGACAAGAATAAAGGAAAATGAGACAAGAAGCGAGAAAGACCTCAAGATACAGATAAGAAAGAGAACGTTGCACCACCTAAGAAGTTCAATACATCTGGCAGAGGACAGGGACTTTGATCCAAGGAGCATAATAAGGATGAATGTTGGAAGCCTATACAGTGTTGGACTTGTGGAAAATATCATTGCAGGAGAGATTGTCCACAGCATCAGGCTGGTAGACCACAGATCTACAATTATCATGGGGCATAGACAGTGGGAGGTTTTGGAAAACTTATTCCCAGGATCTATGCAGTGCTAGATAACAGGCGGGTATATCACTAGGCATATATTATCGATATGGACTCTAAGCTTTGTGATCAAGTTGTTTCTATTTTGATTTAAATTAGATCTAATTATAGCTATGTTAATATTTACATGGTTGATAAGTGTTATTTTAATAAATAAGTTTATGCAAAGTCTTGCTTAGTGTAGTTGGCTATAAGTACGAAGAAGAGAGTTCATCATTGGGTAAGAGCTTTTGATTTTGACTTAAGTAGTATGCCTACCTCAGCACATCTAAATGTATTATCGTTGGGATCGTATAGTATGATTTTGGGTATGGACTCGCTATATCTTCACAATATCAAGGTGGATATTTATGACAAGGATATTGAGTGCTTGGATGCAAATGGGAAACAAATAGTCTTACAAGGTAAGAAGAAAGAAACGTCGGTGAGAATGGTTAAAGTTATGCAGGCCAACAGTCGCAAGAAAGGGTGTGTGTTGTTTGCAGTGCTTATTTCTAGTGACAAAGGTAAGGAAGTTGAGGATGCATATGTTTTGAAGAAGTATCTAGTTCTAGAGCAGTTTCATGATGTATTTCATGCAGATATTTTAGATTTACCACCTCATAGGGATGTAGACATTTCTATTGAGTTGGTACCAAGGGTAGCACCAACATATAAGGCACCTTATAGGATGAGCACACTAGAGTTGGTAGAGTTGAATTTTTAGTTGAAGGAAATGCTTGAAAAGGGATACATTAGGCCAAATGTATCACCTTGGGGTGTGTTGGTATTTTTTGTAAA
Organism: Pinus albicaulis; assembly: GCA_034641835.2. Classification (NCBI taxonomy): domain Eukaryota; kingdom Viridiplantae; phylum Streptophyta; class Pinopsida; order Pinales; family Pinaceae; genus Pinus; species Pinus albicaulis. The sequence goes on along the minus strand of CM076578.1, from coordinate 1,772,322,039 downwards.
GAATAAATATGGCACTCTCAGATTATGCATTGATTACAGGTAGTTGAACAAAGTGACCATCAAGAACAGGTATTTGTTGCCGAGGATTGATGACGTGTTCGATTAGTTGAAGGGAGCAACAGTGTTCTTGAAGATTGATCTGAGATCTAGATATCATCAGGTACGCATTAAAGAAGATAAAAATCACAAGACAGCCTTCTAGACCAAGTATGAACATTATGAATTTGTTGTACTTCCATTTGGTTTGACTAATACTCTAGCTACATTTATGTGCTTGATGAATAGTGTGTTTCATCCTTATATAGATAAGTTTGTTATTGTGTTCATTGATGATATATTGGTATATTCTAAAAATGAAGAAGAGCATGTTGAACACTTAGCAGCAATATTGATATTGTTGAGAGAGCATCAGTTGTATGGTAAGCTCAGCAAGTGCAATTTCTTTCAGATAGAGGTACATTACTTGGGAAATGTTTTTTCCAAGTAAGGCATGGCAATGGATCCAGAGAAGATAATGGCTATCATGGAATGGGAAGCTCTTAGGAATTTGGATGAGGTAAGATCATTTATGGGTTTAGTAGGTTATTAGAGAAGGTTCATCAGGTTCTTCTCACAGATTTCTTATCCTATCACATCATTAAAAAGGAAAGGTAAGAATTTTGAATGGATAGAGGAATGTGCAGCTAGTTTTGAGCGGTTAAAGAAGCTGTTGAAACATGCTCTAGTGTTAAATATCACAAATCTGGATAAATAGTTTGTGGTATGTACATATGCTTTCAAGAGAGGACTTGGTGGAGTTCTCATGCAGGAAGGACAGGTAGTATGCTATGAATCACGGAAATTGAATGAGCACAAGAAAAACTATCTGACACATGATTTTGAGTTTGCAGCAATCATTCATGTATTTAAGATGTGGAGGGACTATCTTCTGGGCAGAAGGTTTGTATTGATGAGTGATCATAGTGGATTGTGGTATCTATTTGACCATCCAAATATGAATGCCAGGAAAGGTATATGGTTCGCCACGATCAGCGAGTTCGACATTGAAATCGGTATATTAAAGGTAAATAAAACAGGGTTACAGATTATCTTAGTAGGCATATACAGGTGAATCATATAGCAGCTATGAGTTCCTATGGGACAGATCTACAGGATAGGATCTTGCAGGCAGGTTTACAGTATGTTAGGTATATGGATCTTAGGCACATATTGCAGTAGAATACAGGTACATGTACAGGCATCGACACATGTACAGGTGAAGGAGCAAGAAATGTGGATTATCATCTCACCGTAGATGGCTTGATCAGGTTTAGAGATAGGATATATGTGCCAGATAGAAATGAACTCAAGAAGGTGATATTGAGAGATTTTCATGTGAAAACGTATTCGAGTCACCCAAGCTATTAGAATACGCTGACAATAGTAAATAATTTTTAGTATTGGCCGAATTTGAAGAGAGACGTAGCATATTTTGGGCCTAGGTGTTTAGATTCTCAACAGGTAAAAGAAAAATGTAAGCATCCAGGTGGAATGCTACAACCGATTCTGATCCAAATGTGGAATTGGGAGGTCATTTCCATGGAATTTATCATAGGTTTACTGAGGACATCTAGAAAACATGATTTTGTCATTGTTGTTGTGGATAGGTTGACGAAGGTAGCGCACTTCATTCTAGTGAATTCTAAATACTAAGTGAATGATGTAGCACAAGTATTCATCAGGAATGTGGTTAGATTTCATGGTGTTCCACAGAATATTTTGTCAGACATGGATGCGAATTTCACTTCCATGTTTTGGAAGGACTTGTTTGCAGGTTTGGGCACAAATTTGTTCATAAGTATATCTTATCATCCGCAAACATATGGATGAACAGAGAGGGTCCATAGGATATTTGACATGTTAATAATGTATGTGATGCATCAATAGAGAGAAAGTGGGAAGAGTATCTTCCAATGGTAGATTTTTCTTACAACAATGGGTATCAAGAATCATTTAGGTTCAGTTTGTTTGAGGCATTGTATGGGTGGAGTTGCGATACTCCCATGAGTTGGAGTGATCCAGTTAACTGGGTGTTGATGGACTAGACATGTTGGCAGAGATGGAACAGGAAATTCAGGTAATCAAGAAGAATATGGAAGAATCGCAGGATAGGTAGAAGATCTATGCATATCATAACAAGTTGTTTAAGGAGTTTCAAGTTGTGGAATAGGTGTACTTGCACATCAAACCTAGGAAAAGCTCCTTGTGGAATGGATCATGTGCTAAGCTAACACCTCGGTTTTGTGTACCTTTTAAGATTCCTGAGAGGATTGGGCTAGTAACCTATCGACTTGCACTGCCTACGAAAATGAAATTCCATGATTTTTTCCATGTATCATTTCTTAATAAGTATGTTAAATATGTTGACCATGTGATTGACCGGTCAGTATCATAGGTGGAGCCAGAAGGAGAATTCTAGCTGGAACCATAATGCATTTTTTAGAGAAATGTACTCATGCTCTAGAATCGAGAAATTGTGCGAGTTAAAGTGGATTGGATGCACTTTGGGCCTAATGAAGCTACATGGGAGATGGAATATTAGTTACAGGCTATGTATCCTTCCTCATTCATTTGTTGAGCGAATGTTTTAGAATGTATTTTGTTATTTTTTTTGGTATATGTTGGTATGATGTTTGGTATATGTACATATGTATATGGATGTAAATACCGCCATGAGCTATTTTATAAATCTCCAATAAGTAGCATCGTGTCATGTCATCATGGTTGTCATTATGATGTTGTGTTGTCATGTTGTCATGTTCGTTTGCTTCTCAGAAGGTTTATCATTGTAAATATTGCAATGAGCTAAGTTATAAATATCCATGAGAAGTATGTTTTCCTTAAAACAATCTTGTTGGTTGTAGGTGTCATTGAACACTGAGGATGGTGTTCCCCCAAGGGGGATGGTTTTGTAACAGCCCTGATCAAAATTCCATGTAATAAAAGTTAATAAAGGAAAAATAATAACTAAGGTCATGGGACACATATTCCAAGATGAATGTTGGGAAAAAAAACCATAGTGCAAGTGTTCATATGGTTTATTATGGCTATGGAATTTGGCAAAGGAAATGGCTAAAGCTTTGGAAAGGAAAAGTGGCATTTATTGGAATTTATTTATGAAAATAATAGAAAATAGGAGAAAAGGGACATGGAAGGTCACAAGTTGCATGTGAGAAGGAAAATGAATGAAAATAATGGAAATTTGAAGAAAATAGTGGCCTCATTAATAAAAAGGCTTATGAGGATCAGTTCATGGATTTTGTTCAGTGCAGTTTTGGAGCTCTCATTCTATTCTCTCTCTCTCATACTCTTGGACACTTTGATTTTTCTTGGAGCACTCTTGGAGTGTGTGTGATCTAGATTTATGCAGGAATACAACATAATACACATATAAGCATAAATACAAATATGTAGAAAAAATAACACTTCATTTAATTAATATCAAATAAATGAAATTTTCTTACAGACAAAATGGAAATAAACTAGCTAGGGCGTTGGTAGCTTATCTCTGAGAAGATATGTGGCAACTACAAGCCTCTAAATTGTGTTAAAATGAGGTTTGAGGGCCTATTTATGATAGAGAAGCAATGAAAAACCAAAAATATCCAAAAACCTAACCCTAGGAGATGAAGTGCCAAAACTATGGGCCCTGTTTGGGTAAATTGGTGATACAACTTCCCGGGGTCGTAACTTTGGCATACTATCTCTGTTTGACACACATGATACATCATTAGAAATATATATCCGAGGAATACAATTGCTAATTCCAAATATCGATTCCAACGTCGTTTCGGGCCTCAAAACACCTCTGGAAGTTCAGGACCCGAAAAACTGCTAAAAATAGTAAGTTGTGCCGAAACTAAAAAACTGAAAGAGACGATGGTAGGGTCCCAGGTCGAATAGGCGGGTGGCAACCAATATCCACCTAGATCAGTGTGGCATACTTGGATATTTAGAGCAAGAAGGAAACTGAAGAGCACTAAATCATAATAAGACATTAGTATCGATAGCTGCAACGGGTTTTGATTGTTCCTCACTAGTTTTGGCATGCATGGAATATGCATGTGGTTTCTTGGTTATGATCTGTCATTGGCATGGAGGATTACCTGGATTGACAGTGGATCTTCCTAGCCTTTCCATTTCTTGGATAGCCATGGCATTGTGGATTCATTTCATTGTTTATTTTTCTGGTTGGTTCTCGTGTTCCTTTACCTCTGGGTTGAGTTATTAGTTCCTGGAAGCCTTGGTTGGACAAATGCTCTGTGTAGTGTTCCCGAAATTAGCATAGAGCTAATTGGAACATTAATTTTTCTTATATCAGCTAGGAGGTGAATAAATGGGTAAGGATGCCCATGAATAGAAATAAAATCCCTCATAGTGTGGAAGGGATCATCATAGTAGCTCTATGTTGCACCCTCAAGTGTGAAAAGGGGCAAATGCATGAGGACAAGGTCAAGTTTGACCAAGTCAACAGTGCTGCCATAGTGGGAGTGAATAACCTTGAGAGACAGAGCAGTGTGAAAGGGAAAGAGATTATTTGTTGGAGGAAATCCTAATGTGTGGGGCCAAGGCAAGGAGGCTTTCATTTGTATAAAGGGAGGACAAGGCAGCCATGGGGAAAAAAGTGGAGGAATATAGATTTTGGTCTGCATGACTATTTGATTTCTCTAGTTGTTTAACTAAGATTTTTTTGCTGCTTAGCACAAAGGATTTCCTGTTTAGGAATCCTTCTCCCTTCTTGAGAGGCCTCTTGAGGGATTGTACTTCATTCTCCAAATTTCAGGCTCAAGGCCAAGCCACCTCCTCTAGCTACAGCTTTATTTCTGTCGAAGTATACATTGTGTTGCAAGGTGTTGCAATGGAGGGTTCCACAACACATTTCCGGAGCTGATTTTCAGAGGAGGGAGCCTCCTTTCCTTTAGGAGATCAGTGAGGGATATTTCAGATATGATTGCACATATTTGGCACCAAGCCAACCATTTCCTATCTCCTACATCGCGGTCCATCTCCTTGACTGCGTTATTTCTAAGTGTATTTGCAGTAGGGGATTGTACCACTAGTTTGGAGGGTGAGATATTCAGGGATTGGATCAGCCTTTCACCTGAGAGATCCATTGGATGAGATCTATCCATCATATGTAGCATCAGCAGCTATCTTCATCTCTTTCTAGTTTCTGAGTTGCAGCTGCTACCCAACAACTCTGACATTTCTGCAGATTTTCCATTTTATACATGTTTCAGCCAATCCTCTTAAGGATTGTTGTATTGTTATTTCCAGGGGTTGAGAGCTTTTATCCCCCACTTATTTGAGCTATACATTTTCATATCCATGTATTGACATTATTTTTGTAGAATTGTCTCTTATAAACTGCACAGTCATAGCTTGGATATCATAGGTAACAGTGCATTTCATAGCTTGGATCTTTGGCTCAGCCTGTGAGTTTCACCCATAATAAGATAAAGGAGATCAAAATGATGAAGAGGATGATCTTGCTCTCATCGGTTTTCAGATTCAGAAGGGACCTCTCCAAGGAGGTCAAGAAGATGGAAGAAGGAGTAGAGTAAGGACCATGCACTTCCTATTCTCAAAGAGAAGAAGGCATGAAGCATGAGGAACACTTGGAATTTGAAATTCTAAGTGAGTACCTGGCTAAATACCAAGCTAAACCTAGAGCCTTCAAGAAGACTCTATCTTTACCATAGTTTATTCAGCTAAGAGAAGAAGGAAGACCCCACAGCTATGGGATGATGAAATGCAATAGATTTCTATTGTCCACTTTTGATGGATCACCCACATGTGCAACAGAGAATTTGATGATGAAGTTGGAAGCTTTCTTCCTGCTATATCTTGTAGTAGATAGAAAGGTTGTAGAAATTGCAGCGCTGCACCTTGAAGGTGAGGCAAATACTTGGTGGTTCAACCATTGGAGCCATGCAAGCGTATCTACTCTTGCTGAGTTTTCTCAAAATATGATCAGAAGATTTGGCCAGAAGAGGGAGGAGCCCTCACCACCAGTTGAAGAGGCATATGCCAGTGTTGTCACAGTCATGGAGGAGCAGCCTTCATTTTCAATAGTTGGTGAAGCCAACACCTTGGAGGAGGAAGCCTTTACAGCCATACAAGATGATTCCAATATTTCCAAAGGTATGCCAGAATTTCCATCTCTTAGCATTTCAACAAATAGTATGAATGGTTCTACATTATTACATGTTGTTGATGTAGAACAACAAAATTTCACTGCGTTGTGCAACCTTGAAACATTCAAGGGAAAGATGAACCAACATCCTCATGAGCCCTTTTTTATTTACATACCACATGTGAGGTTAGAGTTTGATGGCTTGAATGAAGAACAGATAAATGGTAGACATATTGAAGTGAGAAACCCTCTCTCCTTTCAAGATGACACTTTCCCAATGAGCACTCCCCAGCTCAAAGAGAGACTTCTACCTATAGCAGATCAAAGACCTCTTTGGTTTTGGAAGGCCATGCATGAGGAGGATATCTCATGGAGAGATTTCATTGGAGGTGAACTTCAACACATCATGGAGTGCAAGTTTTTTCAGCATTTTGAGGAGGTTCTTCCCTTCTCACACTTGGGTCTTCATGGATTCAAGGAGGAGCAGATAGATTATGGAGGACATATTCAGATGGATAACATCTCTCATGATTGTGTTGGGCATTTCTTGAGCCATACACATCATGATGGGAGGTTTTTTCCTACCACCTATTTGGGTCCTTATGGGATCAAAGTGATCCTCGGGAAGGTTGCATTTCAAAATCCCATGAAATGAAAAGAAATAAATCTGATTTGGGATGATGGTAGCCCTCATGGGAGGAGTACCAAGATGGAGGATGGAAGGAGGCATCCACAATTGGTTGAGTGGATGTGGATGGAGAGCAAGAAGCTGGTGAGATACTTGCAGATTTATGATACTGGGCAGTAGGAGGCTTGGCTGCACTGGTTACTCTTGAAGGAGTTTGGCCATCACTTGGCAGACACTCTTCCTAAGGGTATGGGGATGGTGGAGATGTGGCAAGATGCTTGCATCATTAAGCATAAAAGAGTATGGATGCATAGTTTTGATGTAACATTCATATCATTCAATATGTCTTCATCACATGTCTTGTATGATGAGAGCATGAGCAAGCAGCAAACACTTTTGTTGCTTGGGTTGTTCTTTGGAGAGAAAGGGAAGATTTGATCTCACTTGTTGTATGATGTTGCAGGAGTAGGAGATGGCACTATCATGGTGCAAAGGGGATACTCCTTGACCTTTGATGATCAGGAATTACTTCCATCTTGGGAGGAATTCCATATTGGAAGCAACATTATTGGAGGAGTCTTTAACAATTATCCTGTTAAATTAATGAGCTATGGGTTGGTAGGAGCCTATTTACATAGGCCAAAAGTGCTATTCTTTTGGAGCATGGACTTTTTCATGCATTCATGCATCACTTTACTTTCAGTGCATGGTGAGAATGTTGTTTTTGCATCTATCGATTATGTAACACAGTGTTTGCATCTTCTTACCATTGTCATACAATGCATTGTTCCACAAGAGGGAAAATTTATTGTTGAGCCCCATGAGCAAGATTTTTCAAGCTATTTTGATGGAGATAGCCATCCTTTGTATCACCATCGGCAAGTGCTTTATTATTTCTTGTATTCTCAGTTGACACATTCACTCATTTTCTATCCACTATTAGATGTGATGATTCACACAACTAGCAATTTGTCAAAACACCACTTGCCATGCAATTTTCTGAAGTTGCAGTGGGAGAGACTACATTGTGTCCACTTGAGACATTGTTTGTATCATGCAGCATCATGTAAAACATTCAGAAAACTTCTCATTTGGATACCCTATGATGATCATGTCCTATTCATCATGGATGAGATATTTTGGGCTGGCTTGTTCTTCAATGTTGGAGGATTGTTCTCCATTTTGCCACTTGAGGGCAATACTTTTGTAGCCCATGATCAGTACATACTCTACACTTATCATGAGTGGGGAGAAGGACAACGTGGGGTAGACTCCCTTGTCTACCATGATCAGATTTTCAGCCCACCTACTTTGCATGAGCCAAAGGTGGAGGAGAACTTTCAAGAGTTGCCATGTTGGAGGGTAACTCATTTTGTGAGGATGATTGCTTTGGGATGGGAGATTCATATGGGGATGGCAGATCCCAATTCATTTCAACCACATTCCTCAATAAGGCCCTTTAGTTCTATCCTTGCAGTTGCTTGACGACAAGCAACATTTGTGAGGGGAGGACTGTAATTTTCCCGAAATTAGCATAAAGCTAATTGGAACATTAATTTTGCTTATATCAGCTAGGAGGTGAATAAATGGGTAAGGAGGCCCGTGAATAGAATTAAAATCCCTCATAGTGTGGAATGGATCATCATAGTAGCTCTATTTTTCACCCTCAAGTGTGAAAAGGGGAAAATGCATGAGGACAAGGTCAAGTTTGACCAAGTCAACAGCATTGCCGTAGTGGGAGTGAATCACCTTGAGAAACAGTGCAGTGTGAAAGGGAAAGAGATCATTTGGTGGAGGAAACACTAATGTGTGGGTCCAAGGCAAGGAGGCTTTCATTTTTATAAAGGGAGGACAAGGCAGCCATGGGGAAAACGTGGAGGAATATATATTTTGGTCTGCATGACTATTTGCTTTCTCCAGTTGTTTAACTAAGATTGTTGTGCGGCTTAGCACAAAGGATTTCCTGTTTAGGAATCATTCTCCCTTCTTGAGAGGCCTCTTGAGGGATTATACTTCACTCTCCACATTTCAAGCTCAAGGCCAAGCCACCTCCTCCAGCTACAGCATTACATTTGCTAAAGTATAACGTTGTGTTGCAAGGTGTTGCAGTGGAGGGTTCCACAACACCATTTCTGGAGGTGATTTTCAGAGGAGGGAGCCTCCTTTCATTTGGGAGATCAGTGAGGGAGATTTTAGAGCTGATTTCACATCTTTGGCACCAGGCCAAGAATTTTCTATCTCCTACAGCGCATTCCATCTCCTTGACTATGTTATTTCTGAGTGTATTTGCAGTAGGAGATTGTACCACTAGTTTGGAGGGTGAGATCTTCAGGGATTGGATCAGCCTTTCACCTTAGAGATCCATTGGATGATATCTATCCATCATATGCAGCATCATCATCTATCTTCATCCCTTTCCAGTTTCTGAGTTGTAGCTGCGACGCAGCAACTCCGGCATTTCTGCAGATTTGCCTTTTTATACATGTTTCAACCAATCCTCTTAAGGATTGTTGTATTGTTATTTCCAGGGGTTGAGAGCTTTTCTCCCCCACTTATTTGAGCTATACATTTTCATATCCATGTATTGAAATTATTTCTGTAGTAGTGTCTCTTATAAACTGCACAGTCATAGCTTGGCTTTATCATATGTAGCAGTGCATTTCATGATTCTTGTACTTGTGCCTTTGATGGTGGATTTGCCTAAGCTTCAGTGATCATTTCCTCAAGATCTTATACACATTCTGCTACTTTAACATTAATAATATGGCTATGAGATCTTATTGCATTTTTTGAAGTTGATGTCTCACTGCTACTCCATGGGTGTGTTTTACATATTGTTGTGCTCCACATTTGGAATATCTTAAGATATTCCCAATAGTGTAGAATTCCCTATTTTGGGATATTACACTCTGGAAGCCCTGTAAAAACTTGGGTTGTGTTACTATTACTGGAAGCCTTGGTTGGAAAAACACTCTGAAAGCCCTTGGTAGGTTGAGTTACTAGTCCTGGAAGCCTTGGTTGGAAAAATTCTCTAGAAGCGTGGGGAGAGTTGTGGGTTGAGTTACAAATCCTAGAAGCCCTGATTGGAGAAAATGCTCTAGATCTCGAGACAACTTGGGTGGAGATCAATCTAGTGGTGTTTGTGATGTCCTACCATGAGGTGGAATCACTAGTTGAGGATTGAGATGGTTTGGCCTCTTGAAGCCCTAGTTTAGTTTGATGGATTTGTTTTATGAGATCCCACATTCATACTTGGAATATGGCACGAGGGTGATTTCTTGAAGAGATATTTGGCTCAGCCATGTCTATGATCAGGTTGAACATGGAAGTCCCATACTTGGTTTCATTTTTCTTATGGAAATAAGAGCTCTTTTCCTCTTTTATTTATGGGTAAATGTGATTGTTAATATGTGGCTTACATGGTTGTTATATGCTTTTCATTTATGTTGTTTATATGTTGGTTATGAATGTATTTTATGACAATCAAGATGTATGGATATCATCATGTTTTGATTTGTAAATGAATGAACGAGGTATATATGCCTAAATAGATTATAATACAATTAATGTGATGAGGCAACAATGCTTCTTAGCGATTCTCAGATAAGTATGAGAACTTTGTGCTCAGATTTGTTATTTAAAGTGCTTGTTTTTAAATTATTATTTTTCTACTATATTTTATTTTTTAAAGTGTCATGGTGTTTTGGGCAATGACTTGGGCTTTGGGCCTGAAAAAGTGGCACAAACATTGGGGTCACAGGCTCAGAACTACTAGGAAAGGTCCCCAACCACATGCATGCCATGATGTGCATATGGCTAGAGGTTTCTAGTCGCACTCTTTCCCATGTCAATCATGTGACTCGGGGAATAATTCATGAAAATTTTTGGTTGATCCATGGGCTGACCTACTGAAAGGTTGGGATGGTTCCTGAATATACTAAAACATGTGCAAAAGTTATGTAATGTTGTGTGTTGTTATGTGGTGTCGATTCCACTTCCTTAAGGTGACCTGGGAGGTTGAATCATATCATAGTAACTCTTTGTCACGTTTTTACCCTGATTGGCAGGTTACTTGGGTAGGTATGGGAGGAGGGTGTTACAAGCATATGTTTCTCTTACATTTCTTCCAAGGGAAAACCCCCCATTATCCATGGTTTTCTGTGTTCTCTACTCTGCGTAAGCTCTTCTCCATCTCATTGTATCTCCCTTTCTACCTTACCTCTTCACATTCCTTCCTATTTTCTCCCTATTCCCTTTCGACTCCTCCCATATTATCTCGATTCTTCCTATAGAACCTCCCCGCCTCCCTCCATCATAAAGGTCATTCTAATTGTCTGATGTAAGTGGCTATCATTCCTCCTCCACCATTGGCAAGCCTCCTACTAGTAAATATGTTGGTCCCCATGACCTACCAGCCTACCATTTTGTTACCAATCAATTGATATGATGTCATTTTATGACTTACCCCCTTTCATTTTTTTCCTCAAACACATCCTACCCCAAATATTTGAATCCATGTCCCATGTCTCGGTCATTTTAATTCTACAAAAATGGTTACAATGTTTGAAATAGGGGGGATTACCCAGGATTTTCCACAAAATTAATTAAATAATAACAAAGGAAATATGCTTCAACTATAAAAAAAAGGTACAATAAGGGGCGTAAATGTAGTGAGAAGAAATGATTCTACACAAACTATGAAATTGAAGAAGATTAAGAATCAAAACTGTCACAATATCTAGAGCTATAAGTGACTACTCCAACAATATATTATCATGCATTTTCTAGCATCAGTACTCCACAAACCCTCAAGGTAGAAGGATACATAAAAAATAAAATGTAATATTTTATATTGAATTAGATAGTACCCATAACTTCGTCCATCACAAATTGGAAAAACTTCTTAACTACTTTGTATATCCAACACTAAAATTTCAAGTAATGATTATAGTTGGAGGTACCATAAATTGTTCATGGAAGTTCCATGGTATTAAGCTAAATATTGGGGAGAATTTATTAGATAGTCCTATTAGTGTCAGTCTGTTCAACCTGTCACTAGTGATCAAATGGGCTCTTTCAAATATTTTGTTAGGGTGTCAAGTCAAATTTTTATGGTTTCAGTAGGTCTTCAAATAAAAATTTAGTCACTGGCTAGTGTGTCTAGGACTATTACTGCTCCTTCCAAAAAAACTTCACCTGCTGGCCATTAACATCTCTCAGTTGTATGAGTCATCATTTTAAGGTCTCCATATTCATTTCATTCATGCCATCATAGTCTTCATTCATCTTACTTCATTAGTTCATTAGGGTTTAGGTCACCAAAATCAGTCATTTCACCAATAAATCTAGAAAATGAAAGAATAATAATAGGTTTTTTTCTCAATAAAGTTTTTTTCAAAGTGTAATTTATGTTTGATAATATGTAATAACTCCTAAAGGTTCCTAAGTTGCACAAAAATTTCCAAAGTTGCATAGTTTTCAAAGCACAAGTGAAATGCACTTGGTGGGCCAACCCACTAATATGAGGAAAATTTACTCTTACAAGCTATAAAATACCATTTCATTCATTTTTATCATTCATTATATTGAATAATATCTCTCACTCACCTACTAAGGCAACCTCAGCACTTCAACATCCAATAAGACCCTAAAAAAGTGACCACAAGGTGCCACGTTGTGTTTTGTGGGAGAGCTTCTCTTTTCCAAATTTGCAAGTCAAATTAACCTTCCCATAGTGATTTTGTCTTTTCTTGCACTCAAATACACTCTCTAAATCCCTCAAACCCCCTCACTTTCACTCCCTAAGCTTCTACATCCAAACCCTAGCCCCTACACCACACCACTAGCCTAATACCGCATTTTTGGCAGCCTCCTAGACTTAGACCTGTAATAAAATTCCCTAGGTCTAATCCTACCCTAATTCCCTCCCATTCCACTTCCTAAACCTTCCTAACACACTTCCATACTTCCCTAATTTTTCCCATCCCCATTTCCCTCTCCTAACCCTTCCATCCTACTCCATTTCTCCATTCCCCTGCTTTTCGCTATTAGGGATTTCCCCTTGCAAAGTACATATGGAGGGAGATAAGAGGCCTTACAAAAAGGGAGGAAAAATTTAAAGATATGAACCACTCAACACACATGATATGATTTCCTCTCCACTTTCCAAGCAATACCAAATTCCAAGAAATCATAGCTTCACCTTTCCAAGTTATAGGTTGCCTAGGGTTTACATTGCACACATGGATAGTTTGTCTTCAAAATGTGTTTCTCACCAAATAGAAATGAATTTTATAAAATTTAAAGAGGTTGCTATCCATCATCGACCACAGGTATTATGATTTGGGGTAAATGATAAAAATACAATTGTAATGGGAGGTTTTCTGCACTTCTGGACAACTTAACTTCAAGACAATTTTTCAAGGGATTGGAGAAGGTTTGTGCAGTTCCTTATGACTCCATTGTGAAGCATAAATCATAAGATTTATAATGGTACCTTTAGATATTTATTTTGACCTCAGGAATGCCTCCAAAAGTCATTTTTTCCCAGCTCTCTATGCTTTCTCCAAGCTCGCTACGCTTTCTCCAACCTCGCTATGCTTTCTCTTGTTTTTGAGCGATCAAAGTTAAACTTTGATTCTGACCAAATGGGAAAGTATGTTTGAAAACTGGAGGAGGTTTGTGTTTAAAACATTCCACAGAAAAAAAACCACTCTTATTTTGGAAAAAAACCATATGGTTAGAGATATATTGACCTACCTTTGAGTCCTATTTTTGCAAAAAAAATCCGATTTTTTGGTCAAAATTGGAAATTTTGAAAACCAGTCACACTGGAAAAAGCACATCATGCACCATGCTACGATTTTTTTGGGGGGGTCCATTGGATTAAAACTAATAATTTTTGGATTCCTCTTGTTGAGTGCATCAATCCTAGTCAGCGGTGGAGCCATGTCAACCACTTTTGGAGGGTCAAAATTCCCAAATACATGAAAAACATTACCTTTCTACCCTGTTTATGGAGCCCACGCTACGTTTTCCGAGTACTCTTGGGAGAATGAATTTTTGGAGGGATAGGAGCCACATTTTTTATTTCTTGATGAACCTACCATGTATATGAAATCCATATATTTCCATAGCATCTTTCATATCAGTATTTGGACTGGGAAGGCCTCCAAAAGCCACTTATACCAATTTCGCTACGCTTTCTCCAAAACGCATTTTTCACAGTCAGTTTGACCAAGTTTAACTGATAAATGATGATGATTTTGTGATTTCATGAGGTGTAATTGATATGTTAAATAGTGAAATAGGGTAGATACATTCTTATTAATGTAATTTTTGTTAAATGTATCTAGTTTCCTATTATGAGGTGAATTGGTTGACCTCCACTAGACATTAGGGTTTTGTTGAGATTATCATGTAATCAGCTCCACAATTGATGGATTCGGCCCCTAAGAGAAGGGAGATGTTTTTTTGGTCTATATCTATCATTTTTATAGTCATTTGAATGGTTGGACATCAGAGGATTGTAATCTTGTAGCTTTTATTTTCACTTTCATATTCAGAAATCAAAGGATGAGATTGCAGCTATTACTAGGAATTCATGTGCAGTGATTTTATGATCATGTATCTTCTCTGTTATAGTCTTTATTGAATGATATATAGCTCCTCTTTCATATATTTTATCTTCAGTGGCTTTCCTTATAGTTCATAGGCAGAATTCTATTAATTTAGCTCTGTTTATATGGAAATGCCATTTTGTATTTCATTCTTCCAATTTAATGAATTCATGAATGAACATGATCATTAAATCCTTATACATATGCAAACTCGCCACCATACCTAAAAAACCATAAAGCCATCATAGATCCACTTCTACCTTTCTCCTTTATATTTTTGCAGTTGTAATCCCTTTGATGCCTAGACCTAGGTACTTGGTTTCATCCTTGATCTAGCATCAAAACCTACCTGAGCCTATCATATATAGCCTAATATCCTTCCTATCACATTCAATCCTTGATTGTGATCTCAAAGAGAGAGCCCTCTTAGCCTGGTAGGGCTAGCTTCTTGGTCAAAGTGGTCTGTGGTTACCTTTGTCAATCTCCTTTCCAGCCTTCGAAGAACTGGTGGAGTGCTAACAAGTTCCATTATTGCAATCCAAATGGGTTGGGTTGATGTTGTACTAGGGGTCCAATAATTATAATAATTGGGAACAATGACCCTTAATTTTTAACATCTATTCATGATATTTTCCTTAGAAGAAAAATATATTGAGCTTAGAGGTATGCAAGGGAAACCCTCTAAAGTGATAAGCTCTAATAGCATGACAAAATTATTAAAATGGGGAAAAAAATTTGTAATTGCACAATTATGTTTTTTATATGTTCAAACATTTATATCCTTTGCTCCAACATATCTCCAAAAAGGTATTGACAACAATTCCAAGATATTTGGTGATTTCCTAAGGGCCTTCCACCTACTTGATATCATGACCATGCTATTCATTTGAAACATACAAGTGTGTCACTTAACATTAGGCCTTACAGGTCTCCATATGAAAAGAAGAGTGATACTAAGGATATTTTTCAAGAAATGTTAGAACATGGCATCATTAATTAACCTAGCTAGAGTGTTTTCTCTTCACTAGTGGTGATGGTTACAAAAAGGGATGGTGCATGAAATATGTGTCCAAATTGTATACAACTCAAAAAAGTGGAAATCAAAGATAAGTTTCCTATTCCTGGCATTGATGAATTATTAGATTAATTGCATGGTGAAATTTTGTTTACTAATTTGGTTCTTCATTTTGGATATCATCAAATAAATTGAGGCAAGAAGACATTTCCAAAACATCTTTTAGAACACATGAAGGTAATTATAAATTTATGGTTATGCCACTTGAACTTACTAATTCACCTTCAACATTTAAAATCTTGATGAATTCTATTTTCCAATCCTTCTTTAGGAAATTTTCATTATGATTTTGTAGTGACATATTAATATAGAAAAAATATTAGGAACAACATGTATACCATGTTGATATGGTCCTAACACTATTGAAAAATAAATAACAACTATATGTAAAGATTTCCAAGTGTTCCTTGGGGTTCAAGAAGTAGAATATTTGGGTCATATTGGATCCCATAAATGTGTCAAAGGGGACCCTAACAAAATATATGAGGGAATGGCCAATCCCAAAGACCTTGAAGAAACTAAAAAGATTCCCAAGATTAATAGGATAATACCATAAGTTTGTTAAGAATTATGGTCAAATAGAAGCACCTCTAATAAAATTGTTGAAGAAGAAAGCATTTTCTTAGACTAAAGAATCAACCAAAAGTTTTTGAAAAACCTAAAGAGGCTATATGTACAAATCATTTCCTAGCCACATATGATGTCACAAAAACTTCATTGTGGAGTCTGATGCCCTTGACCATGGCATTGCTGCAATTTTTATGTGAGAATGGATACCCCTTAACTTTAAGGTAGCAATAAATGAAATAAATTACTTTGACCCATATATGAAAAAGAAATGTTGGTCATACTACATGTAGTTAATAAATAACATCCATACCTAATTGGAAGATACTTCAAAATAAAAATAGATTATGATGTTTGAAGTACTTCTTGAAACAAATATTGTCCTCAGAAGAGCAACAAAAATGGGTTTCAAAGATGCTACGTTATGACTTTGAAATTATATACAAAAAGGGAAAAAAAATATTGTGGAAAATTCACTCTCAAGGAAATATGACTATATAGAAGGTTTATTAAGCGCTATTTCCATTCCAAAATATAACTGGGTAGAAGAAGCAAGGATATAAGAAGGTATGCAATATCATTTAGCAACTATAGGAGGACCCCGATGTAGTAGAAAAAATTATATGGAAGAATGATTTATTGTGATGTCAATATAAGAATTCTCAACTCAAATAGAAGGTCATTTTGGAATTACACACTTCTCCCGTAGGAGGACATTCAAGGTTCTTGAAAACATACCATAAGCTCAAGAAAAAAAAAATTTGGGAAATTATTAAAGTAGATGTGAAAAAGTATTTTGTTGAATGCGTTTATTTTTTAATGCTATTTAGAAAAGCACAAATTTTTGCAACAGATAATTACTTGCAATGATATATGATATTAATTTAACACACTCCAGAACATCATTAAGTAATTACACTCAGAAAATTCAATTGGTCAAAAATTGATTTCCTCATAAATTTGACTCCTTAGAAACTTCGGCCTCTTCCTCAAATTGCTTCCCACGTGTGAGAGGGAGAGAAAAATTTGAATGATGAGTGACTAAGTAAATGAGAATTTTTAGTGTCTTTTTATAGTGATATTAGGGTGCCCAAATAGGCATGCTCAAATTTTATTTTATTTTCTTTTAATTTAAAATTTATTTTTTATTTCTTTTAACTTTTGTAGCTGGGGAATACCTCCCGCAACTACCCAATAATCAACAGAATGTGTGGTATGAAAATATAATAATGGAGATATAATCAAGACCCTATGGCTCCTACAATCATTGATCATGCCAAGCCAACATTGGGAAAGGGTTTCAAAGTATTTTATTACAAGTTTACCCAAACCTTAAAGGAAAAAATTTCATTATGGAAGTGATAGACTAAATCACAAAATATGCCCACTTATGCTCTTTTTCTCATCATTTTAAAGAAATTATAGTGGTAGAAGAATTCATGGAAATAGTCCAAAAGCTACATGGAATACTAAATATTATTGTAAGTAATAGAGATCCCATTTTCATTGGAAATTTCTAGAATGAGTTATGTTTTTGTTTGGGTACTTGATTGGCTTATGGTTCACCATATTATCCTCAAACCAATGAGAAAACTAATATTGTGAATAATTTTTAGAAGGATGTCTATTTTTTTTGCATATGATAAACAAATACAATGGGCCAATTGGTTTCCCTTGGAAGAAATGTGGTACAACATATATTTTCATTCTTCATAAAAAATGTCCCCAATTATGGAATTTTATGGATATCATCCCCCATCCATTACATCACCCTTGGAATGGGTTGCAAAGGCTCAAGTAGTGGAGGAAAACATACAAAACCAATAATAGGTTCTAAAATTATTGAAATACTAATTGGCTATAACACAAAATTTTAATTTTTCACATAGCTACATTGTTATTTGCTTTGATAGTTGCATTTCTTCAATAACATATTAAATTCACCCCAAATCATTATAAAATTATACAAATATATATTATTAACCATAAACATGAGAAACTATATAGAAATAATAATGGCATCATCATCATCTGGGCAGCGGAAAGTAAAGGAACAAAGGAAGAAAAGCATGCACACAGAGAGACACCGAGATTGGTCTGAGACCAGGGCAAAACCCACTATGGGGAAAACACTTGCAAATTATTCTTCTTAGATTTTCTTCAAATGATTTAGAAAAAAAGTGTACAATGATCCATATATCCATATATTCATCATGCAGAAGACAACTAGCACATGCACGATAAAAACATAAACATACTCTTGTAGAAGGAGCCTGAATATGAGAACTGAAATGCAATGACATTGGCTATAGCATATTGATTAATACTTCTAAAACTAAGTGAGAACTGTAGATACATCTTGCAGCGGAAAATATACAAATAATATCTACAAATTTGTAGATCTACAAAATCAAGAGCACGGATCCAATAGATCACTAAGACCAAGTGATATCAACTTGCAAGTCCTATATCTGAATCCAGGATGCTGTCAAAGTTTGATCGCAAGCAACTATGACTGAGCGACAGATGTATGAAGGCACTGTGCAAGAAACTGAATGTGACCCAACTCAGATCTGCCTAGAAAAACCCTTAGCCATGACCTCAACACACTTAGCCCATGGTTGAAGCCTCCCTGACTGCAATCTAGACACAATATTCCCACGATTTAGGTCTTGATCAGCCTGATCTAACCTAGAAACCCTAGCCGCAACCTCAACATCTCAGCCCTCTGTTGTAGCAACTTAGCTGCTACCTTGCCTTGCTTAACCTATAGCTTTGGCATGAATCCTGCAGTATTGTGCCCATGGATATGGCTCAAGAGATCCAGAACAGAGCGAGCCTCTCGCATGTGATCCCGAATTGTGCGTGAGCTTCTCCTAATGAACCTGTGTGAGCCAAAAACATAATATACGATCCACAGCAAAAAGTGCAAGAAGAAAATATCATTAGAGAATGTGTGATAATGAGCTTGAGGTTGCTTCTATTTATATATTCCGTGTGGTTCCTCTTTGGGGTTGAGGCCAACTAAGTTAATTTCACGTCGAAATTTGCAACAAGAAATAGTGAAATTGGCATCGAGAAACAACATCTAGAAAATGGCACCCAAAAATGGCTACCATGGAGGCCTTTTATTTAATTATTTCTTAATTAAATTAGAAGAAATGTGTGGAAAAATTATTTATCCCTTAAATAAATTGTAATCTTATCTCATAATCACTTGTAATAATTAACTGAGTGTGCTAGACTCAGTTAGCTCTTGAAATTCAAGTTGAGGGTGGTTGATGAGGCATGTAGAGTGATTCTATTTGTTTTAGATTCCAAGTTTGAGTTAGTGTATTAGCTTAATGCATGAGAAATCGATTAACTCAGTTAAGTGAGTTAAAGTCAGTCTAACTAGTTGTAACTGATTGTTGCACTAGTGAGAGCTCAAGTGAATTAAATCAAATTTAATTCACATGCAGTGATCTGTTAAGTGACTCATGAATTATAACTGCATGCATCTCAATTCATGAAGACCCAGTTGAGACAGAAGTTAAATGGATGTTAACTATTAGTTGTATTTTTAGCAAACTGTCTGGATGTAGTTATACAACCATAGGATTTCCCATGATGTATTGTGTAGTCAAGGAAGGCTAATTATCCTAAATAATAGGGATTAATTGCCTAGGGATTGCGCAAGCAAGGCAGGCTGAGCAAAGGTTGAGAATTGGCTAAGTACTGGCCCAATTTTGTCCATATCAGTGTGAGACACTTGTGAGAGTGCAACAGAATCTTGTGAAAAGAGTGCATTGTAATTTTTTCATGCTTCCTTGGTTGAGTATACAATAGAAGATAGGGGGGTTTTGAGCAATAAGCTTTCCCTGGGAAAAATATCTATGTTGTGGATTGATTTGCTTCTTTCTTTTAGTTGGTGTGATTGGCGATCTTGTTTATTTTCCACAATTAATTTGTAGAAGGATTCGGTATCTTTCTTTAGCATATCGCATGATTGGATTGAATCCATTGGTATACATATTGTTTGTATAATTTCTACATGGTATCATAGCAGGTATTTGTTGGGCAGAGATTTTGCAGAGAATATCTGAAAATTTTGATGTAAATTTTCAAAATTAAATAGTATATTTGGATTCCTTGAGAAAAAATACCCAAATTGAAAGAAAAAAAAAATCGTTCGAATCGTAGATCGGATGAGGGAGATATCGTCGATTTAAAATCATCTCTTTTTTTAGAAAAAAATTTGACGGCAGGAAAATTACAATGTGCACAAGTTAGAAAAGGAAAGAAATCCAAGGGAAAGAAGTCCCAAGGAAAAGAGGAAAAGAGAGACTTTTCCAAGATCAGATGTTTTGGCTGTCACAAGCATGGGCACTATGCTACAAATTGTCCACAGAAGAAGGCAAGCAAGAAGGAGCTTGCAGTTGCAGCAGGTGAAGCATTGGCTTCATAGTTGGAGCTTGATTTTACTCTTATTGCATGCATGGCCAGCACTGCAATGGGTTACATCTAGTACTTAGACAGCGGTGCCTCGTTCCATATGATGGGGGATAGAGATCTCTTCAGTGACTTGGAGGAGAAGGACCTCTAGAAGAAGATAGAGTTTGGAGATGATGGGAGGTATAGCGTGGCCGACATAGGTACAGATACATTTCAGAGGGAGAATAGCTCCCATATGAGACTAGCAGATGTTTTTTATGTTCCAGGCCTAAAGAATAATCTTGTCTCCATAGTGGTATTGTAAGAATATGGTTATGAAGTGATGATTAGAAAAGGAAAGGTGTTCCTTAAACACATAGCCATAGGACAGGTGAAGAAGATCTATTCAAGAGTCAAGAACTTGTATTCTCTTGAGATTGAGGATGCATGCAAGTTTTTGAGGAGAAAATCAATGGTTAGTGGCTTGGTGGTTGAGAGGGAGCAATTATCTCTCAACATGCAGCCTCAGAAGCAATCTTAGAAGGTTGTGGAGTATCCACTATTGGAGAAGCAGAGAAGAGACCGAGCGAAAGAGTCCACTCAAGAAGAGACCTCCAAGAGGGGGGAATTTCGAACCAGATGGGAAGAGGGAGTATATTCAGCTATACATCTAGGTGTGAGGTGGGGCGATCTGTAGAATTAATCCCTAAAAGACTTTGTCCAGTGTTAATTGAGATGGTGTGTCTCATGGATCAAACCTGGATATGAGCAGCTCACAATACAACAGTAACAGGAAGGATCAGTTAGATTGATGCAGTCAGATGTCAGGAAGACAGAAATAAAAGTGACAGGTGTCGGATACTGGAGCACATATCATATTTGGCAGCAGTGTAGAGTGCATGGATGCAGATGTCAGTAGTGCAGAGAGTCTAGTATACATGTGCAGTAGGATCTAGCAATTAGAATACTCTGAAGACAGATGCATTATATTGATTCATTTGTTTGGAGGCTATTCAGTTTCATGATAGTTGCATGTGCGAACAACACTAGAGAAGTGTTGCATGCAAGAACATTCCAAAGTTATCGTATTGGTATAGATTTATTCCTTTCTTGTTGAGAGGGAGTGTTGAAATTTGCAACAAGAAACAGTGAAATTGGCATCCAGAAAATGGCACCCAGAAATGTCTACCATGGAGGCTTTTGTTTTAATTATTTCTTAATTAAATTAGAAGAAATGTGTATCAAAATTATCTATCCCTTAAATAAATTGGAAAATAAATTGTAATCTTATCTCATAATCACTTGTAATAGTTAATTAAGTGTGATAAACTCAGTTAGCTCATGAAATTTGAGTTGAGGGTGGTGGGTGAGGCATGTAGAGTGATTCTATTTGGTTTAGAGTCCAAGTTGAAGTTAGTGTATTAGTTTAATGCATGAGAAATCAGTTAACTCCATTAAGTGAGTTAAAGTCAGTCTAACTAGTTGTAACTGATTATTGCACTAGTGAGAGGTCAAGTTAATTAAATAAGATTTAATTCACATGCAGTGATATTTAAAGTGACTGATGATTTACTATTAATAGTTTCATGCATGTCAGTTCTTATGAAGACCCAATTGAGACTGAAGTTAAAGGGATGTTAACTATCATTTGTATTTTTAGCAAACTTCTCAGATGCAATTATACAACCATAGGATTTCCCATGATGTATTACATAGTCAAGGAAGGCTAATTATCCTAAATAATAGGGATTAATTTCCTAGGGATTGCGCAAGAAAGGCAGGCTGAGTAGAGGTTGATAATTGGCTAAGTACTAGCCCAATTTTTTCCAGATCCATGTGAGAAAGTTGTGAGAGTGCAACAGACTCTTGTGAGAAGAGTGCATTGTAATTGTTTCATGATTCCTTGGTTGAATATACAATAGAAGATAGAGGGGTTTTGAGCAGCAATATTTCCTCGGGAAAAATATTTGTTTTGTAGATTGATTTGTTTCATTCTTTTACTTGGTGTGATTGGCAATCATGTTTATTTTCCGAAATTAATTTATAGAAGGATTTGTTGAAGTTTGCAACAAGAAACAGCGAAATTGGCATCCAGAAACAACATCCTTGATCCTAGTGAAAATTAAGCACCTACAATAGGTGGGGCCCACACAAGCTATTTTTAGGTTTATGTCTATTTATAGATGTATGTGCATGTCTATTTATAGATGCATTTCTATTTTTATTATCCCTTAATATTATATGGACATTAAACTATAATCTATTCTCAATGAGAACTTGGAAATAGTTAACTGAAGTGGCAAATCAGTTAGCTAAGCGAATTTCCAGTTAAGTGGTTGGTTGATGGGACATGCGGGTTGAATTTAGTTGTAACTGAGTGATTCTAGTTGTAATAGAGTTGGAAGTACAGTGGTGCATGATTTGTGCAAGTTTTAAATCAGTTTAACTCAGTTAAGTGAGTTAAAGTCAGTTGTGCAAGTTGTAAATCAGTTTAACTCGGTTAAGTGAGTTAAAGTCAGTTGTGCTAGTTGTAACTGCAGATACACTAGTGAGAGATTAATTGAATTAAATATTAAGTAATTCACATGTAGTGATCTCAAATTTAACTGATGTTTTTACTATTATTAACTGCATGCATGTCAGATCTAGTGGAGACCAAATTGAGTTCTAGGTAAAAGGGAAAATAACTATCAGTTGTGACATTATCTTCTTGCACACATGCAAGCACACACACATTGGATGAGCCCATGATATTTATGCGGTAAAGGAAGGAAAGGAATCCATTATTCAGGGTTATTTACCATCAGGGATTGCGCAGTGGAGGCAAGTCGTCTAGAGACAGTAAATTGAGCAAGTGATTTGCCAATTTTTGTATTACAGTGTGAGACAATTAGTTGATGTACTAAGAGCTCTTGTGATAGGATTATTGTATGTAATTGTTTCATGATCCATGATATAATATACAATAGAAGATATTGGGGTTTTTAGCTGTAATATTTCCCCGGGAAATTATCTGTGTTGTGTGTGATTGATCTTTCTTCATTCTTATGTAATTGGGAATTGTGTTTTTAATTCCGCAAAGATTTGTAGAAGTGATTCAATATTTAACATTAGCATATTGTTATATCAGGTGAATCCAAGATACACATGCATATTGTATAATTTCTACGTTGTATCAGAGCACAAGAAATTGCATAAGTGATGCAGGAGTTGAGTTTTTGGTTGGATAGAATTCAAATTTGCAGGAAGACTTTCTTGGTGCTACAGATGATTCAAGATCGAAATGGATTTCAATGACTTGTGGTTAGAGTACGCACTTGAGGGAAAATTGAACTAAATTTATTGGAAGGAAAGGATGGAGGCAGTACTTGAAGAAAATGGCTTCAAGGAATTCATTGAAAAAGATGTTCCTAAGACAGATGTTGCCAATCTTGATGCATGGAAAAAGAAAGTGGAAAAGGCGAGGAGGATATTGTTGGAGGGAGTACGAGACCACATTGTCTCAAGCCTCCATGGGAGAGCCACACCATATGATATGTGGAAGGCTTTTACAGATCTATTCCAAAGCAGCAGTGACCATAGGACATTGGTGCTCAAAGATAAACTCAGGAAGATCAAGATGGAAAAGAACGACACTATTCTGGTATACTTAACAAAGTTTGTCCAATGTCGGGATGAACTTGGGAGTGTAGGAATAATTGTCGCTCATGATGATTTGGTGAGTTTGGATCTCCTAGAATTTCCTAAGAGTTGGCATAGTTATAAAGACTCTGTCTAAGAACAGGAAAAAATTCCGGATTCGGAATGACTGTGGTCGGATCTGGTGCAGGAGAAGTTCAGGCTGAACACCAGAGATGGCTCTTCATCAAAGCATGATGATGAAGAGGATTGTGCTTTGGCTACCAAGGTGAATAAGGGGAAGGGGAAGAAATTCCATTCTAAATCTGAGGCCGTTGAAGATGGAAAGAAGCACGACATGTTCAAATTTAAGTGTTTTCATTGTCACGAGCATGGACATATTGCCACAAACTGTCCACAAAAGAAGAATAACAAGAAGGTTGTTGGATCTGCAACTGGAGAGGCCCTTGCCTCGCAATTTGAGCTTGACTTCTCATTGATCACATGCATGGTGTCAAGTGCATTGGGACTAGGGTGGTACTTGGATAGTGGTGCTTCCTTTCACCACATGGGAGACAAGGGAATTTTCAGTAACTTGGAGGAGAAATTTCTCCAAATGCATATTGAATTGGGCGACGACGGATGGTAAAGTGCTACCAGGATTGGTACCATTACCTTTTAGAGGGCGTGAGGTAAACTCTTTCAATTAAAAAATTTAATGCATGTACTAGGTTTGAAGAAAAAAATTAGTCTCAGTTGCAATGTTAGAGGATAGAGGCTATGATGTTGTTTTCAGTGAAGGAAAATTTTTCCTGTGACACAAAACAACAAGGCAAGCCAAGAAGATTAGGATTCAAGTTAAGAATATCTATAGACTTGATGTAGATTTGATTTCTACAGAGCTTCCTACCATTTGGAATTGTGAGAAATCCATGCAATTGACCCTTGAGATGGAGTTGTATTTGCATGCAGGTAAGATTGAACCTCAAAATGTGGATCAGCCATATGCGGAGGATCATGGAGTGGGAGAAACCACTCATGCAGAGAAATTTTGAGCCATATGCGCAGAGGGAGTGGATACAACTATACCACCAAGTGAGAGGTTGGGCGACATGCATGAATAATCCCAAGAAGAAATTTTGGGCATGATTCATTGAGATGGTGTGGATCCCATGAATCGAACCTGGCTACTAGGAGCCCACAGAGCAGCAGTAGCAGGATCAGTTGGATTGATGCAATCAGATGTCATGAGGACATGAAATCAAAGTGCAGGCATTAGATATTGGAGCGCAGATCAGAGTTGGAAGCAAGTGCAGAGTGCATGAATGCAGGTTTCACCAGCACAGAGGATCCAATAGACATGTGTCGTAGCTAGCAACACGTTAGAATACTTTGACGACAGATGCATTATAATGATTCAGTTGTTTGGAGGCTATTCAGTTTCGAAAGTGTTGCATGCAAAGGTTGCATGTGCGATAAACACTAGCGAAGTGTTGCATCCAAGAGTTGCATGTGTGAGAAACACTGGAGAAGTGTTGCATGCATGAGTTTCATGTTGTATGTTGCATGCATGGAGTTGCATTTCGTATGCAAGGGTTGCATGTCACATTATATTGATTCAGTTGTTTGGATGCTATTTAGTTTCGGAAGTTTTGCATGAAAAGGTTGCATGTGCGATAAACACTGGTGAAGTGTTGCATGAAAGAGTTGCAAGTGTGAGAAACACTAGCGAAGTTTTGCATGCAAGAGTTGCATGTGCGAGAAACACTAGAGAAGTGTCGCATGCATGAGTTGCATGTCGCATGCATGGAGTTGCATGTCACATGCAAGGGTTGCATGTCGCGTGCATGGAGTTGCATGTCACATGCAAGGACATTCCTTTCTTTTTGAGAGGGAGTGTTGAAGTTTGCAACAAGAAATAGTGAAATTGGCATCCGGAAACAACATCCTTGATCCTAGTGAAAATTAAGCATCTACACTAGGTGGGGCCCACACAGGCTATTTTTAGGTGTATTTCTATTTATAGATGTATGTGCATGTCTACTTATAGATGCATGTCTATTTTTATTATCCCTTAATATTAGATGGACATTAAACTATAATATATTCTTAATGAGAATTTGTAAATAGTTAACTGAAGTGGAAAATCAGTTAGCTAAGTGAATTTCGTGTTAAGTGGTTGGTTGGTGGGACATGCAGGTTGACTTTAGTTGTAACTGAGTGATTCTAGTTGTAACAGAGTTAGAAGTGAAGTGGTGCATGAGTTGTGCAAGTTGTAAATCAGTTTAACTTAGTTAAGTGAGTTAAAGTCAGTTGTGCTAGTTGTAACTGCAGATACACTAGTGAGAGATCACGTGAATTAAATATTAATTAATTCACATGTAGTGATCTCACATGCAACTGATGTTTTTATTATTATTAACTGCATGCATGTCAAACCCAGTGGAGACCTAGTTGAGTTTTAGGTGAAAGGGAAGATAACTATCATTTGTGACATTATCCGCTTGCACACATGAAAGCACACACACATTGGATGAGCCCATGATATTTACGCAGGCAAGGCATCCATTATTCAGGGTTCTTTACCATCAGGGATTGCACAGTGGAGGCAGGTTGTCTGGAGATAGTAAATTGAGCAACTGATTTACCAATTTTTGTATGACAATGTGAGACAATTAGCTAATGTACTGAGAGCTCTTATGATTGGAGTTTTGTATGTAATTGTTTCATGATCCATGATATAATATACAATAGAAGATAGTGGGTTTTTTAGCTGTAATTTTTCCCCAAGAAATTATCTGTGTTTTATGTGATTGATCTTTCTTCATGCTTATGTAATTGGCGATTGTGTTTTTAATTCCGCAAATATTTGTAGAAGTGATTCAGTATTTAACATTAGCATATGGTTAGATCAGGTGAATCCAAGATATACATGCATATTGTATAATTTCTACAGGATTCAGTATCTGGCTTTATCATACCACATGATCAGATTGAATCCATTGGTATACATATTTTTTGTATAATTTCTACATTCCACATGTGCTTAGGCTGACCCATTCCATTACACTTTAATAAATAAAATAATTCATAATTTAACTTTCGCTTAACCGATTGGGGAAATCTATAATTTGATTTTGGTCCTCTCGAAAAGAGGAATCTAATGTAATTATAATCTCGACCACCAGAGATGTCCATAGTGGAATTTGACTGCAGTTTCATAATTTTAACACTCCCTCTCAACCAGGGGGAATTACACCTACCAATATCTACTCATCGATCAATATTCCATTTTGTTATCTTCATGCATAATCATGTATCATCACTTATCATCTATTTCCTGTAGTCAACATGTTGTAAACCTTTCTCATTACAAATCATCAATGTACTTCTCATGCTTATTCCTGGTCATCTCTTGATTTTTTTTGCTCATGTGCTGAACATTCTCGAATCTAGAAGAAGAATGTGTCACCAGAGGGGAGCTTAGGAACCACCCTTCATCCATCAGGCTACAACTTTGATTCTTTGATAGGGGGCTACTACCAGAATATCATCATCGGAGATCATATCATCAGGGAGCACTTCTCAACCTGCAACTGCATCGGGGAGCACATCTCGACCCATAATCTCATGGGGGATCTATATCTCTACAACCCCATATCTAGCAATAGGATATCCATCCATGCAGGGGAGCCCATCTCGACCCTAGTATCACATCGGGGAGCTAAATCTCAACCCAGAACCACATAGGGTTATCTCAACACATCCTATTGCCTACTGATCTTCCCATCGATGACCCTAAATAGTCATATGGTAAAACACCTGCATCATAATAGACTTGGGTTGTACGCCCCAAGTACATTATCAACTCATTGGCCGAATGAGGAGCAATATTCCTGACAACCCCTTCTTGTGGGTATGATGCCAACTAGGGTACACTCTGTAAAGACCAATCAATGGAGCAACATTCTCCAACCCTATGAATATATGGGAGTAGCATATCTAACCCTATGAGTAAAAAATAGGGAATATGCCCTATTATATAGATTTCCCTCAATCCCAAGAGCCCTCTATCTAAATTACTCATCCTGGGAACTCATACAGGGAGGAAGAGCTAGCTCAGTGTCCTCGGTTAGCACTACTCTCATCATACTCATATCTGGTATTTTCTTGTCTCAATAGAAGTTTATTCCTATTCATACAGGACATAAAATCAAATGTTATGTTATAACATAAAAATAATATAAATCACAACAATATACCATAATCATCCTCCCTCTCACGGAGGTGTGAGTCACACATGGATACCATAATCATGAGTCCCTCTCATAAAGGTGTCAATCACAAGCTTAATCTTGTCTCGAACAGCTGCACTGTCTCATTGAATGGAGAAATCACAGTCCCTAATATATGTATATGGGATTATTTGTCATCACAGTGTATCCATGACTTATATAGATCATGCTCAGACAAATCTCTTAAGGAGATTTTACATCCTGCCTCACAACTAGCAATGCTAGCAGCATTGTACCTGACCTTGGTGGTGCTATGGGCTTCTCATCCAATATATCATGACAGGTCTCATATTAAGACAACATCCAAATGTGCTCATCAATACTAATCCCAAACATCATCATTTCATTCATGCAGCTACATATCATGGGAGAATTATCTCAACTTCTAAATTAGAGTGTTTCATGCAAATATTTCAAAATATGTTCGGTGGAAATTCTAAATGAAGAAGCTCAAACATGAATTTAATCATGCTCTAAACACATCATATATGGATGGATGTTCAAAATGGAACATAAATTCTTCAATCAACTAACATATGTCATGTCACATTCAACAACATTTGACCTTTAAATCAAAGTTTCCAAGGATTTACATGACATAAGACATTTCAACAGTCTTGTAACATGGGATTTCTTTCCCAAATTCCAGAAATCGATTCATCATGCCATAATACGTTATTTCGAGCTTTGAAATACATCTCCCTCTAACTCAGATCATTAGAGGCTCATCACCTTTCAAGGGTAGACTATTAGTATGTAAAACCAAATCCATAATCAACATGAAGTCCATACCTTGGAACTCATTATTCTGACTTCATCAAATAACTGTCAAATATGGAAAATATGAATTGGGGAGCTTGCATCACGCAACACTCTCAGTAAGAATAATGTCTTACCAAGCCAACATTCTCAGCCTTACATAAATTAATGTTGTGTCAACAAAATCATCTCATTAGAGTCTAGAAACCAGACCAAAACTATTATCAAAGACATTGATATCGTAGTATAAATTATTTCAACCAGTGACAGGTAGAGCTCATATCAAGTCTTGACTTCATTTATTCTCAATTCAACAAGTCAATCATGCCATTACAGGTCATTTTCGTTATTATATGCTAGTGCATACATCAAGGTTAAGTCATGCATGTTCCATCTTCATACTGAGTCACAAAAACCATTATGTTAGGAGCAAGAGGGCCAATACATAACCATAATTTTGAATACTCACATAAGACATTGAAGGTCATTATGCCCACATAGCATTTTCATCTGAGAAAAATAAACTATCGCTAAATAAAATCATGTCAAATCCAAATGTGTGATCATGGTAAGATCTATAATTCTAGACATATCTCAATCAATAAGCATCATGTCAAAAGTTTCAAACATATTTTATCAATTAGCTAAATCATTTAGAACTTTTGTAACAAAGACATAGTGACATACTCATATTAATGTATCGATCACCTGCAAAAACAATTTTGGTTCAAACATACAAAATTTTCTTGTTTACGAATCTTACTGATATATTCAACGCATCCGTAGAACTAACATCTTCCAAGGACCATTTGATTTTATGCTCAATTCCAGCAATTCCAGAAATCATTTTATAATGGCACGAAATGTTGGATATCCCTTGATTCAAACCAAAACTTAAAATATGAGACTAATAGGCATGGTCACACATATGGGCCTTCCATTGTGTGAGAGAGGCTCAGACCTTTGTTGTGGATCAACAATGTCAGATACTCATAAATCATATAAGAGCATGCACTACAAGGAAAAGGCCCTCTAATGGATTTTTTTGAGGAACCCCTTATAAAAATACCCCATACATCTGTTTCTCGTAGAGGTTACTAGAGGAGGTTGGCAGGCGGAGGGTTTTGCAGATGTTTTCTGCTCGATGTGCTTATCATCCAAAACTGCACCGGTGCACTCGACAAGAGAAAGCACCAGTGCACAAAAAATATTGGCACACTGGACACCTTGCGCTTCGTACACACTCACCTGGTGTGTCGCATTATTGTAGAGCACTGGTGCTTTACAACTCTTTTGCACCAGTGCATCATAAAACACCGCGCCAAAATAGAAACCGCCTTGCGGTATTAAGAAACTGCATTGATGCATCATAAAACACCATGCCAAAACAGAAATCACCCAGTGCGATCGTAAGAAATAGCACCGGTGCACCTATAAAACCCTGCACACTGGAACAGGGTTAAAGAAAAAAAAATTACGGCCAAAAAACCATATTTTTCACTTTTCTCAGTGCTCCAGAGATCTCAAGCACCGGTGCAATTTATCCTTGTCTGAGCCACCCTGGCATCGGTGCTCCCATCGCACCCATTGCATGTATTGCTGTTGTGCATTGCCCACCAATATTTAGCTTGCATTTTGCAAAATGGTGGGAAAATTTTATTTTGCAATATGGCTCCTCGACGGCGAAATGTACAGGTATTTTTCTTGTTTTTCCATAATTAAGCTTTTTAACAAATTAGAATTTCAAATAACCTTAAAATTAACCATTTAAAAGAAAAGAAAAAAAAATTGTCGTGCGGTGCGCACGAGCTGTTCGGCTCACACCGGTAAGCGGTGATGCCTATAAAATTTACAGGCTGCACCGCAACCGGTGCTAACGGTATCTGCACCGTTTCCAGGGCAGTACCGAAAGGTACACCGCTTTATTTTAAAATTTGAAAAAAAAAAGTGTGATGCGGTCATTTAGCTAGCCGCACCGTTGACCATGTGGAATAGCGGCAACACGGTGCGTTGATGGAAATATCCGCCCCAATGTTTGTCAGTGGACCACATTCGGCATTCTGACAGGGTCAACGGTGCGGCCTGGTAAAAGACCGCACTGTTGACTATGTAATTAGTCAGGAATTCGGTGCGCTGACACAGTTATACACGATGGAGCGTAGATTTTAGTCAGCGCACTGCACTACTGACACCATACATATTCAACGTTTCTTTGAAAAAATTTAGGTGCGTTGAATTTCATCTAGGGCACCGCCCCTGGTGTGTGACAAACAAACGATGCACCGGAACTAGTGCATGACTGTTTTTTGTGGCGCACCGACTAGTTTTTGTTTTTCCAAAAAAACTTATATATGTATATTCATAAATACATGTCTCATTTAATTAAAAAAAAATTATTTAATATGTCAATCATTCAGAGAGAAGAGGGGGAACAATAGCAACAATAGGCGGAGCAATATGACATGGTTCGCCTATGGGAGGCATGAGAGAGGGAGAGAGATGCGTACCCTCACCCTATTACAGTAGGAGAGAGGGGCTCCTAAGGCAGGTAGGCCTCCTCAAGTTCTATGAGGAGGTTACTTCCCTAAATGCCCATGGTGTGTTTTTGAGACATATTATCCGCAGGTGGAATGCCCACAGACAAGATTTCCAGGTTGTTCCTAAATAGTGGTACACACCCACTGAGAAGGATATATATTTCATTACAGGGCTATCGAGGAGAGGGGTGGATTTTCCCTCATTCCCAGAGGTTCTAGCTAGTTTTGTAGTAGGGATTCAAGTAGTGTACTCCCAAAGATACATTGGAGCATCAGTACCATCTCCTGCAGATTTTCAAGTCAGTGGAGGTCAGTTACGTATTGGTGCATTTGGTAGTGAGGAGGTGCAGTGCCTCTCACTTCTCATTTCGACCATTTCACACAACACTAGTGACGAGCTATGCATTATTTGCTTGCTTCTATATTATTTTTATTCTTTAGTACATGAGCCATGACTTGTCACGTGGTCTGCCATTTTTTTGTGGCAGTTCTGTACAACCTTATATAGATGTCATGATCATGCACAAGGGAGGGTAAACTTCCCTTTTGCTTCAAAGCTTTTTTGTTTATTTTTTGAGAGGTTTCCAGAGACGAGGCCTAATTTTGTTCGATAGCCTCGTAGGCCGGTGTTCGAGGCACGGATGCACATGTGGGGGCAGATGATTCCCAAGAGGGGCGAGACTATGTTTCCATCGAGGATATCGCATGATGCACTGGAGTTTCTAGCTAGTGTTTACGAGCTGCATCCATTCAATATGGTCCCTTGTCCTTATGCTATATTATATTGGTGAGGGTGTGCCAACATCCTCTTCATAGATTATGAGCCACCATATGATAGAGGTAATATTATTGTTTTATTTAAATTTATTCTAACATGTTCTTTAACTTGTTTTTATTAAATTGTGTAGTGAAATTGTCTAATTACTGTTGTGTACTTGTACATATTTTGTAGATATTGTCTCTTTTGATGGTGAGGACATGCCGGCACCACCACATGATCCAGGTGTGGATCCTGATAATGATCAGGGCATGCCGGATGTCGAGGATCATCAGGAGGCCGGTGTAGAGAGACCTACTCCTGCTGGTGCGCCAGTACTGCCTTTTGCTAGGTGCAGTCGACTTGATACTAGATACAGGATGGAGTTGGGAGACTAACACACTGTATTGATTGTTGAGGCGGGAATCAGGCCCGCTCATTACAGAGACATAGAGGCTGATGGTAGGTTATTACAGATGTGGAGAGGCATGTTAGGTGAAATGTACAGCCTGATGCGGCATGTCGTAGGAGCTACGACCTTAGTTACGTGGCTGAGGAGGACTATTGCACGTTATAGGCGTGGTCGAGATGTAGCACGTGATCGACAGTCCGCGAGCAACGACTCATCATCTCATGATCGTTCACCTTGCGTCGCGCCAGATGAGCAGCCTCCACTAGAATCTAGCAACAATCATCATGGAGATCAGGCTGTACCATCTACCACATCCAATCAACAACCTGTAGCATCCATCAATACTCATGATCATGAGCAGCCTGGACCATCGACCGTCGAGGCTGCACAATTGATTGAGCAGGCCTCGACTAGTACTGCTATTGATGTTGTACCACCAGCTAATCCATGACATTTATATTACAGTTGTATATTTTTAACATTATTCAGTTATATATATATATATATGGTCCATGTATTTTATGTTCATGTTGCAGTTGTACTTAATTTACATGTTGGTGATCATCATGATGTGTATATTATTAGGTCATGTTAGATATGTTCATTTAATGTGCAGCTTGGATATAGATGTGTATGTGATAGCATGAGTTATTTGTCATGAGATGTATATTCGATATTTGTGTTGTGATGATGTTATACACTGTTAATTGTGTTTTGTTAGATGATCATGATCACGATGATCTTAGTGAATTTGAATGTGTTTTTTAGTCGAATATGATGTTTGTATGATGGTTATCATGATCATGATGTTTATTAATTAATTTAACACTAAATGACCATGATATTTATTAAATATTATATCGTGATTGTAATTGAAACTTAAATTTTAATTGTATGTAAAATTTTAAAATTGTATTTGTAATTGTATGTAAAATTTTAATTGTAATTGTAATATTTAATTTATTGTGAAATGATTGTAATTGTAATTTTAATTGTAATTGTGTATATGAAAAATTGTAAAATTCTAATTCTAATTCTAATTGTATGTAAAATTCTAAAATTGTAATTATATTTGTAATTGTAATTGTATGTAAAATATTTGTAAAATTGTTATTGTAATTGTAAATGTAATTCTAACTCTAATTCTAATTGTATGTAAAATATTTGTAAAATTTTAATTGTATTACTGTGAAATGATTGTAATTGTAAATTTTTAATTGTAATTGTAATTGTATGTAAAATTAAAATTCTAATTCTAATTCTAATCGTAATTGTATGTGAAATTGTAAACTATAATTATAATTCTAATTTTAATTTTATGTAAAATATTTGTAAAATTTTAATTGTGTTAATGTGAAAATTTTAATTGTATTAATGTGAAATGATTTTATTAAAAAATTTAAATTTGTAAATTTGTAAATAATTGTAAAATAATAAATCTAGAATAATATGAATTTGTGTCACATAATAAAGTTTAGAAAATAATGCAAATAAATTCATGTACTTTAGAATTATCATTATTTTATTATGATCTTACATACAAAAAAAAGAACTTTATATAGTACGCCATTTCTAGTGGAGATTCCTGGTTTTTCATCTAATGCGCTTATCATCATAACATGCACCGATGCGTCTTAGTATTAAGACGCACCGATGCTTCACAACTCTTCCACACTGGTGCATCATAAAACACCACGCCAAAACATAAACCTCGATCTTACAAAACCGCACCTGTGCGCCTAGAAAACCCCACTCACCAGAACAGGGTTATTTTGTAAAGTGCAGTATTGGAGCAGCGGAGGGTTCAAATCGCGGGCAAGAATTTTTTTGAGGAGATGAGGGTTTGAAAAGACGAGAGTTCAAATTTCGGCTAAGAATTTTATAGCAGAGAAAATGAGTGATTCAAACAGAAAGATGGAAAAAGACACTTACAGGGATGCAGACGGCTACAGAGCTCAACAGAGTACAAAAGGAGAAAAGATTTATGAAAAATCTAACAAGGGTGGTCGAGAAAGCTCGGTTGAGACCGGCAGAGAGAATTTGGTTGAGGCCAACGATAGGGTTAAGAGGTCCCATGATGGAGAAAGGGAGAGCAGAGTTGATGGCAGAGAAATACATGTCTACGCTCTGGTGACTAGAAAGGTGAAACAGTCCTTCGAAAGAAAGGAGTCCTATTCTCTAAGGGATGTCAGAGAGAGATCAATTGAGTCTCTTGAATGGGCTAAGAGATCACATGAAGGTAATGATTCTCATTCTTACAAGGATGGCAGGGAAATATTGGACAGTAGAGAAAGATCAATCGAGGCAGTTGATAAATCCAAGAGGCACCATGAAAGGAAGGATTCTAATTCCCTTAAGGACAACAAATAAAGATCAATTGACGTTGTTGATCGGGATGGTAGGTCCCATGAAGGGAAAGATTCTCCAAAATGCGTTTAAAAGTAGCTCAAAGTATTGTCCAAGCTTCAGTTGGCTTACATAAACTTTTACCGGCAAAACTGACATCGCAGAAAATCACATCTTCAGCTTTCAATTGAACCTGAATGGCATCTCTAACTTGTCTGAGTTGTGGTCCTGTGGATAACAAGGAATATCACATGGAAGGTACCCAAAAATCCAAATTTTTGAAAGTATAGGTGAATTAGCACTTATCAAAGAACGAAATGCCGAACAAAATGCGAACGGGATACACTTAAGGATTCCCTAGCTCCATTTGTTATTGAAAATGATGCTCTCTATGGATGAAACCAGTAAAAATTCTGCTTGTATTATAAATGGAAATCCAGTGACCATTTTTGTGGGAAGAAAAGCATAGATACCTGCAGCTACCATATTTCCACCTGCAAATTGGCTTCCCATTGGAAAATCTAATGTAATAGCCCATTTTGCAATGTCTTTCCTCTGCTCAATCCTATACTCATTTTCTACGGGAAACCATTGCCTCCACAAGTAATAACCTCATCATCTAGTCGAAAATCAGTCTTCTTCTGCTAACAAATGCAGAATGAAGGACTCGTTGTCATTGCTCCGAGAACATTCAAGGTCAGTTTCTCGTAAAACAGAGATTGTATAAATTTTGTTAAGATCAAGATAGAAAGCACAAAGGAGAAAAGAGGAAATTGGATGCCAAGATGGAGGAGGAACTTACAAATGAGCAAGCAGATCATGGGGCACCTTTTCTTGTTGCAAGTTATGGAAAGGTTAGAGTTTCTTTTTCTGAAAGAAGAAGAGGTGTAGTTTTGAAAAGAAATGGCCCAAATATTTTCACAGCAAAATGTACATTTCCAACATGTCTAATTTTGGTGTACACACGTAAAAGTAATTTAGGTGCCTCAACTGCAAATCGGTGCTAATGTATAGATAACTGCACCGACGCTAATGTACAGATAACCACACTGGTGCATTCTAGTTTCTGCGCACCAATGTGTTTTAGTTACTACGCACCGGTGCCATGTTACCAATGGATGCACCGATGTGGTGCTATTAAGTGACGCATCAATGACGAATAAACGCAAATAAAAAAATGCAACTCTATTTTCTTTAAGTGAAAAAAAAAGGGCAAAATATTTTCGAAAATCTAATTTCATAAAACAATTCTTTAAATACTGAACACTTTTCATTATTTCACTATTTTTGCTAAAATTTTCAGCCAGAGATTTACAGGAGACATACCTGGAGCAAGAGAGCACGAGAGCACTGTGGAGCAGAAAAACACATTCGAACAGAAGTATTCAGACAATTAGAAACCAAACCTCCGGTGTTTCAAACCCTGTAGCATAGAATTTCAAATGATCTCGTGATTAAATTTGATTTTTTTTTTACTTTTTCTGCAATTTTATCCATTTTTACCCTAAACCCTTCATTTTTTTTGTTTCTGGCCTTTCTTCTCCCTGTTTCTGTGATTTCATAATTAGGGATTTTAATTTTAGATTTACATCCAACCCACGGGATAACTTTCATAGGCGTATCCCAATCCATTCGGCCCTTGCGCGAATTTTTGAAAAAAATAGATTTTTTTTTTATCGGTGCACCCTGCATAACCTAGCACACCAATGTGTTGTATTATACAGCGCACCACACAAGTACTGTGTAATAAAAAAACTAAAAACATTCTTTTTTAATCAATGCACCATATCTAAAATAAAGCACCAGTGCACTATGTTACGAGGATAGCACCATATGGTCTATTATACTATTTGTGTGGTTCATTTATAATACCCCCACACACCGACATTGATGCGTACATCATGAAAGGTGCGTCGGTTTCTTGAGATTTATTTTTTACCTGAAAAGTTGACAATTTATTTATAAATATATTAATGAATGATATGGTATGGGTTTTAGATTGATAAAGAAATGATTGACAAGAGATCAAGTAACAAAAATACTGATAACACATCAAGAAAAGAAAAAACGGCAAGTTCTTTGTAAGTTCTTTACAAAAAATATTATTTTTGAACTATATGTAAGTTTAACTAATATGTATTGTTTACTGTGTATCATGCAGAGCAACAAAATGACAGAGCTCGATAAGGTTATTTCTGATCTAGGATCAGAAGAGCATAAAAGCTTGATGGAAAAATTGTAAAAGGATGAATCAGGTGAATGAAAAATACTATCGATCCAATATGAGTTTCGTTTTTTAATTTTCATTAATAATATACTTAAAATTATTAGATAACATTTGTCAATCACTCTATTAATTCACATCTATTTAATGTTCTACAGGGACCAACAACTCAGAAAAGGAATGTTTTTCTAAGAAAAGTAAAAAAATATAACATGCACATGAAAATGAATTGCTCCTTAGCTCATCTGGAGTGGTGCTGGAGGTTAACAAAAGGGGGGGAATCTCTTACAAAATTTTGAGGGATCTAGTGGAATGAATGTATAGACGTTATTTCCACTTACAATACAAAAACCAATCCAATGATTCAAGGAACCAAATTTTATCTAAACTATAGGAAGAGTTTCCAGAGAATTGGTCAATAAGACATGTCAGACTTTTAATAGAAAAAACGTACAAAAAAAAAAAAAGGAATGAAAAAATAATATTCCTTTAAATGTTTGTCTAGAATTATTTATAAATATCACTTTTGTTATATTTACTTTTCATGTATCAATATAAAAATTAAATAGTTTATTGTCATGTTACATTTTCAGGAAGATTATGAAAATCTCAAAAGATGAACGAGCTGATATCAGAAATATGCCAGTATGAATGTCCAAAAAGGTGTACAAGGATATGGTCAAAGAAATGGACAAAATTGCATCACAGGAGGAGCCATCTAAACAAAAACGTGCTTCAACTGTAATATGTAATCATTGAATTTTTTTATCATTAGGTACAATAAATAAACAATTTAGCATTAAATATTAATTTTCAAGAATTATCTTGCAGAAAAGAAATGAAAATGGAACCCATTCAGCACATAAAACATGATGACAAGGAAGAAAAGGGTTGATATCTAAGTTTGTGAGTAATTGTTACTTCCTTATAACAACTTAACTAGATTTCATTTTTGTATTTTTTAAGTTGTTTTTCAAAAATCATCATTGAATGTCTTCAAACAGGTGCTAACATACAAAGAAGAACCATTAGACGAATTGATTGAAATTGGGTTAAATATGGGTTGTGAGAATATGTTGGCATATCAGAAATTAATTGTGGAATTTGTAAGCATCTATCGATCTTGTTTTACTTAGTTCTATCTATAATTAATAGAACAAAAAAATCTTTTATATTAAATATATGATTTTTTATGGGGTATATAACTTGCAGGACACAAAGTATGGAACTGCGCCAACAGGTGAAATTTTGAAAGATTGCATGGTACATGGTTTTGAAAGAATGTGTATAGTTTATGAGTCAATTTTTTCTATGGTACATCATTTTTCTTTTCGATTTACATTGATGTATATTATTTAATATTGCAATTTTCATTATTCTCACCAATGTATATACACTCATTTCAATTTATTTTTATGTTTGTAGATGGAAGGTGAAGAAGAAGAAAACAATCAACACCGTGAACAAAACATTCCTGAAAATAACCCAATTCCTAGAAGTAGCTCTAGCAGTGACAACAGTTCAAGCGAAGAATGATGATCACTATGTTTGGATATTAAAGCAAGGCGTTGTATTTTTTGAAATATTTGTCTGTGAAATCAGACATTTTGTTTAATGTAATGGACATAGTGTCCCAATTGAAAGACAAAGGGATACCAATAACTATCCCATTTTGTATGACAAAGACTGTCTTATATATATATATATATATATATATATATATATATATATAATAATATATATATATATATATATATATATAATATGTTTTAATTTATTCTATTGTGTTCTCCATTGTTGCTATTGCGTTCTCCATTGTCGTTCTCAAATGCACTAATAAAAATTTAATTCAGATGAATTTTGTTATAAGATATATATGTGTCAAATTTTGATGAATAATGAATTTTAAAAAACCACAATAATTATGATATGATATAACAAATTAATCCAAACATCACATTCAAATGCATTAATAAAAATTTAATTAATATGAATATTGTTATAAGCTATGTCGACTTTTGATGAATAATGAATTTAGAAAAATCACAATAATTTCACTGTCACAGATCGATGTTCCTAAAAAATACAAAATGAACACCGGTGTGTGTCAGTTACTGTACACCGGTGCATTTTTATGTTGCAGTGCACTGGTGCGTTTCTACGACCTATGGGCACCCCACAAATACTAAAACCAATTAAAAATCTCGGTGCGTTTGTGAGATACTGTGCACCTATGTTTTTATGTGAGACAACGCATCGGTGCATTTTTACGACGTATGGGCACCACACAAATACCAATACCAATTATAAATATCAGTGCGTTTTTCTGATACAGCGCACTAGTGCATCTCTATAAGTCTACGTACCGGTGTGTTGCGACGACTTATGGGCATCGCACAAATCCCAAGACCAATTGGTACGGCCCCATCCGTTGTATCACCAACATTGCGCCCAATGCGGTTTTATACCTTGAGGGCCCAATGCAGGAACCTTCGATCACCCCAGGGCCACCGCCTAGATGACACACACAAATGCATTGAAACCTTAGTAGTGCACTAATGAAAAAAACATCTGTAATAACCTCCGGCCACCCAGTTTTTTTAGTTGTGGTGAATTTCCATTAAAAGCTCCGCCAAAACCTCCGTAACCATAAACGGATGTTGTATCAAATGTTTTTTTGACAATTTTGGTCAATTTTATAACACTAAAAACCTCCTTTATAACCTCCTCTAGAGGGTCTTTTCCTTGTAGTGATGTAATTTCATTTTCATTCATGTCATTAACCTTACTTTACAGAATTCATGCAACAACATATTTGTTAGATCATAAACACACATATATCATTATCATCAACATTATGTCATCAAGATTTCATCAAGGGTTGGACACACACTGTCTAGATGACACACACCGGTGCGTTGAAACCTTAGTAGCGCCAATGAAAAAACATCCGTAATAACCTTCGGCCACCCATTTTTTTTAGTTGTGGTGAATTTCCGTTAAATGCTCCACCAAAACCTCCATAACCATACACAGATGTTGTATCAAATGTTTTTTTGACAATTTTGGTCAATTTTATAACACTAAAAACCTCCTTTATAACCTCCGCTAGAGGGTCTTTTCCTTGTAGTGATGTAATTTCATTTTCATTCATGTCATCAACCTATCTTTACAGAATTCATGCAACAACATATTTGTTAGATCATAAACAGACATATATCATTATCATCAACAATATGTCATCAATATTTCATCAAGGGTTGGACTTGAAATATCAAGGTAGTAGGTATATGTGAACACAATCTTATGAACTCAATAGCAATACATCAAGTTAGAGCATTTAATTTCATTGTATTCCATAACCAAAGGTATTAGGATATCTAGAACATCAATCTCACAGATATGCCTCTTTCATCATGGTCACCAATACCATGCTTATCATGATCAATAGGATCAATTTAGGTTATTCAATAACCAACAAAGTGAAATATCTCTTTCCATGAGCTTTCATCATGCTTATCACAAGAATTATTAATATCATATCAATGAGGTAACCTTCTACAATAGATCCAACATATCTTATTCATATCAAGA
This sequence comes from Pinus albicaulis, assembly GCA_034641835.2. NCBI lineage: Eukaryota > Viridiplantae > Streptophyta > Pinopsida > Pinales > Pinaceae > Pinus > Pinus albicaulis. Next base: position 1,772,281,020 of record CM076578.1, on the reverse strand, counting down.
ATCAAGAGTACCATTTACTAGATTTAGGTTCAATATCTCAAAAATAATAGATGTTATCCAAACATCAAGTTATGCCACTATATCCAAGATCAACAATAAGTCGCCTTGCAGAATCAAGAAGATAATCATGATCAAAACATTCAATACCAAGTGAAACATTTCATTATAGGAAACATAAATCCCAATCACTTGCATATGCATGCATGAGCCATTTGTGAAGGAGACATTCTCTAGCCAACAATAATGCAAATGGAATACAATCTACCATGCATAGCTAGTGGTATCACCTGTCCACCTTCACATAGGAAGCTTGTAGTGCTCAAGTGCCTCTTTACCTCTTCTAGATCTAACCATATTTCATGCATTTAAAAAGATCCTCAAGAGGGATCACATCTCATCAAGAAAGTTAGAATCATCTGGGTAATCAAAATATACATGCAGTAGGTATTAGCAATGCTCAAAACAATAATCATAATAGTCATATCCATACAAAGAAAAATCAAGAGTCTAGGAGTACTTATCATCAGTGAGAGGTGATCCTCTCCCTCTTGAACCAACCTTCAATAGTCATCCATAGACCACATAGTAGTGTTTTCTTCAATCAACCAAGTCATTTGTCAAATTGATCTCAAGTGCTTCACATAGATCACATCTAAAGAATTTACCATAACCCATCGCTTCTCTCAAACCCTCACCATCAAACCCTTATGCACTAACTACCTAAGTTTTTCTTCATACCCTGGAATTATTTTAGGTCTCTACCATCCTCTTCTTGCTTCCACAAAAGTGTCTCCAAGGGGGTGATCTTCATGTCTTACCTTCAACCAAGTTCCGATACCATGTTAATTTTTCATAAAGCTACATTGTTCTTTGCTTTGATGGTTTCATTTCTTCAATAACATGTCAAATTCACCCCAAATAATTATAATATTATACATATATACATTATTAACCATCAGCATGATATAGAAATAATAATTCCATCATCATCATCTAAGCAGCAAAACGTAAAGGAAAAAATGAAGAAATTCATGCACAAGTAGAGACACCAGGATTGGTCCGAGACCATTGAAAAACCCACTATGGGGAAAACCCTTGAAAATTATTCTTCTTAGATCATCATCAAATGATTCAAAAAACACGATTGAAGTGATCCATAGATCCATATCTTCATCATGTAGAAGAAAAATAGCATATGCACAATAAAACCATAAACATACTCCTGCAGAAGGAGCTTGAATCTGATAACTAAAATGAAATGACATTGGTTGTAGAATACTGATGAATAATGTTGAAATTGAGTGAGAACTATAGATACATCTTGTAGAAAATAATATCTCTAGATTTGTAGATCTACAATATCAAGAGAACAAATCCAATAGATCACTAAAACCAAGTGATATCAACTTCCAATTCCTAGATCTGAATCCAGGATGTTTTCAAACTCTTAGCCCAAGAAACTATGACTGAGTGATAGATGCATGAAGGCACTGCGGAAAAAATTTAATGTGACACAACTCATATATGCCCAGAAAAACCCTTAGCCACGACCTCAAAATTCTCAACACGCGGTTGAAGCGTCCCTGGTCATGACCTAGACACATTGTGTCCATAGCATAGGTCCTAATTAGCCTGATCTAACCCTGAAACCCAAGCCATAAACTCAACACACTCAGCCTACATTTGTAGAAACTTAGGCGCTACCTTGCCATGCTTAGCCTGTGACTCTAGCCTGAATCCTGCAGTACTCTATAGAAATTATATAACTTATGTGTTATATATCTAAGATTCTCCTGATCTCAAACTATTTTAACTTCTTGCAAAATATAGAATCTATTCCACCATTGATCATCACACGCAGAAATTAAATCAATTGCAATGCACACATGAAACAATAAAAATTCACACACATTAACGCAGTTGTTTAACAGGAAAGGTTGAAGCTGAAAACCCCAATTATCTGTATATAATATATGTCATAGAGATCATGTAACAATCCTCATACAAAGCTAATCATATCAAGCTCTCAGTACAATACAATCGCTACACACTAATCAAGCCTGATCTTGCAAATCCATGCACCGATCTCTACCACTTACTAGCCTGCCTCTATTGTGCAATCCCTGCTGAAGAATGGCTCTGAATGAACTCGAATTCACCAAGCTTGCACTGCGCAATCCTTATTGGCATCTCCACTGAGTGTTGGATGCAATCAATGCATCACTATAGTCACAATTGATAGTCACACTTGCTCTTTCACGTATCACTCCACTGGTCTCCACTGAAACTGCCATGCACTGTATTTAACTGATGTATTTTTCAGTTGATTAATGAGTTATTATTTAGTGAATTAATTAACTAATTAATTCACACCAGTCTCACTAGTGTATCAATTAGTTAGACTAAATACAACTAGCTCAACTGAGTCTAACTGAGTTAAACTAAATAAAACTCCACCAACTACTTCTATAACTCCACCAAAATCTGTCACATGAGTTCTAACTAAAGTCCTCATGCATTAGCTCCAATAAACCCTCAGGAATAGCGTAATTCCTTCTGTCAGCTATTGTACCACATATGTGCACTTAATTGAAGTGCTCCAAGAGAATAAGATAATTTTTAGAGTCCAAATATTATTAAGAGCTAATAATATTTGACATATCTATTTTTAGACTGGAAATCTAAAAATAGATTCCGCCCAATATGTCTAAAAATAGAAGTCCATCTATTTTTCCAACTTGACCAACCATCCAAAAATAGCATCCTACAACTCATAGAATATGATCGACATGTCTAAAAATAGACTTTGCACCAAAAATAGCCTGCGGGCCCACTTAGTGAAGGCGACTCTTTTCACTAAGCTCATCATCTTGTTGAATCTCAACACTCCCTCTCAACAAGATAGGGATTATCTGACACCAAAATCCTGTCTCTATGGTATTAAAATTTTCTCCTGGTGAGCGCCTTCGTAAGAATATCTACATCGTGATCCTCCGTAGGAATGTAAGAAAGCAACATGATCTTCTGCTGCACACAATCTCTGATATGATGGTACCAGATGTCAATATGTTTAGATATATCATGAAATAATGGATTAAACGAGAGTTTAATGCAACTCTGATTATCACAATATATCACAGTAGGATCTAAGTGTGAACCGAACAAACTAGCCAGGATCTTCCTCATCCATATAGCCTCGCATGCAGCCAAACTTGCTGCCATGTACTCGGCCTCCGTTGAACTGAGTGCCATGGATCTCTATTTCCTGCTATATGAAGAAAATGTTGTAGACCTGATACTAAATATCCCTCCAGATGTGCTCTTTCTGTACTTTTGGCTTCCTGCCCAATCTGCATCTGTGAAGCCATGCAGCTTCAACTCATCCGACTGTCTGTACCACAATCCATATCCCGATGTGCCCCTTAGATACCTCAAGACATGCTTGCCTACCTTCCAAAAGAGCTTGGTAGGCTTAACCATAGCTTTTGAAAGCTGGTTAACAACATAGCATATGTCCGGTCGTGTATTGACTAGATACATGAGCGAACCAACCAACTATTGATAAACAGTGGCATCCACTACCTCTACTGATGTAGCATCCTCTTTCCTCCAACCACTAGGAAGAGGAGTGTCGATAGGCTTGCAGCCTTGCATGTGAAACTTCTCCAGTATCTCCCGGGCATACTTTCCTTGAGACACAAACATTCCACCCTTCCGCTGCCAAATTTCCAATCCCAGGAAATAATGACGGAGGCCAAAGTCCTTCATCTCAAACTCCTTTGCAAGATCCGCCTTGCATGAGTGTATCAACAGTTCATCACCTGTTAGTATCAAATCATCTACATAAAGTATAATTATCAACAACTTACCCTCCACCACAATCTGGTATAGGTTCGGATCCACCTCACTCTTGGCGAAACCAAGCCCGGTGAAATAACTGTCTATCCGTGTGTACCAAGCACGAGGTGCTTGTTTCAGCCCATACAGCGCTCTTTTGAGCCTGCACACATGCGACTCACTGCTGAAGATTTCGAATCCTTCAGTCTGCTCAATTTACACCTCCTCCTCAATGACTTCTTTTAGGAATGCAGTCTTCACATCCATCTAATGAATGTGCCAACCCATCTACGCTGAGAGAGCAAGGATGGTCCGTATGGAAGAATACCTTGCGACAGGTGCAAAGGTTTCTTCATAGTTTATCCCCTCGATCTGTGAGAAGCCCCGGGAAAAAAATCTTGCCTTATACTTCTCGACGCTCCCATCAGTAGCTTGCTTCAATTTGTAGATCCATCTTGAACCTACCACTGATTTCCCTCCCGGCCTTGGGACAATCTCCCATGCATTGTTTCTGACAATCGAATCATACTCTTCCACCATGGCATCTACCCATGTGGGATCCTCCACAGCTTCCTCGAAAGAGGATGGTTCTATCACGATACACTTACTCATCAAAGCCATGTATCCAGTAAATCGGCTAGGTGACCGTCTCTTTCTGTGTTGTGATGTAGGTGCTCCTACATTCTGCGCTGCATCAAGATTCAGTCGCTCAACTTCTGTAGTGCGCTTCCACCCTCTAATTTTTTGCACTACATGAGTGGTTTATTCCACTCCATGAACCTCCTCTTGTGGCTAATCCACATCCTAAGGCTCATCTTTAGGAACAAGTAGCTCCTCATCTACATGCAAGTGTAGCTCCCTCTAAAGCGACAACTTCATGGCTTTCTCCTCATGAAATTTGATATCCCGTCGCACAACAGTCATCCAACTGTCTGGAAAATACACACGATAATTGTGGGGTGTTTCTGTGTACCCCAAAAATATCCCAACCTCTCTGGTCAGCTCCATCTTCTTCCTGGCATCCTTCGTCACATGAATGTAAATAGGTGAGCCAAAAATGTTCAAATGAGAAATATCAGGTTTCTTACCAGAAAACGCCTCTTCAAGTGTGCTCATGCCAAGTACTCTATGAGGACAATGGTTTTTCTCATAAACTGCAGCGTTGCATGCCTTAGCCCACAAGTGTATGGGAAGTCCCTAATCATGCAACATCACCCGTGCAACACCCACGATCATTCTATTCTTTCTCTCCATGACCCCATTCTGTTGTGGGTTATGAGGCGCTATGAGTTCTCTTCGAATTCCTTCTGCATAGAAAAAGTCTTTGAATTCGCCAGAGATATATTCACCACCATTATCGCTCCTTAGAGCTTTCACCTGCTTCCCCGACTCTTTCTCAACCAGTGCCTTGAACTCACAAAAATTTTAGTATGTCTCACTCTTCTTCTGCATAAAGAAGATCCAGCACTTACAAGAAAAGTCATCAACAAATATCACATAATACCTATGCTTTGTTGTTGAAGCAACTGAGAAAGGTCCACACACGTCTATGTGAATTCTCTCAAGGATCGTCGTGGCACGACTATCCTTCTCATGAAAAGTGGTCTTCACAAATTTTCCCAAAGTACATCCCTTGCACTGATCTGACTGCACAAGTGTACCCTTGGGAAGCCCGGTAGAAATCTGCTGCAAAATTTTCAAAGTACCATGGTGAAGATGGCCCAATCTCCTATGCCACAATTCGCCCTCATCTCGGCTCACCACTGCTTCTGCTTTGCCTACCATTGTTGCACAGCCATCTACCTGCAATTGATAAAGGTTCTTAACTCGAACCCCTATCCTCCTGGTGTGACCCATTGTTTTACTGCGCAGGAAAGCCTTTCCCTCGCTAAAAACAGCATCATAACCCTTGTCTTCCAACATCGCCACAGAGATCAAATTCTTCTTCAATCCTAGAACATGCATGACATCCTTCAATATGAAAGGTTTACCAGACTCCCTCTTAAAGGAAATGGTCCTGATACCAGTCGCACTGTATATACCATCATTTCCCATCTTGATGTGCACTCCAAGATCCTTTTCATCCAGATCACTAAACAAATCTTTGTCTCCTATCATATGGAAAGACGCACGACTGTCAAGAAACCACACCGATCCCATCACACTTGAAACCAAGCATGCGATCAAAGAAAAACCTAGCTCAAAATACGAGGCTAAGGCCTCTCCAGTTGTAGATTTAGCAACCTGCTTATTCTTCTTCTTTTGTGGATAGTTAGTGGCGTAATGTCCATGCTGGTGACAGTGAAATCACTTCACCTTGGACAAGTCCTGATTCTTGCCTTTCGCACCGGATTGAGAAGGATTTTTCTTCCTCTTCCCTTTCCTTGCTTTGGCAGCCAGAGCGCAATTTTCTTCATCTTCATTCTTAGATGAAGATCCATCCCTGGTACCCTGCCTTATCTCCTCCTGCACAAGATCTGACCAAATTCGCTCCCATCCTGGAAGTTTCTCTCGACCATTGACAGAGTCCTCATAGCTAGGCCAACTCTTCGGAAGCCCAAGGAGAGCCAAGCTCACCAAGTCCTCTTCATCTACAGTAACCCCTACAATTCCCATCTCATCCTTGCAGTGGAAAAACTTCGTGAGGTAATTTGATATACTGTCGCCTTTCTCCATTTTTATTTTCCTGAGCTTGTCTTTAAGCGCCAACTTCCTCTGGTCGCTTCTGCTTTGGAACAAGTTTTTCAAAGCTTTCCATATTAAGAATGGAGTAGCTTTACCATGAAGGTTGGACACTATGTGATCCTTCACACCTTCCAACATAATTCTTCGACACTTCGCTACCTTCTTTTTCCATGTGTCAAGTGTGGCTGCATTGCTAGAACCAGGCTTTGGAATATCAGTATCTATGAACTCCTTCAACCCATTATCATCCAGCACCACCTCCATCCTATCCTTCCATGTAATATAATTCGAGCAGCCATTAAGGGCATACTCCAATCGCAATCCGTTGAAAGACATTTCAATGAATGCTCAACTTCAACACCAAGAAAAAATTGCAGCAAATTTGAATTCCACCAGCACAAAACTCAACTGCTTCAATAATTTCAATCTCCTCCGATCAATACTACTCTGATACCATGTAGAAATTATATAAATTATGTGTTATATATCTAATTTCTCCTGATCTCACACTATTTTAACTTTGTGCAAAATACAGAATCTATTCCACCATTGATCATCACACGCGGAAATTAAATCAATTGCAATGCACACATGAAACAATAAAAATTCACACACATTAACACAGTTGTTTAATGGGAAAGCCTGAAGCTGAAAACCCCAACTATCTGTATATAATATATGTCATAGAGATCATGTAACAATCCTCATACAAAGCTAATCATATCAAGCTCTTAGTACAATACAATCGCTACACACTAATCAAGCCCAATCTTGCAAATCCATGCACCAATCTCTGCCACCTACTAGCCTGCCTCTACTGCGCAATCCCTGCTGAAGAATGGCTCAGAATGAACTCGAATTCACCAATCTTTCACTGCGCAATCCTCATTGGCATCTCCACTGAGTGTTGGATGCAATCAATTCATCACTATAGTCACAACTGATAGTCACACTTGCTCTTTCACCTATCTCTCCACTGGTCTCCACTGAAAATGCCATGCACTGTAGTTAACTGATGCATTCTTCAGTTGATTAATGAGTTATTATTTAGTGAATTGATTAAATAATTAATTCACACTACTCTCACTAGTGTATCAATCAATTAGACTAAATACAACTAGCTCAACTGAGTCTAACTGATTTAAACTAAATACAACTCCACCAACTACTTCTATAACTCCACCAAACTCTGTCACATGAGTTCTAATTGAATTCCTCATGCATTAGCTCCAGTAAACCCTCAGGAATAGCGTAATTCCTTCTGTCAGCTGTTGTGCCACATCTGTGCACTTAACTGAAGTGCTCCAAGAGAATAAGATAATGTTTAGAGTCCAAATATTATTAAGAGCTAATAATATTCGACATATCTATTTTTAGACTGGCAATCTAAAAATAGATTCCGCCCAATATGTCTAAAAATATAAGTCCATCTATTTTTCCAACTTTACCAACCATCCACAAATAACATCCTACAACTCATAGAATATGATCGACATGTCTAAAAATAGACATAGTCTAAAAATAAACGTTACGCCAAAAATAGCCTGTGGGCCCACTTAGTGAAGGCAACTCTTTTCACTAAGCTCATCATCTTATTGAATCTCAACATACGCTGCCACGGCTATGGCTCAAGAGATCCATAAAAGAGCGAACATCTCACCTATGATCTCGAAGCTTGTGCAAGGTTCTCTCGATAAACTTGTGCAAGCCAAAAACAAAAAATATGATCCACCGTAAAAAGTGCAAGAAGAAAATCTCATGAGCGAATGTGTGAGAATGAGCTTGAGGTCGCTTCTATTTATAGATTTTGTGTGGTCCACTTTGGGGTTGTCTCATGAGCGAATGAGAATGAGCTTGTGGTCGCTTTTATTTATAACAATTTGTGTGGGTCTGCTTTGGGGTTGAGGCCGACTTAATTAATTTCACATGTGCTTAGGCCGACCATTCCATTACACTTAAATAAATAAAACAATTAATAATTTAACTTTTTCTTAACCAATTGGGGTGATCTATAGGTTGATTTTGGTCCTCTCGAAAAGAGGAATCTAATGCAATTATAATCTCAACCATCAGAGATTTCCATAGTGGAATTTGATCATATTTGCATAATTTTAACACAAAATAGGATGAAATACACACATATAAACATTGTGGTAAAAGGAATTTAAAGTGGGGAATTGGGTATTTTTGAGGCTACAACCATTTAAAGAAATTTCCATCAAGAAACAAAAATAGGACAATAAATTAGCACTGAGGTATTATGGCCTTTATAAGGTGTTGACAAGGTTTGGAAGTATGGTTTACAAATTGGATTTTCCTTCATATTCACATGTACAACTACTCTTCCATGTTTCTTTCTTAAATAAGGTAATTAGTGACAATAACCAAGTCCAACCTATTTTACCATACATTAAAAAAGAATGGAAAATGGTACTAGAACTAGAAACAATCATGGAAACAAGGATTAAGTAGCTCAGAAATCAAGTAATTACCTAGTATCTCATCAAATGTAAGAATCTACCAATGGAAGAGGTGACATGGGAAGATGAGTTTTTCAAGCAAAAACATATACAATTAGTCAAATGTTGAGTAAAACACTTATTTTAAGGAGAGGGGCATGTTAAACCCAATATGAGCCCCATGTTAACCCTAAAGCTCATTATTAAGCCTTAGATATTGAATTATTATGTTAGCTATAACCTTTCACTATAATTATAACCTTTATTTCCTATATATACACTAAGGAGACCTAGTTTTAGGATCATCAATGTTATATTATACATTGTATTCATTGTAAAAGGAGGTTTCCCCCTCAAAGTTTATTGTAATTATTGGTTTCTTGTCACTTTTAAAGTGCAAATTTCATAATATAGTGTCTCCATATCTCTAGTTCTGGTACTCTATACAGCTATTGTCCTATATCAGTTTCTCATCTTTCTAGTGTTATTATTATTAGTATTTACCTTTGGAAATTTCCAGTTTTGTGAAAATAGATTTTCTAGGGTTTTTGATTTTATGCTCTCCTAGGTTTACTTGTAGTGATCAAGTTGTTTTTAGGCTTTATACAAACATGCATCCTAGCAATTAATTTATCTTGTTTGGAAGTTCATCCACTCCCAAGCTTTTTGGGGCACCCCTGCAACCCCCATAAAGGAACTCTCATTGAAAGTCAACCTCATGAGGCACCCACACAAGCTCACATGTCCTCTTCAATTCCTGAAATTATGTCTCCTTCACCTATTTAATCCTTGTTGGCCATATTTTTTGTCTACCATTTTTAAGCCTTCCCCAAGGAGATGGGAAAGTAAAGAGCATAATATAGAGTGTGAAAAATGGGGTTCCACTATAAGAAGTCCTTCCTAGGTTAAATTGTGACCTCCCCTACAAACCTCAAAACACACAAAAAGAGCCTAAATGGATTTCATGATGGCAACCATCAACTTCTACTATATTTTCCTAATAGAAATCAAGGCTAAGGTGGCCATTATGGAGGAGGTTGTTAAGAAAAAATTACAAAATATCTCCAAGAACTAGCAGAGTTCAAGGAATTAGTTATGAACCTGAGTAATTATAGAACAATAGATACAAATATATTTTAATTTATTGATTTATGTTGGAAGAACATGGAATTTATAACACAAATGGTGGAGGAAAGAGGGAATCAGTAAGAGGAAATCATGCAGAAATTAAAGACGATGGATAAGAAGTATGTGCTATGTGCAAGTAGATTTTTCATATGCAAATAACTATCAACATCTATGTTCATACCCCACACAATATAACAACATAAATTGGTCTTCTGGGATCAAAAAATTATTTTGGATATTCCACTAGATAGTTTGTCACAATAGATTCGATAAAAATAAACTAAATCTATACTATGAAGGTTAAATTCCTTTAGATTACAAATTTGATAATTATTAATTTGTTTTTATGCATGAAATTAAAAAAATGAGTAAAATATAGAAAAAACAAATTAAATCACACATCGACCACAATGAACACAAGGATTTTCTCTAGGAAACCCTTATGGGTGAAAACCTAGCTCGTAGGTGAGGATGTGTGCTCTCCTTTATACCTGGAATGGAAAAATGCAAGTTCAAAGGAGAAGGAACTCTCTATGGATTTACCTGATACCTATGGCCTATTATTATATTATAGAACACTAAATTCCTCTATTATTATCCCTCACTCCCACTCCCAATTTCTATGCTCTACTATTTTAGCTAAAATATAATGGAACTCCTTCTCCTCCTAGTGACCCAATTTTAGCATAGCCCGATAGTCAACTAGAGGTTGTGCTTGACTCCAAATCTCAATTAGACTTAAAAATTTGACCCTTATAGACTCTTATTCATAGTACACACGTGGCTATCCCCTTTTCCATCACCAATGGGAGCTAACATGGCGTCCTCTCAAATTATGGTGGTCAATCATAATAGGATAACTTGTGGGAGGCATAAATTTTGCATAAAAACTCTAATTGATATGATTCTTGCACTGTTGGAAACTTCTTTGAGTATAGAATAGCATTATGGGGTTCAAAAGTTAATTAATATATTTTTTAGCCCACAAAAATCATTTAGTGCCTCAAAATATCCATGGAAGGTTTTAGACGCCGATTCTAGGACCCACTCTAAGTAAAAATAGTTTATTCCTCCAATTTCCCCCCTTTAAAAACATTGAGATAGGTGAAAATTAATATAATGATCCAATCCAAATCATACTACCTAAATCGAGACCCCTTCAAATCAAATTATATTCGATGAATAATGTGATGTCACAAAAGGATATATGCTACTAAAAAAAGATCTGTAGGAATCACAAGGCTAAAATCCTTAGATTACTTTCATTAGAGATGTGAATAAGTATAAATGGCCTCATATTATACTTATTTTTATGCCATTTATATGTTATCATTAGGATACTTGAACATGAAGGAAAAATTTTGCACTTATCGAAAAAAAATTAAAAGTATAAAATTTCGATACAAAAAATATGGCTATTCAATATTACTATAGCCCTATTTTCCCATGGCAAGTCACACTTAATCATAGCCATAGTCTAACTTATAGATGAAGTGGCTTTTTTCACCATAATCGGGCAATACAATTTCAAGCGAGATTGTGATTTGGTTGTTGTTTAAAATACATTTTAAATGCATAGATTTATTTAGCACCCTTAAAAACACTAAGGCACTGAAATTCTACAAATTAAACAACTTAAACTCAAGTTTTTAAAATTATCTACCGATCTTGGTTAACATTAACCAGAAATATGTTGTGAAGAAGATAATTTTTTTTATTGGTTAGACTATTTGTTAATCATATATGTGTGCTTTTTTTGTAACATATTAATATGAAATTTGTCTTTTTTTTAAACATAAAATCTTCTTTTTCGAGAAGAAAAAATATTTAAATATTCATTATTCCACATATTATAATATTTCATACATTAATTTAGATTATTATTATTATTTTGATAGGTGTATTTATTTTGAATTATGGATTCGGAATTTTAATTTAATTATCACTAATTATTAGGTGGATGGTAAGGATTTAACTTCCACAGAATATCCATGGAATATTTTTAATAGTACTTCACCATAGAATGTTAAGATTCATATTTCTTTCTTTTTAGAAGAAAAAACACACTTTTGATATTTCATAGGAAATCAAAAAGTACAATCCCTTAGCTGCATAGTAGCACACTTGATAACTTAAAAAGCTAGTCTGAGAATAAAATCCCAGATATATCTTAAACCTTGAAATTTTCTTGAAAGTTAGCTAAATCATATTTGAATATGATCAAACATATTAAAGGACAAAATAGACAACACATTACCACTAGACACCTCTAATATGGAAACTAACTCAACATATAATATCGGATCTTCCTTGGATAGCATATCCACCACGACGTTATTTTCCCTATATGTATGAAGAACTTTCACATCATCATATTGCCCCTATAGTTGGCGTATTTTTATTTGACATGATTCTAAGTGAAGGAATCTTAAGTCAGTTCTTCCATTGAACTAGTCCACAAGGAATTTTTAATCCCCATACAATATAAATACCACATATAAAAATAGAAATCCACATTCCAAAGGGTAATCCTCATGGCACACCACATAGCAATGAGTTCACCTGTAAAATGGGAGCCTTGGACAATATTTAGTTTGCGTTTAATCATCATATTCTACGACAGAAAAATGACTATACCCGCACCACAAACATCCCTCTTACTCAAAGAATCCCCATACTATACCAATTGTCAACTCCACATCTCTAATAAGTTTAATCTTCCTCCCTTTCAGTGGATTTACTTTCTATATATAATACAATATTTCATTGTGCCCAACAAATTTAGAGAAAACCAAAATCTTCAAACAGACAATAGTTTCGCCCTAGTCAAATTCCCCACAATAAAAATATTGGAAGGAATTTAACAAAAGAGGAAATAGACCTTTTATTCCAAGTCCAGAGACACTCTTCAATCGAACTTCCATTCCACCAAGCATTAAGGTTAAAACAAGATAAAACTTCCTTCCAAATAGAAATCACAAAAGGATAGTGAATAGATAAATGAGAAATAGACTCCTCATTCTTCCAACATAGAACAAAAAATCCAGGAGCTACCAATCCTTGCTTAAAAGGAATATCCCAAGTCAATATTTTTCCTTCAAACAACAACCAAAGGAACAAACCACATTAAAGGGGGCCTTGTACCTTCCATACTAATGTGTGCCACCATTTTGAAGAAGCAAGAGATATGTCTTGAACTAACGCATGATATCTAGATCTAGTTGTTATAATTTCACTTTGTTTATTCTTAGACCACTTGATGATGTCTTCCTCCTTCCGATTAATTACAATACCATATTTACCCAAATTCAATATAAATGGGCTCCATTCACCTGCATAAACATGATAAATGCCTAAATATTGAGTTGAAATCCACTCTTGTTGAAAATGGAAACAAGAAAATCCTGATTTAATTTTCCCTTGAATTAAATTACGAGAAAATTGTAATTCCACATCACAAGACAACAAGAATGTGTTAACTAAGTTAGTTTGACTTAGTTGTCTCAGTTAATTCGAGTTGAGGGCCTAACTTGAGTCAAGTATAGTGTCTCTTAAATTTTAGGAGCCTAGGTTGAGTTTAATTTGAATTGTAATAATTTAATTCAGTTAAACTAGTTCCAACTGTTGGAGGAACTAGTGGGAGGTCAAGAAGTGAGGTGTGTACTCAGTGATCAACCATTTAACTGATAAATCAATCTCATGCATGCATTATCTATGAGTTACCCAGTTGATATTGGAGTTCGAGGTCAGTGTACTATCAGTCGTATAATTATCCAAGTTGTACATGTGGTGCATGCACTCAAAGAAGGACCTATAGGGATTGCACAATTGAGGATGAGGAATTTCCCTAAATAATAGGGGTTAATTCCCAAGGAAATATGAGCTGGGGAAAGAAGAAACTTGGTTAAGTATTGGTTAGAGCAGGCTTGTGAAGCAGTGAGATAGATTATACTTGTGTAGATATTGTTCGAGCTTGAGAAAGAATTGTATTTCTTCTATATTTTTTGATTAATGCAATACATATAGGAAGGGGTTTTGATCAATGGATTTCCCCTAGATATATCCTTGTACTATGTGTGTTAATTGATTCATGTCACATGTTTTTTATATTGCTTCTAAATTGTGAATTGCTTTCCATAGATGAGTAGAAGTAGATTTGTCTTATGTTTTAGAACATTACATGAGAAGTATTGAATCTAAAATTAAGTTCTACATGGTATCGGAGTGAGAATCACAATAGAGAAGAGAATTTGAAGTTATCTTTGCAAGAGAAATGAGTTTACAGATATATTCTTCAAAGCTAGCAGGATGGCGTTCCATGGTCTAAGGATCGAGTATGCCCTTGAGGGTAGATCGAATTACATTACTTGGAAGGACCAGATGGAAGCATACATGGACACTACAAGGAAAAGACCCTCTAGAAGATTTTTTTGAGGAACCCCTTATAAAAATAGCCCAGATATGCATTTGTAGTAGAGATCTCTAGAGGATGTTGGTGAGTGGAGGTTTTTACGGATGTTTTTTGTTGGTGCGTTTCTCATCATACACCGCACCGGTGCGTTTAACTAACAAGGCACTGGTGCGTACTAAAAATTGGCACACCGAGACACTGTGCTCTTTGTACAAACCTGACCAGTGCGTCTAATTACTATATCGCACTAGTGTGCTACACATAAATAGGCCTGATGCATCTCAAAAACCCGCACACCGAAACAGGGTTAAATAATAAAAAATATTACCGGCTGCATTTTCACTTCTTCAGTGCTCCAGACCTCTCAAGCACTAGTGCGAATTTCTCTTGTGTGAGGCACCCTGTCATTGGTGATCCCATTGCACACACTATTGTAGTCCATTGCCCACCTTGTGGAGTTCAAATTTTCAAAAATGGAGGGAAAATTTTGTTTCTCCAATTCCTCAGCAAATATGCCTCCTCGATGCGCAAATGTACATGTATTTTACTTGTTTCTCAATAACTAAATGTTTTAGCAGATTATAATTGTAAAAAACCTTAAAAATTACCAATTAAAATATGTGTGTGTATGTGTGTGTGTGTGTGTGTGTGTGTGTGTGTGTGTGTGTGTGTGTGTGGTGCGCTCGAGCCGTTCAGCTCACACCATACGCAATGTAACCTGTAAATTTACAGGCTGAACCATGAACGGTGCTAACGAAAACCACACTGGGGTCCGGTGCAGTACCGCAAAACACGCACCGTGTTTTTTTTTTAAAACTTACATGGCAGTGCTATCGTTTAAATGACCGCATCATTGACTATGTACCAGTGTCGGGAGGGTGGTGCGTTGACCAAACTATGCACCCTAAGGAAGATAGTTAGGTCAGCGCACCACCCTCCTAACATTAGTACATATTCAACGGTGTACTAATGTCAGGAGGGTGGTACATTGACCTAACTATCCACCTCGAGGCACATAGTTTTGTCAACGCACCACCCTCCCAAACTGGTACACATTCAACGGTGCGGTCATTTACAGGACTGCACTGTTGACTATGACTTGTTGCTGGGTGATGCGTTGACCAAACTATCTGCCCCATGGTGGATAGTTTCATCAACGCACCACAGAAAAAGTACAATTTATTTTTTTCATTGCACGAAAAAATTTCCATGCGCACCAAGAGTGGTGCACGATAAAAAATTACGCACCGGTACCACTGCGTGACATTTTTTTTGGGTGCACCAAAAGTTTTTTTTTTCAAAAAAAAATTATATATATATTGAAATACATGTCTCATTTAATAAAAAAAATGTATTTAATATATGATTCATTCAGCGACGTCAACAGAGTGAACAAAGGGAACAACAAGAAAATATGGAGAACCAGTATAACATGATTCACCTATGGGAGGCACGAGAAAGGGAGAGACTTATGTACCCTCGCCCTATTACGGTAGCCACCCAGTTTCTCCTAAGGGAGGTAGGCCTCCTCAAGTTCTATGAGGAGGATACATCCCTGAAGGGCCAGAGTGGGTTATTGGGACAGCTCATCTTCAGGTGGAATGCACACCAACAAACTTTCTAGGTCGGTCTTGACCAGTGGTACGCTCCCACTGAGAAGGACATATTTTTATTACTGACCTATCTAGGAGAGGGTGGGATTTTCCCTAGTTCCCAAATATCCCCGTCGGCTATGAAGCGAGTGAGTTGGCATACTCCCAGAGATACATTAGGAACAATATAGTTTCTCTTGCAAATTTTCAGGTGTTCGGTGGTCAGTTACATATTGCTTCATTTGGTACAGAGGAGGTGAGGTTCCTCTCACTACTGTTGATGACCATTGCACACTATACCAATGACGGGAAATACATTAGTTTCCTGCTTTTATTTTATGTTGATTATTTATTCCAGGCGCCACGACTTGTGAGATGGTCTGCAATTTTTTTGCAGCAGTTTTGTACAACATTAGATAGATGTTGTACTCAGGCACGTGGGAGGTTGACCTTCCCTTTTGCTTCAGATTTATTTTGTTTATTTTTTGAGAGGTTTCCAAAGATGAGGCCTACTTTTGTTGCACATTATCGTAGGTCGATGCTGCATGTACGGATGTAGATGTGGGGCTAGATGATTCCTAAGAGGGGCCAGTTTGACTTTCCCACCAGGATATTTCCTGATGCACTAGAGTTGATATCCAGTGTTGATGATCACTCCTTCATTCTGGTGCCATCTCCGTATGCTGGTTTGGATTGGCGAGGGTGTAACAACATCCTCTTCACACAGGATGAGCCACTAGACGCGAGAGGTAATATTAGTATTTTCCTTAAATTAATATAGTTTCATTTTATTGTCTTAATTAATTAATTAGAATTATCAAATTTATTCTAACATTTTCTTTAACTTGTTTTATTAAATTGTTTAATGAAAATATCTAATTAATATTGTTGTGTACTGTATATTTTGTAGATATTGGGAAATTCGTTGCGGATGAGATTACAGCCCCTCCAAATGATCCAGGTGTAGATTTTGATGATGAGGAGATGGCATAGGCAAAGGATCAGGGTGACAGACTTGATCCTAATCGGGTGCAGATACCCGCGAGGCTTCGGCGTAGGCCGAACACTAGATTTAGGATGGAGTTGGGAGACCAACTCTATCGATTGCTAGTTGATGAGGGAGTCTGCCCAGTTACGATTAGAGAGATTCAAGCTGAACATAGGTTCACACGTCTTTGGAGTGGCATGCCCCGCGATATTTTTACCCTCATGCGTCATATCGTTGGAGCTTCCAAAGCACTGCTGCAAGCTAGGAAGGGTAGGCGTAGTGGATATGCACAACAAATCAGAACCTCATCTGATGATCATGATCATGAGGGTATTGATCATCATTCTAGTACTCCACCTCCTCCTCCTTAACCTCATGGCAGAGATCATGATGAGCAGCGAGCATCCAGTCTTGATCAGCGAGCATCATCTAAGCAGTCTGCACTATCTCAGCATACACATAGTCATGTGATGATGTTATACAATGCTTGTGTTTTGTTAGATGATCATGATCACGATGATTAAATGATGTTAACGAATTTGAATTTGTATTTTAGTCTAATATGATGCTTGTATGATGGTTATCATGATCGTGATGTTTATTTTTAATATTAAATCATGATATTTATTAAATATTATGTTGTGATTGTAATTGAAATTTTAATTTTAATTGGATGTAAAATTGTAAAATTGTATTTGTAATTTTAATTTTAATTGTAATTGTAATTTTAATTTGGAATTGTAATTTTAATTTTAATTTGTAATTGTAATTTTGATTTTAATTTTAATTGTAATTGTAATTTTAATTTTAATTGTATGTGAAATTGTGAAATTGTAATTGTAATTCTGATTTTAATTGTAATTGTAATTTTAACTGTAATTGTATGTCAAATTGTAAAATTGTAATTGTAATTGTAATTGTAATTGTATGTAAAATACCTATAAACTTGTAATTGTAATTGTATTGTGAAATTGTAAAATTGTAATTGTATGTATTGTCAATATTCAATTTTATTAAAATTTTTAAATTTGTAAATTTGTAAAATTGTAAATTAATTGTCAATTTTGAACCATAATTACTACCGTTAGTAAAATGTATACCGTAAATATTGTTAAATTACCATAATTGTAAATTTGTAAATTTGTATGAATATAAATAATTGTAAAATAATAAATCTAGATTAATAATATGAATTTTTGTAACATAATAAAGTTTAGAAAATAATGCAAATAAATTCATGTTTAGAATTTTCATTTTTTATTATAATCTTACATACCAAAAATGACATTATACATTTTGAAGATATGATTCACATGTGTTTAAAGAAATCAAGTAGTTGTATTATTTTAGGAATTGACATTATAAAAAAAAGAACTTTATGCAGTACACCATTGTTTTCGAGATCAACATAATTGCAAATGATCAAGTGAAATGATTTTAACATTAACACAATGAAAACCAATTAATTCAAAATACATATTACAATGTTTCGAAAAAAAAGAGTCTTAGTTATAAGGTAATTAAGTCATCTTCTTTATAAAAAATAATCTTAAAAAATATAAATGATGAAATAACACATGTACCATATCACTCTCGGTTCTCATGATCACCCTCATCATCTTCCAGCTCGCTTGGCATGATAACACTATTGTTCTCAAAAATATGTTTTGATATAGGGTCATGTCTCAATACGAACCACCAATCCCTATCCAACACATCTGGGTAAAAAAACACCTGGTTGCAATATTTGGGGAAAAAATAGGGCCCCTCGGCTTCATCCCACATCCTTCTAGAGTTTATACATATCAACCTACTATCGTGATCTTCCTTTACATTATTCCGATCAAAGGTGTCCCACCATTTTCACCTAAAAATAACACATTGGAAAGAAGAGAAATCCACTTCAATGATATCTTGTATATTTCCGACGTAACCTAACGTCCCTCGTACTAGGTTTTGATCATGGTGGCTAGCTCGACTAGATTGATCTAACTAGACTTCCACTCCACATTCTTGTGTCATGTGTCCATCATCAGCATTTTCTGTGAAAAAATGGTGTCCATATACCCACGTAGAAGGGAAAAAACTAACGTATAAAAAAGTTAAAAAATCATAGTGTCATGTGTCTTATAATAACCCAACTGTTAAAATATGAAATATAGATATAATTACATTTCAAATGTGCATTATTAAGTTTAAAATGTACATAAATAGAATATTACTGAGTGGGTGCACCCAATCCCTACATTTAGCACATCCTCTTCAGTACGCGGGTAACGACCGGTTGTACCGTATTTCTCTCTGACTTGGTCAGCGACCTAACTATTGGGGCATATTTTTGGCATATTTTCTTTTAAATGATCATGATAAGGCACACTTCTACCATTCAACCATCTGAATTCTTTCCTATCTCTATCCCATTTCATCCTCGTTTGTTCGTACAATGCAACCCACGGTTGTGTCACTTCGGAATTGTAAAGAACGATTTATTGATTGCTTCAATTTCTGCATTCGCTGATGAAATCAAACCGACATATAGTACATATGAGATCAAAATATACATTATATCGAAGTTGAACATGAATATTTACTTTGTGTAAATTTGAAAAATTATAAGTCGCTTACTCTTTATCAAGCGTATTTTTCCATTCATTTGGAGCAGCTCCCCTTCTCTTTTGCCTTCATCCCTTTCATCGTCCCAAATCACTGCACCTGGTTTGCTGTCAATATACTTGATGTACTCACTAGCATAATAGAAAGACTCATACGATATGTACCCCTTTGCCATAGACCCCTCGGGTTTTTCCCTTTGTCGAATAAAACCTTTCAATTTCTTCATTTACCTCTCTAAGAAGAACATCCAATGATAAGAAACCACCCCAAGTAATTCAACCTCATCTACTAGGTGGATTAGAAGACGAACCTGTAACTCCATGAAACTCGTCGGCAGTTCCTTCTCAAACATACAAACAATCTCAACTATCTCTTGACACCATCATGGAATGCTAGCCACATGAATCTTCTTTGACATGATCCAACGTACAAATGCAGATAATTTAGATATGGCACATCCTAGGTCCTGGGGGAATATATATTTCATGCACCCACTCACGAACAAAGGATAATGACACTGAAAAGTTATAAACACATGCAATAATACAAAAAATTAGTTATGTTTTATGATCCCTGCATTGGATAAATTTTATTAATATAACAAATAATAAAATCATGCTTTTGACATTATACATACTCTTAGAAGATTCAAATGGTCATGTGATTTCAACCCCAAAAAATGGTCATCCAGGGTGAAGAAGTGATGTAGTGAAGACCGGTATGAAGATGGCACCCTCACACCCATTATAACTTCCTTTGGAAAAGAAAGATCGTCTTTTTTTTAAATCCATGGGACATCACCTTCTTTGAAATACCAATTAGAGGGACCAGTGCCTGCCTCTAATCCTCTACTTTCTAATTGTCTTGGCCAATGTTTATTTTTATTTTTTGAAGTAATAATATATTTCCTAACAGCCAATGTGTCACTTTTTTTCAATGATATGTGCCTCCATAAACAAGACGATTTTTTTTTAAATATATGCATGGGATCTAATAAGTGGGTAATCTTAAGATGCTCCCAATATGGGAGGTTATAAAAGATAGATTTCCTTTTCATCTCAATGGGAAATTTCTCAACATAGGTGTCGAAGATTTCTGGATCATCGAATATAGGCTCCCCATTTGAATTGAACATTTCTATGAACTTCTTCTCCTTCTCTCTCTCATATGCCCTAAGTCATTCAGCTAGTGTAATTATTGGAGGCCTTTGGGTTCTCTCTCATTTACCATTGAAAGCGGATGCTACTCTTCTGTGAGGGTGTTATTTTGGGAGGAATACCCTTGAGCAGTCATACACTGGATTTCATAGGTCTTTGGACCATGTAGCTTTTAGAGAAGTTCCACAACATTTACAACCAAAATACACTTTTTTTACAAGACCTACTAAATTATTATATACAATATATATGCATGGCACGTTAAATAATATCATGAATATCAGAACAATTACAACGAATTAAATAACTAATATGCAAAAGAATATTTTTATGTATATAAACAATTCAATAAACATATAATTTACCAGAGAAAAATCCTAAGCCTGGATAATCATGTGTCGTGTAAGAACATATTCCATACAACGTAAAACTCCTCTCTGCTGCGATGGGTCTTGATACATCATATACATTTATCCCATCCCATAATTCCTTCAATTCATCTACCAGTGGTTGTAAGTAGACATCCATATTCTTTACTTGTCTTTTACCAAGGACTATGAGAGCCAACATAAGATGTTCATTCTTCACGAACAACTATGGGGGGGTATTTTTATTGATCACTACTACAAGCCAAGAAAAATAGTTGGTGTTCTAGAGGGAATATGGGTTGACGCCATCCATGGCTATGTTGAGTCGTAGACTTCATACTTCATCCTTGAATTTTTTGGGGCATGTATCCTCTATATGCTCCATGGATATCGAATGTGTTTGGATTCGCATAACTCCCAACTCACTTCTATGTTACTTAGTTACTACACATTGGTGTTGTTAGATAACAAACGCACCGAATAGTCGAAATTTAAAAAAAAAAACAAATGAAACTTTATTTGTTTAAAGTGAAAAAAACAAATCGGTAAATTGAAAAATGGGTGGCAAATTATTTTCTGAAATCGAATTTCATAAAAAAATTCTTCAAATAGTAAAATTTATTCATTATTTCATTATTTTTGCAAAAAAATTCAAGGACATATTTTCACGAGAGACGTACCTGGAGCAAGAGATCACGAGAGCATTGTGGAGTAGTGAAATACTTTCGAACAGTAGCATTATTTAGAGAATCATAATTTGAAACATCTGGTGATTCAAACCATGTAGTATAGTAAAAATGTTAAAATTTACTGTAATAATTATTTTTTTTGTAGTTTCTCTTTGATTTAATACATGCATAGTAAAGGTCGTGGAGGCGGCGTAGTGGTAAAGTCAGCCTCGTAATGATGGACCAGTCTTGTGTTCGATCCCGAGCAAGGTTGTAGCTCGTCGTGCGAGTAGTTAGTCTAAACCAGGCCAAGCCCACTACCTTTTTCCCGGATGCGGTTGCTTCCATCTATTGATGGGACGTACGTCCCCCAGCACCTCCCGAGGTTGTCCGTTGGAGCTGGCCACATGGCCTCTCACACTCGACTTAATGGTGTCATTCACTCCGCCACCCCACGCTGCATTAACATCTCTCTCTCGAACCATCTTCGCAGCAAGCTTTCAATTCGTCTTTCTTCGGCTCTTGCAATGCCTCAGGCTAATCCTCACGGTGTATGCCATGTCTGCTCTGTGACTTCATTTCTCTGCACCTCCTACCCAGCCGACTGCGCGAAGCCTGGTGCTAGAACGCAGACTGGCTGGAGGTGCGAGCTCTTATGTTGCTTGGAAACGGTTCCGGAATTTCACCACTCGCATAGCCTTCTCTGTTGCTCTACCTCTCTGCGAAATTCTCCTGGCCCTCCGCTGCCACTCCTTCTCTGCCCGCTTCATCTGCCTCTCTTCCCCGCCATGCCTCGTCTGTGCCATCGTATGAGATGTCGGCGAGGTTCCAGTCGTGGTCGGGCTTCTCGGTCTCAGATTTCTCCCTCCGCTGATTCATATTCAGATGAGCTTTGCTGTGATCATGTTTTGGACTTCAGGAACAACAGGGGCACGCCTCGCTACCCTGGCTCTGCCCCTCCCTCTGCATGCCATCCGCCTCCCTTTGCTTCTTCCCCTGCGCCCCATCTCCATACCTCTGCTTATCACTTCGCTCCCCAGCCGACTTTCCTTCCCTTCCTTCGCCAGACTTCCTAGCATGCAGAATTTACTTTTGAATGAAAATTTGATAAACCGGTCCTTCGAGCCCATGTTACTGTCACGGTTAGTGAGGAATCGACCAGTTTGGAGTCCCCTCCACCTGTGCCTCTCAGTCCTTCTACTGTTCCTCATGGTCCCACTGGGCCCAGTTCCGCCGAAGTTGGTCCAGCCAAGGAGGCCTTGGCCCAATTATACTCTGCCCCCAGCGTCTCTATGCAGGTCCAAAACGTGGAAGATATGAGCAAAGGAAAAGAGCCCACTCCAGCTGCGGAAGACGGATGTGGCGATGAGTTCGGGTGTAGAATCATTGAAGAACCGCCATCTCCAATCAATGAACAGTAGTCAGAGGCAGCCCTTGACGTTTTTGTCCTTCAAGCACAATATCTCTAAGTTATTTCCTATTTTCATGTTTTCTCCTCCTACGCTTGTAGTGAGGCATGCTATAGGTTTTTGTTTTTTTGTTGAACAATCTGAATGTACAGCCGGTTTCCCCATTGTGGGCGGCAATCTAAAATCTCAATCTGAAATGGACTGGTTTCCCCACGGTGGGCAGTCCAAACTATGGTTTTCTTGGCAGTCAGGCCCTTTGCTCAGGCTTCCTCAACTGAGACAGAGGCAGTTTTGTACCATTACATTATAAATTAATAGATTTAGTGTTACTGAGAAAAAAAAATACATGCATAGTAAAAAATTTAAATTTTACTGTACATTTAAAAAAAAAAACAAACAAACAAAAACAAAAAAAAAACATTCTTACGTTAAACCCTTGCTTCTTCTTGTTTTTGTTACTTCAGAATTAGGGTGTTTCATTTTAGATTTATAGGGTTTGTGTTGCTATATATATATATATATATATATATATATATATATATATATATATATATATATATATATATATATATATATATATGCTTATGACATCTAACTTCATGGACAACTTAGTCGATCCCAATCCATGTCACTCTGTATGATTTTTTTTTTTTTTTTTTTCAATTTTTTTTAATCGGTGTGCCCTGTGTAAAATAGCGCACCACACACGTATTGTTTGATAAAAAAAAATTTTTATTAGTTTTTTTTTGTGTTAATTGGTGCACTAGTTAAAATATAATGCACCAGGTCTCCTTGTTGATAGAGAGCACCATATGGTGTTTCTACTGTTTTCTCGCTGCGCTTATAAGAACATGTTTCGTCGCCTCCTCCACAACATCTTATGCTACAAAAACTAACACTAGAGGTTTATTATTAATTTTTTTGTGTTAATCGGTGCACTGGTTAACATTTAATGCACCGGGTCTCATTGTTGACATAGAGCACCGTATGGTGTTTATACTGTTTTGGCGGTGCGTTTATAAGAACATGTTGCACCGCCTTCGGTGTGTACTGTTTGAAAGGCACACTATTTTCTTGATTTTTTTTTACCTGAAAAGTTTGTGATTTATTTATAAAATATATTAATGAATGGTATGGTACAGGTTTCATATTGATAAATAAATGGATGACAAGAGATCAAGTAACAAAAATACTGATAGCACATCGAGAAAAGCAAAAAAGACAAGTTCTTTGTAAATTCTTTACAAAAATTATTAATTTTGAGCTATATGTAAGTTTAACTAATATGTATTGTTTATTATGTATCATGTAGAGCCACAAAATGATGAAGCTCAATAAGATTATTTCAGATCTAAGACCAGAAGAGCGTAAAAGCTTGATGGAAAAATTGCAGAAGGATGAATAAGGTGAATGAAAAAATACTATCGATCTAATATTAGTATTTTTTTCATTAGTAATATACTTAAAAAATTTAGATAACATGTTTCAAAAAATCTATTAATTCACATATGTTTAATGTTCTACAGGGACCAACAATGAAGAAAATAAATGTTGTTTTAAGAAAAGAAAAAAAATAGAACATCCAAATGAAAATTAATTTCTCCTTAGCTTATCTGGAGCTGGAGGTTAACGAAAGGGGGAAAAACTTTTACAAAACTGTGATGGATTTAGTGGAACGAATGTATAGAAGTTCTTTCCACTTATAATACGAAAATCAATCCAATGATTCCAAGAACCAAATTTTATCTAAACTACAGAATGAGTTTCCAGATAATTGTTCAATGAGACATGTCAGACTTTTAATAGAAAAAACGTACAACAACAAAAAAAAGGAATGAAAAATTAATATTCCTTTAAATTTTTTTCTAGAATTATATGTATATATTACTAGAAAGAAATCATTTAATATCACTTTTTTTATATTTACTTTTCATATATCAATATAAAAATTAAATAGTTTATTGTCATGTTACATTTTCAGGAAGATTATGAAAATCTCAAAGGATGAACGAGTTGATATCAGAAATATGCTAGTAGGAATGTCCAAAAAGGTGTACAAGGAGATGGTCAAAGAAGTGGACATAATTTCATCGCACGAGGAGCCATCTCAACAACAACGTGCTTCAAATGTAATATGTAATCATTGAATTTTTCGACTAGGTACAATAAATAAACAATTTAGCATTAAATATTAATTTTCAAGTATTTTCTTGCAGAAAACAAAATAAAATGGAACCCATTCAACACATAAAAAAAAAACGACAAGGAAGAAAAGGGTTGATATCTAAGTTTGTGAGTAATTGTTACTTCCTTATAACAACTTAACTAGATTTCATTTTTGTATATTTTAAGTTTTTTTACAACAATCATCATTGAATGTCTTCAAATAGGTGCTAACATACAAAGAAGAACCATCAGATGAATTGATTGACATTGGGTTAAATATGGGTTATCAGTATATGTTGGCATATCAGAAATTAACTATGGAATTTGTAAGCTTCTATCTTTTTTTACTTAGCTCCATCTATAATTAATAGAACAAAAAAATCTTTTATATTAAATATATGATTTGTATTGGGTATAAAACTTGCAGGAAACAAAGTATGGAACTGCGCCAACAAATGAATTGTTGAAAGACGATATGAAATTTGGTTTTGAAAGAATGTGTATAGTTCATGAGTCAATTCTTGCTATGGTACATTTCTTTTCAATTTAAATTGATTTATATTATTTAATTTTGCAATTTTCATTATTCTCACCAATGCTTATACACTCATTACAGTTTATTTTTATGTTTGTAGATGGAAGTTGAAAAAGAAGAAAACAATCAACACCGTGAACAAAACATTCCTCAAAATAACCCAAGTCATGGAAGTATCTCGAGCAGTGACAACAGTTCCAGGGAACAATGATAATCAATATGTTTGGATATCAAAGCAAGGCATTGTATTTTTTGAAATATTTGTCTGTGAAATCAGACATTTTGTTTAATGCAATGGACATAGTGTCCTAATTGAAAGAAAAAGGGATACCAATAATTGTCCGATTTTGAATGACAAGGATTGTCTTATATATATATACGTTTTAATTTATTCTATTGCGTTCTCTATTTTCGTTGTGAAATGTTACACCACCGATTAAATATATGGATGATTAAATATTATAATGAAGAGATGTGAAATCATCACATTCAAATGCACTAATAAAAATTTAATTGATATGAATATTGTGTCGAATTTTGATAAATAATGAATTTTAAAAAATCACAATAATTGCACTGTCACAGGTCAATGTTTCTAAAAAATACAAAATGAACACCAGTGCGTATTAGTTACTGTGCACTGGTGCGTTTGTATGCTAATGTGCAACAATGCGTCTCTATGACCAATGGGCACCGCAAAAATACCAATACCAGATAGAATGCTCAGTGCGCTTTAGTCACTGTGCACCAGTGCATTTGTGTGATACTGCACACCGGTGCATGTCTACCACCTATGGGCACCACACAAATACAAATACCAATTAGAACGCCCAATGCACTTTATCGACGACTACCATCCGGGCAGCCTAATAGGTGTTGCATGCACCGGTGCGATTTTCCTTTAACGCACCGGTGCGTTTTTATAACTTGAAGGCCCCCTGTGCATTGTATCACTTACAAGGCACGTTGTGGCTTTACACCTTAACGGCCCAGTTCATGCTGCTTCCATCAGCCCGGTGCAACTATCCTGTTGACATGCACTGACCCGTTACTAAATGCCCTGGGGCGTCCGAAATTTATTTTCCGTCCCTGTGCTTGGTAGGTTTACAATACCGGTGCGTTCACAGTACAACGCACCGGTGCGCTGACACCTGATTTGTGCACCGATGAGAAAAAAATCTGTAACAACCTTCGGCCGCCCTTTTTTTTTAGTTGTGTTGAAATTTCATTAGAAGCTCCACCAAAACCTCTATTACCGAAAATGGATGTTGTAGAAAAAAAAATTGACAATTTTGGTCAATTTTATAACACTAAAAACCTCCTTTATAACCTCTGCTAGAGAGTCTTTTCCTTGTAGTGGGATGAAAATGGGCTACTATATTACCTCAAGACAGATGTAGTAAAACCCCCAGCATTTGATGCCCAAGATATCACTCAGTGGAAGATGTAGGTAAATCGAGCAAGGTCATATTGGAGGAAGTTCGAGATCATATTTTCTCGAATATCCATGGGAAATAAACTCCATTTGTGATGTGGAAAAAACCGAAAGATTTTTTTAAGAACAATAGTGACCACAGGAAATTGGAACTCAAGGAAAAGCTTCAAAGCATAAAAATGCAAAAGGATAAATCAATTCAGCAATACCTGAGAAAATTCACATAGTGTCATGATGAACTTGGTAGGGTCGGTGTCACTATTCCAGAAGAATATTTGGTAGCTCTATCTCTTTTGGCTCTTCCCAAGAGTTGGTGAAGTTATCAGGATTCCTTGAATGGTAGAGAAAAAATACCAATTTGGAAGTGGTTATGGTCCCATATCGTACAGGAAGAGATTCGGCGGAGCAACAGAGATGGGACCTCATCCAAGTTTGGCGATGAGGAGAATTGTGCCTTGGCTGGAAAGGAAAAGAAAGGGAAAGGGAAGAAATATCATTCCAAAGTTGAATATAGTCAAGCGGGAAAGAAGAAAGACTTGTTGAAAATCAAGTCATTTCACTGTCATGATTTGGTACAATATGCCACGAAGTGTCCACACAAGAAGGCCTGTAAGAACCCCTTAGGAGGAGCAACAGGTGAATCTCTAGCTTCACAATTCAAGTTGGATTTAACCCTCATTTCATGCAAGGCGACATCGATGATGTGTAGTGTGTGGCATCTATATAGTGGAGCCTCATTCCATATGACAGGAAAAAAATAATTTTTCAGTGACTAGGAGGAGAAGGACCTCTAGATACACATAGAGATGGTATATGATGGAAGGTATGGAGTGACCAATATCGGTACAGTTACTTTTTAGAGGGATTCTAGCTCCCCTCTCAAATTAAAATATGTCATGTATGTTTCAAGTCTCAAGATGAATTTAGTTTTAGTTGCTATCTTATAAGACCGTGTCTACGATGTGATATTAATAAATTAAAATCTTTCCTTTTTCACATTTCCATGGGACAAGTGAAGCGGATTTGGGTTCAAGTGAAGAACCTATACAAATTGAATGTAGAAGATTGTGTTTCTTTGAGCACAAAAGAAGAGAAAATGCAGATTTGAGACATCGGTGAATTATGGAATTGATCTAAACATGGGAAAAAAATTTATTTCTATGCAAGCTCCCTCATCAGTATTAAAAATGTGTTTAAGGATCATCTCATGTTAACCACTTGTGAAGGGGTTTATGTGTGTAGTTTCATGTGTTCTTGATGAATCAAATTATGAGTTAATTAGATTTTTAAAACTCATAAACAACAAATACAATTCAGTAAAATAACTCACATCAATCACATAACACAATGGATGATGATGGAGTTCACCCCTCCTGGGCTACATCTCCATGGACCTACTTTAACTAGCTAGGCCCTCTTGGGATTATGAGTAAAATGTCTAATTACAAGCACCAGTATTGCTCCAATGGATTTTTTTACTATTCCATTGGCTTCATAACACTCAAATATCCCAAAAATGACTATCTAATCTCTGAATTTCGTTCACAGCTCCTCTAGGCTTGACCTCCAACCCTGGTGGCCATGGGATTGTTTAATCTCCAAAGTGACAAAAGCGCCTTCATATGTGCTCCAACGCCTCTAAAATCTATCCCACTATGTTCGTAGCATCAAATGCATCAAAAATTGACTATTCATTCACTCCATTTGGCCTTCAACTAATATGGGCATGGCCTTCCCTCCTGGTGGCCCTAGGGTTCAAAATTATTCAAGTGACCAAAAACACTAGTATATTTGCTCCTTTGCCTTTGTAAGTTGTTCCAATGGATTTAGAGTATGCCAATATGCTAGGAATGACTATTCCTGAGCCCAAATTGGTCAAAAATTGCTCAAGATAGGCCTCATTAAATTTTCCCCTAGATTCTGTGTCTAAATCTGGAAAACTACCGATTAGCTCTGCCAAAGTTGGCAAGTTCGTCGAAATTGGGGAATCTGCTAAAAATATGCCAACTTAACTGCAGATTAATTAAAGCTTAATTATGCTTAACTGGTGCATTAAATTCACACTTAGCCGCACTTAACTGGGCACTTAGAACCTGGTATTATGGTGCATGGTCATGTGGAGGAGGCATTAGGAGAATTTTGAGGTTTAAAATGGGCCTCCTAAGGAAATAATAAAATAATAGTTAAACCAATAAAATAATATTTATGAATTTGCAATTCACTTTTTGCACCACAATCCATGTAACCATAGTTAAATTCAATTCAAAAGTTGTACGAAAATAAAATTAATAAAAAAATTGTATTGATGTGACTATAAGTAAGAATGAGATTTTCAAGAAAAAGTCTTTATGATTGAACAACTAATACATTTGTCCTTTGTACTTAAATAACTTAAAATAAAATATAAATATAAATTTACAAATTCTTAATTATATTATATGTTATTAATTAAAATTTGTATTATTTAAATTGTATAATAACATGTAATTAATATACTATCTAAAATAATATAATATAATATAATAAATGTATAGGGATATGCATTGTTTCTTTCAAGAAATATGAAATTAAAATAATATTATTTTATTCAAAAAGTGTGAAATAACATTTATTATGAGTATTTTACTTTATGACTTTAAAAGTATTTAGAGCACTACCATGGTTAACCATGAGTATTTATCCACCATTGAGAATGTGACAAGTAAGTACCTTTAACTCTAGCAATGTCACCTCAACCATTAGAGATGATGTCATCCCCTAAAATTTGATTGGTTCTCATAAAGTGAATTTTGATTGTACATTTTCCTTAGGAAGCCCATTTTAGACCTCAAAATCCCCCTAATGGTTGGCACATGGGGCTGGCCCCCTCTACTCCATCATTGGGAAACGAACTGCACTTTAATTAAAGGTCGCACGCCATCCTTAACAAGCTCTGAAGCACGTAGCCCATTGGTGAAGTAGTGGAAGTGGCATGGGGGAGGTTAATGGGTTGAACCCTAACCTCGCCCCTCATACATGTTTTTGCCACAATTTAACACATGCATTGTTAAACCTTTGTTAATGCACTTAATACGCGTTGTCCACCTTATGTTATAACATACCATTGGAAATGTGCTTCGGACCATAGGTTTAGATCTATGGGTTATGTATGCCATTGTTTATTAAATTAAACCTCCACCATGTAAAAACTTACGTTGTAATGCCAACTGTAAGGTTTTTAAAATGCCACACTTTTGGGTTTTTTTTTAATTTAAATGTAGAATGTTAATATAATAAAGTTTGGAAATATATATATATATATATATGATTTTTAAAAAACCATATAATATATTAAATATATATTTATATATAATATATATTAATCCACCTTAATATATTAAAAATAATTCTAGCAGATGAAAATTTATGAACCCACATTCAACTTTGGAGGACATTGGGCGAATTTTACCTTCACAAACTGAATTGGAGAATCTCTTTGTGCCACTTGTAACAGTCCCATTAGACAAAAACTGAAGAATATTATTTTCATGCTAACTGGATTTCCATGTCATCAGTTGTACCTGTTCTGCAATATTTTTTTAAAATTTGTCTGTTCTAAACAGCGATCAACAGACCATAAATTCCTCATCCAAACTTGGATTTCAACGAAACAAGTTGCGTTAGATTCCTTGCAATGGGCTGGTCGCTTTCATTCTAATTTGGTGCAATTCTGAGCACTTTCATTTTTTAGCTAACTTTTGCCCTTGATCCAAATTTCGATCAGGCATAGGCGACTTGGCCATTTGCCCCATGGATCTTTCAAGATCATGAAACAGATTTCTACGGGACTTCCAAAGGGTGAACTATAGAAAAGAGATACATACAAAGGGTGTACACTTGGGAACTACACAAAATCCACCTTTCATGGTAAGGACAGTAGAGTACAAGCGGTCCTTGAAATAGTTCACTCAAATCTATGTGGACCTTTAACGACATCCTCCATAGCCAAGAACAGGTGCAATGTTATATTTTTAGATGATTTCTCATTTAAGTGTTGGATATTCTTCATGCATAAGAAATACCATACATTCTAAAAAAAAAAATGAATTTAAAGCACTTGTTGAGAAAGACACTAGCAGGAAAGTGAAGGTTCTTAGGAGCGATAATGGTGGAGAATATGTGTCAAATGAGTTCAATAACTTCTGTGCAAAAAAATGCATTCGATGATAGTTAATAGAACCCCATAACCCACAACAGAATGGGGTGGCTGAGAGTAAGAACACAAGTATTGTGGGAGTTTCATGGGTGATGTTGCATGATCAGGGCCTACCATTGCACTTGTGGGATGAAGCATGAAAAATACAACGGTATAGGCGCAGAACATGAGTCCTCATCAAATCCTAGGGATGAGTACACTAAAAGAAGATTTTTTCAAGGAAGAAACCAAATGTGTCACACTTCAAGATCTTTGGTTCATCAGTTTACTACCATGTTTCCAAGGATGCAAGGAAAATGCTAGTGCCAACAGTTGAGTTGGGAATATTTTTGGGGTACACTAATACACCTCACAACTATCAGGTGTACCTTCCATCTCACAGGATGGCAGTTGTTCGTAGATACATGAATTTCGATGAAGAGAAGGCCATGATATGTTCCCTTGAGAGGGAGATTTAGTTACATGCAGATGAGGAGATTTTGGCTCCAAAGGAAGAAGCATGGGATGTTGTGGAGAAACCACAAGGAGAAGAGTAGAGAGTGGAGGCACCCACTTATGCAGAGACATCTAGAGAAGGAAGGAAGTGCACTAGGGATGCTGACAGATTATTGCATGACACTAGAGATAATGTGGGAGCACCCACATCACATCGCAGACAACGGAGGTCACCAGATCAGTACACTAGGTAAATGGTTCTAATGACTGAGCTAGTTGATACATAACCATCCTCATTCGAGGAAGAAGTGTGGAAGTGTGTATGGGTTGATGCCATGGTAGAGGAATAAGATTCCATAGTCAGAAACAGTGTTTGGGAAGTCATCCCAAGACCAAAAAACAATTCAATGGTAGGTTCAAGGTGGATCTACAAGGTGAAGCAAACAACAGACGGAAGCATTGAGCAACAAAATACCATATTTGTGGCCAAGGGGTTCTCTCAGGTGGAGGGAATTGATTATAATGAGACATTTTCTCCAGTATCAAGGTACTCTTCTATTAGATCAATTCTATCACTTGCAGTGCAGATGGGATGGAAGATCCATCATATGGATGTGAGGAAAACATTCCTCAATGGAGTGATTTAGGAGGAGGTGTACATTGAAAAACTGGAAGGATTTGAGACCTTCAACAGAGATTTGCATGTGTGCATACTCAAGTGAGCATTGCATGGGTTGAAACAAGCACCCCGTGCTTGGTACACTAGGATCGAAAACTATTTCACCAGGTTGGGCTTCACCAAAAGTGAAGTAGATGAAAACCTTTACCGTATTGTTGTTGAAAGTAAATTGTTGATTATAATGTTATATGTCGATGCCTTGATTTTAACTAGTGATGATCAAATCTTGCAAAGACAACCTTGCAAGAGAATTCAAGATCAAGGACATGGGACTCACCGTTATTCCCTTAGTTTGGAAGTATAGCAAGGATATGGGGAACTATTTGTCTCTAAGGGCAAGTATGCCAAAAAGATACTGAAGAAGTTCCGCCTGGAGATTAGAAAACCCATGGACACTCCTCTAGCAAGCAGTTGGAGGAAAGAGGATTCCATTTCAGGTGTGGGGGTGGAGGCCATGATTTACATGTAGCTTGTGGGTTCAGTTATGTACTTGGTGAACACACGACCAAACATTTGTTATGCAGCAGTTAACCAGCTTATTCAAGCAATGGTTAAGCCAACAAAATTGTATTGGAAGGCGACCAAACATGTGTTGAGATACCTTAGAGGCATGACTCAGTATGGTATTTGGTATAGACCGACAGAGGGACTGAAGCTTCAAGGCTTCATAGATGCAAATTGGGCTGGTAAACCATCAGATGAGAAGAGCACTTCAGGAGGAGTCTTCAGTATTGGGTTAGCAACAGTTTCTTGGTACAACAAGAAGCAGAGATCAATTGCACTCAGTTCAACAGAAGCTGAGTACATGGGTAGTCAAGCAGCTTCTGAAGTTATCTGGATGAGGAATATTCTTGTTGGTTTATTTGGTCATATGATGGATCCAACTGTGATTTACTGTGACAATCAGAGTTGTATCAAACTCTCTGAAAATCTATTTTTTCATGTTGATCCAAGCATATCGACATCTGGTATCACCATCTATGAGATTGTGAGGAGAGTCGGATTATGTTGTTGGAATACATTCCTAGAGAGGAACAAGATGCGAATATTTTGATAAAGGCATTGTCAAGAGGAAAATTCAAGTTACATAAAGGGAGGATTGGGGTATCTAATAACCCCTTTCTTGTTGAGAGGGAGCGTTAAAAATGGAAATAAGAAAATCCTGATTTAATTTCCCCTTGAATTAAATTAGGAGAAAATTGTAATGCCACATCACAAGACAACAAGAATGTGTTAACTAAATTAGTTTGACTTAGTTGGATCAGTTAATTTGAGTTGAGGGCCTAACTTGAGTCATGTAGAGTGTCTCCTAAATTTTAGGAGCCTAAGTTGAGTTTAATTTTGAGTTGTAATAATGTAATTCAATTAAACTGAGCTAAAATCAATTAAACTAGTTCCAACTTTTGGAGGAACTAGTGGGTGGCCAAGTAGTGGGGTGTGTACTCGGTGATCAACCAGTTAACTGATAAATCAGCCATAATTAACTCATGCATGCATGATCTACGATTTTCCTATTTGAGATTGGAGTTCAAGGGAAGTGTAGTATCAGTTGTGTAATTATCCAAGTTGTACAGGTTGTGCATGCAGTCAGAGAAGGACATATAGGGATTGTGTTGTTATGGATGAGGAATTTCCCTAAATAATAGGGGATAATTCCCAAGGAAATGGGATCTTGGGTAAGTAGAAATTTGGTTAAGTATTGGCCAAATCAGGCTTGTGAAGCAGTGAGATAGATTATACTTGTGCATAGATTGTTCAGGCTTGAGAAAGCATTATAATTCTTCTCTATTTTATGATTAATGCAATAAATATAGGAAGGCGTTTTGAGCAGTGGATTTCCCCTAAATATATCCTCGTGTTATGTATGTTAATTTATTCATGTTGCATGTTTTTTATATTACTTCTCAATCGTGAATTGCTTTCTGCATATGAGTAGAATTATATTTGTCTTATGTTTTAGAACATTACATGAGAAATATTGAATCTACAATTAATTTCTATAAATTTGTTTATCTGAAGTTGTATCTAATTGCCTAGCAACATCAATGATGGAAATATAACCCTAATGATTTAAAAATACACCAACCTATCAAAGATATTATGATGACCATTACATCGTATCCATAGGTCATGACTAGGAAGAACCTTAGATCCATTACCTATCTTCCACGAAATCCATTTCTCCAAAGCTTGTAGACCACTTATCAAATTCCTCCAAATCATAGAACCTCCCCTAGTCAATTTTGATTCTTGTCTGAACTAATCTACAACTGACATAGATTTCAAATATTTCACCCCCATTATAGACTCCAAAAACTACTGTGAAATAGTAAACACCATTAGCTCTTGGTTGCAAGAGAAAGTGCACATTTCTCCATTTTAAGTAGGTGCTAAGCCCCCAGAGACTTCGGAAGCACCAAATTATTCCAAGACACCAGAGCCATTCCTCTCCCCTACTTCTTACCATTCTAAAGATATTGAATAAAAAACTTTTTGATAACACCTAAAATACTTGTAGGAATTTTTGTTAAATCCAACTAGAAGACCAAGGTTTCTTCCAATACTGTCTTGATTAAGATCAGACGTCCTCCTAATGAAATCCATTAATTGCACAAGAGAAAAATGTGTTTTTCCACCTTTTTAACAAGCCAGTACCAATCTATGGTTCGATAATATTTTTTTTAAGAAACTGGTAGAGATTTGTATTAAAGATTAATCTGGTTACAAGGCCAAAACCTTTACATATTCCAAGCATCCTTGAAGGTTTGAGATTGAGCATGGAAGCTCAAGTGAGTACCCCATGATACATAATATTTAGTCCCTTTCCAGCTAAATATTTTCCAAAAGAAACCAATATCCAAACCTATTTATATTCCATTTTTCACTAATTTTGATTTGATTTAGTCTGACTTCGTGTTTTCCTTGGAGAAATACTTTTTCCTTTCTTCCCAATTTGAATCCAACCAGTGTTTTTTGCTAATTCCAATGGGTCATTCTTCGGCAGGTGAGTGTTTTTTGTTTTTGAATTCTTCCTCATCCACCTGATCTACCCAAGAAGCTTCCTTTCTAGCATTATTCCTTGTGGATTCAGGAGGGGATATGTTTTCCATGAGGGCTTGCTACTTTTCCACTTTCACTAACTCTATAGGATCCTCACTATCATGCATTTTTTCCTTTCTAATTTTTCATTTCTTCTGATGAATTGACAATATCTGCTTCATGTGTATCTTATGTTTCTTTCTTATCCTGGTACTCTTCTTTTTTTTATATCATATAGTGATCGCCCTGAGCTCCTTCCCACCATTTGGGCCTTTGGTTTTTTTTTCCCGATATTTATTGTTTTGTAAACGCTTGGGTCATTTTTTTATTACATGACCCATTTCATAGCATTCTCTACCCCAAAATGAAACATTTTTATAATCGAGATTTTGAACCCAGATTTAGTCTAGCGTCGTCAGCTTAATCTCAAAGGGAAAACCATTATTGAAGTCCATCTCCACACATATTCAAGCATAAGTAGTCTTGTAAAAAGATTTAGTTTTTGGGTTGCGGCGATATAACTTTCCTAATGCATTTCTAATAGAGAATACTGATGGGAGATTTCAAACATGCAGGGGAAGATTTAGAAGCCTTACCCAAACTGGATCTGTGGAGATCGATGTCGTAAATGGATCAAAGATGGGATACCAAGGTTGCATGAAGAGATCGACACTACTTTAGAACCACGACCCAGATTCACAAGTGGCCTTTTTGTCCTTAATATTTTCAAAAACAACAACAAAAAAGCCCCAAGCCATAAAATAAATATTCAGATCATCCGTCAAGAGAGGTTTCCATGTCTTAGAGATCCATTTGTTTAGAACAGTTAGTTGTGGACAAAACCCATTAAACTTGCAGACCAAACCTTGCTCCGAAAATATTTTTCACCATTGAAAGCTTCCTCCTCCAAAGGAACATTTAGGGAAGGAACTTCTTAAACTACCAGAAGAACATATCCAAATTTCATCATGGCACTATATGAAACTGAAGATGAGCTTACTAGACCAACAACCATTTTTGCAAAAGGTATTGTTTTCTTTGTCGGATCACTAATATTCACCATTGTTTGAACTGCAATAGAGATATGCAAAGAGATCCATGCGATCTAAGCATGGATAAGACGGCTAGGGAGAAAACCTAGTTGATGCAAAGGTTTCCAGAGCTTTGTCCATCTCTTTAAAATTTTCATGATTATGTTTGTGGCTAGTACATATCAACTCTATCTTAAACATTGAAGGAATTACAAAAATCGCTCATAACTTGAATTGGAAAGCGCCTATAAACAAAATACTGTGGTTCGATAATTGTTAGGCTTTAAGAAAAAAAGTCATCATTTAAAGAACCAAACCTAAGAGGAAAGATTTCTTGGATCAAATTCACTTGGGCTTCATCCAAGTTGTTGATAAAACAAGATGATTAGTCCATGCTGACATCCATGCCCAATGTTTGCACAGAAACAATGCAAAATACCTTTGAAGCTTTGGCATTCCTCAACAGTCCCCAAAAGAAAGAAAAAACATCATCTACAAGTAAAGTGTGAGTTATTGCAATCTCGTTACCAATATAGGCTCCTTTGATTCTACCCTCTGATTTTGCCTCAATAATTAATCTACTCAATCCTTCAATAATGAGTAAGAAAAGAAAAAGTGATAAGGAACAACTTTGACAAATATCACTCGAAGCTTTAAAAAACATAATTAGCTAATCTTACACAACTCATTATCTAAAAAGTAGTCAAACAATTTTTACTTTTCAATTTAATTAAAAAATATCTACTTTTCAATTTAATTAAAAAAATATCTCCTTTCAATTTAATCAATCCTTTAACTAATATACCAACAACTTCATTTATATAACTACATTAATTATTATTAAAAATCATATTAATTATTATTAAAAATCATATTTATTTTAGTAAAAGTTTTTTATTTTTTTACATATATTTTATATATAATAAAACTAAAATCTTAATACCGTCATTATTTTAACGATGCTCCAACGTGATTGCCCTCTGAAAAGTGAGAGATATAACATTCAAAACCTAACTCTATCTTTTTATCCTCACGTTTTGACAGAGATTTTTTTAAGACCAGCGGTTTCATTATTAACAGGAAAATATTCCATAATATATTAATGAATAAATTTATTTTTTCGACGAAATATTAACGATTAAATCTAAAAAGATATAACATCACTACTTTATATATATGACCAGTTTTTTTTTCTGACGGATCACAATGAATAAATATAATAAGATATTTCATAATTCGATAAATATATTGATCATACAGATGTGGAAACGACAAATTGCTTTAAAAAATCGTTTTTTAGTTAAATTTAATAGTAATTTTTGAAAAACTAAATTATAGATATTATAAATGAATATCTTTTGGATTAATCACAAATACTATGTTTTATATTATCTTATAATATATTATATAATTTTATATATATTATATTAATAAAATAAAGAAAAAATATTTAACAGTATAAAATATTTCAATTATATTAAAATATACATTAATAATTTTTTATTTTTATTAAAATATTTATTAATTTAAAATTATTAATCAAAAAATTTAATTAAAAATATTTAATATTCTCTCTAATAACTAATTAAGTAATTTATTAACGGTTAGTTTTTAAATAACTAGTTTTGAGCGACTAATTTTGGGCAATGATGCATCGGGCTTTTTCACAATTCCAACCAATGATGCATAGTGCTTTTTCACCTGTATTGAGGATGAACCAACTAATCGTGCTTTTTCACCTTATCTTGAGAATGAACTACATTAGTTGATTCAAAAATTTTAATGTAAACCAAATCTTAATGATGTGATTAATCGAAAAAGACATTTATCTAAGTTATAGATGTTAAGTTGGGGAATTTATGGTGTCCAAGCTTTTGATGGTGCTAAATCTATTTCTTACATGAAAATTGTGATTATGTTAAATGTATTTCTAACATTAAAATTGTGATTGAAATACTAAAATTTTAAAATTTTAAGATCCAAAAATTATCAACTTCTCATTAGAAAATATAAATAGTCCCCATAATAGACAACACCTACACAAAAATAGGAGAGATTGTGCTTATATTCCAAACTAAATTGTGGCTAGAATAGACAACACCTACATAAAAATCACAGGGATTGGGTTCTTTTTATCGTCACCTTGTTAGGAATTTTGAGGCACTAGTTTTTTTTTTAGAGTTGTCTTCAGTGCCATTTTTTGGAGACTTTTTTGGTGGATTTTTCCCATCAAATTTCTTTAAAACACTGCAGGAATTCATTGAAATCACATCTCTGATGGGTAACCCTGCACAATCCAAGTGCCCTACTAGTTTTTTAGGGTGTTGAATCCATATATATAGTAAAAAAAACTAGTTTAAATAACAGAAATCAAGATTTCACCTCAAATCTTCTGCGGGATTCCTTCATGGAAAATTCCAAAATGTCGTACTAGAGACAACTCCTTGTCCTCAAATCATTGTAGACTTAATCTGCCTTCAAAAACCAGACCAGAAACATCTACGCTGTCAAAATCATCCACCGATCACATCCAGCTTGGACCACACTAGCCCTTACATGGCTATTAGAACCAGTGTGAGTAACTTAACAATACACCCATCACAATCTATTCTAAGCCCACTAAGCTAATTGAAATTAATATTAATTATTATTGGAGTTGTCTTTAGTGGGACTTTTTGGAGTTTCCAGCCAAAAAAATTGAGGTGAAATCTTGATTTATGTTATTTAATTTTTTTTCTACAGCACTACAATTGTACAAGGTTACCCATCTAATTTCTGTTTTCAATAGATTCCTGCGGGATTTTAGAGGAATCCGGCCAAAAAAATTGATTTCTGTTATTTAAACTGTTTTTTTCACTATATATATGGATTCAGCACCCTAAAAAACTCCTAGGGCACCTAGATTGTACAAGATTACCCATCAAATTTCTATTTTCAATGGATTTCTGCAAGATTTTAGAGAAATTAAACCTAAAAAATCTATAAAAAAAACTTTTAAAAAATCGCACTAAAAACAACTCAATTATTATTTGTGAATTTATTGACTGCGACTCCAACAAAATTAAGATGTCGGTGCCATCGAATATCCAGACAATAAATACCAGAGACCATGACCACATTTAATGGGCTCCTCAATGCAGTAACACGCTGTACACGTGGACCCTGGAGCGCCAGGGTGTCGAATCCGCGTTATACAATAAATGTCCGCACAACGAAAAACAGGGAACTGCCGCTGCATCATTGGTTTTGTCTGCTGAGCTTGCAACGACCAAAACGCGTACGGGAGGGGTTAAGGAAGTCAATTTGTCTCGCTGTCAATAAATATATATATAGATATATATGTCCAACATATATATTATTATTCTGCGAGTACTGTCCACGGAATAGGTGTGCACCACCGACCCCCCGCGCCCGCATGCTGCTCCCGTGGCCGCTGCCTGCGCCTCTGGGTGGACGACCTCACTTCTTTCCCGTGCATTTCTCCGCCTTGAATTAGAAAAATAACTTCATTGTACGTATATATGGGTTGGAGACAGATAACGCTCCGGCATTTCAAGCTATCTGTTACGTGTTTATCCTCATCTGAGGGACTCAAAGCTTTTGGTGCACGCCATGAGTTTACAAGTTTTGGGGGTTGTGGTCGGAGACAGGTTGTGCTAATGATGATAGTAAATTTCAGTTTGCAGAGAGCATTTATTAGGTTTATGAATCAGCATAGTTATCTGTTTATTGGGTGGAAGAATTATCTACTCATTAGGAGATGTCATTACGAGACGTTATTATCAAGATTTTTTTTGGGATAGATTATGGTCAGAGGCAGGTTATTATGAAAATGATAGTGAGTTTCAGTGTGCAGAGAACATTTAATAGGTTTATCATATGTTGTTAACTCGAGTCTAGATGTGAATGTGAATCTAAGGAAA
Source organism: Pinus albicaulis (assembly GCA_034641835.2). Lineage (NCBI taxonomy): Eukaryota > Viridiplantae > Streptophyta > Pinopsida > Pinales > Pinaceae > Pinus > Pinus albicaulis. The sequence goes on along the minus strand of CM076578.1, from coordinate 1,772,240,267 downwards.
GATACATATTTATAAGAATTAATGTATGAATAGTGTTAAGAGATTGGGAATTAAATATTTATTTATTGGATGGAAGAATTATTGATTCGGATTAAATATATGTTTATTGGATGGGATAACTAATTAGTCATACTAGAATGTTATTATCACAATTATCTTTTTGAGATAGTTTAATTCGCTTAAAAGTGATTTCTATTCTCAACCCCTATCACATTAGCTTAAAAGTGACCTCTATTCTCAACCCATATCACAAGGTTTAACTTGAGATTCGACTAAAACTAAATCTTACTCAAACCAACTGAGTTCAATATGAGAGATATGTAATTTTGTCCTGCTCAACTCGGAGTTGACACATCTCTCTTTTAAAATTTAATATATATATAATAAAATGAATATAGTATTTGGTTTGTTCAATTAAAATTATTATAAAACATCAATAATCTCACTCTCAGTGGTCATACTAAGGAAAATTGGTAAAACTATTTCGCTCTCACTCTCAAACATAAATAAAATATTTCATATCAGATGTAATAGAAAAAACAAAAATGAATATAAATGTTTGGTTTGTTTTTTAATTAAAAATATTATAAAACATCAATAATCCCACTCTCAATGGGCTTACTAAAAAGAAGTAAAAATATTTCACTCACATCCTCAAACATAAATAAAATATTTTACATCAAATATAATAAAAAACAAAAATGAATATATGTGTTTGGTTTGTTTAATTTAAAGTATTATAAAAAATATACTAAGTAAAAATGGCAAAAATATTTAGTTGTCACTTAACCATAAATATGTAACCACTGCCTTAATTAATGACTAATTGTTAGGTTGTTGTTAAGAGTTGTTAAACATTATTGTTATTTGTTAAAAACATAATATTTTGAACAGGAATTAATTTTGGTGTTTGAATAAAAGATTACTTGTGAAATTAGTTTCATAAATAAAGACTGATGGTAAAAGTAAATTCAAGATCTGGAGTTAGTTGACCAGAAAATCAGTTCAACAGTTATCCAAATAAAACTTTGGAATAAATAGGAGATTTCAGGGAGTTTTGGGAGTTCTGTTGGAAAGCTGAGGAAACAAAAGATATCCTGAGGATATTTCAAAGAGTTTTGGGAGTTCTATTGGAAAGATGAGGAAACAAAAGATATCCTGAGGAGACTGTTTCCACTGGAATTGGAGAATTGGACCGGACTGTCCCGAGATTCTCTTCCAGTTTTCTGTATTCAACAAAGACTCAGACTTGGAGCACGGGGGAGAATTAGAGGATGTAATTGCCTCACTCGTGGAAGGGAGGCAATCATTTATCAGTCAGATTGTGTACAGATGAGTGGAATTCTGTTTTGTTTCTTTTTTGTTAGTAGTATATTTTTTTTCTTTTTAAATTTATATTTGAGGAAACTGAGAAAATACAGTATGGTTGAATGATTGCTATGTGCTTAAAATTACACTACGAAACTCTACAGACAAGAAAGAAAGTCTGAAAAAATAATTCTGTTGAGTAGGTAGGATATTACATTTTAAACTTCTATCTGTGCAATTATTAGTTAAAAAAAATATGGATTACTGAATGGAATAAACTACACTCTAGCAAGATTTAAAGGAAGGACTGTTAACCAAGATTCTGTGACCAGATTTTGGGTTGGTTGTCCTTCGAACCTATGATAATACACGGACAATTAGTGGTCCGGTCATGTATAAGAATTGTTAATCCTAGAATATCCTGGAGTAAAAGAAATGAAGCTAACATGCTAGATAAATTTATAATAATTAATTGAGAATTCACTGTGAAAACAGTTTAGAAAGTAACCATCGGGATATTGTAAACCCTTTCACAGAGAAAAATAAGATAACCCTTCTTAGTTAAAAATCGAAAATAGAAGGTAAACACTCTGTGAGAAGCATATGGAGGAAACCATAACCTATGTACACCATCGGTGATGAGCATAAGTGTATATAAGTAAGTGAAATATGTAAGCATCAAATGCAAAATTCTAGTCATAAAGAAAAATTCAACAGGAAACTCCAAACATACCATTTTCTGTAACGAAAGAATCAAAGGGGTAGCCTCATGGATTTTCCAAAAGAAATCATCTACTAAAGAGAACCATTATCGAGGTTGTATATATGTTATAGTCAAATAAGAACCCATGTAAAATACCATTATACATGTTCAGCAATAAAGATATATAAGTCACTAGCACGAATACAAACTCTGGCCATTCTGCTATATATATATATATATATATATATTTTGTTGAAATAAAATTTACATAGGTACTGTTCCTCAGAAAATGTAATAAGCTAAACAGTCTTATACAATAAGAGGCCTGTGGCCATATTAAAACCCTTATACTCTGAGAGTCAGAGTTTCTAAATTTTCAAGAAAGGAAAACTAATGCAGAGGGTATTAACTTGCAACCAGTTCTAAGAATCAAGGAGCAACAACTAAAACTTTAAGGAAACAATAATAGCATGTCGACTAAACAATAACCCAGTCGCTTTCGGGCCAAGGGTTTGAACCCATAAATTGGTTAAGGGTACCTGTTAGTGCGAGTACTCAATTGATTAGAAAACCATGAACCTGGTGCTGTTGCATTTTTATTGAAGCTAGAACTCTATAGTGTTCGGTAATAAGAATCCAATACCTGCCAACAAGAATGTAGGCAAGATTGGTGAGGAAGAAACGAAATGAAACCCTGATTCCTTGCTAATAGTAATATCCATCAATTAACGGAAAGGGCAAATGAAAGAAGAAGTACCTAAAGATTCCATGCTGGGCGAGGTGAGCCCAATCCGAATAGGAGACGTCTTTGAATCATTGAGCATACACAAATTTGTAAACAAGTATAAGAAAAGTGACTTAACCAATAACTAGAAACGGTGCCATGTGACAAAAATGAGAAATATGAATATATACATAGCAGGCAAATTCATTAACAAGTCGAACCAAGCGGCGTTTTGGAGGATTTACCAGTCAAATGGAGAACTTGAAGCTTCATCCAAGCGCCATGATGCCACAGAAAACTGGTTGCCGTAGAAACTAAGGTTCAGATGGTGAAACCCTGAAACCGACAAAGAAGCCTTCCAGAGCCTTCGGAGAAAGAGACGAAAGAATGCCAAGTGAAAAATCGTTACAGCGTTAAGTCATTATCCAACCCTAATGAATCTTCACCGTCGGATTTAGCACAGAGATCAACGGTGGATGGAATGTCGGTTGTCAACCCAGTACGAGTTAAATGCGTGCCAGCTACAGGTAGATCGGATAGATTTAATAACAGGACCATCGTACACAGAAGACTTAAAAGTATGGAGCAGAATAATTGTTGTCAATTAATATGTATGGAATGATTGTTATCCATTGTTAAATAGACATGGTTGTAATGGTATTGTATACATTTATATGTTTAACGCAAATACCTATGCTCCCATAACAATAGTAATTTCATAGAATTTAAACCTTATGCCAAGTCTTTAATGATTATATTATAAAAGGGTTTATGATTATGTTTATGTAATTGCATTTTTGAGCTAGCGAAGTATTAGGCTCCAAGTATTGATATGACAGGAAATCTTTTAGATTACTTGGTAAATAATAATAATAAAAAAATATGTTTAATTATTTATAATGAGGATGAATGTTACAAGTGGTATCAAAGCACTGTTACAACGTTGGGACCCTATGGGTCAACTAACGTTAAACTGTGTGTTACTAATGCACTCAGATGGAAAGATTAATAGGACAAACGAGAAGCACACCCTTACAGCAGCCACCTCAAAATGTTGGGGAGACCCAACACCAACATGAAAGGAATCCCAAAATGTGGGTTCAGTTGAGGGTGGAACAGCATCAACAGACTAGTAAGTTGTTAGAAGAACAACAGCACCAAACCTGCATCCTGTTAACCACAGTGCAACAACTGCAAGAAGAAATGGAGAGAGTACGAAATGATAATGCAAGTTTGATGCAGGAGTAGGAGAGAATTTTGAAAAGCCTCTCAGATAAGAAAAATCAAGGAATCGAGAAACCTAGTACTGATAGAGAATTTCAGGAAGGAAACGAACAGCCAACGGGAGATCGGGATACAGGCCGAAATGAAAGAAGACCGTCTCAGCGAAGTAATCGAAATAAAAATCTTAATGAAGCCGAATATGAAAATGTCATAGAACAGAAGGAAAGTAAAAAGCAGAAGATAGAGCTACAAGGTGAATTCAGAAAGATAAAGCCACCTACCTTTGATGGAGTGGAAGAAGAGGTAGCAAAGGCGTGGCTAATTAATATGAACAAGTATTTTCAAGTGTATGACTACAACATCAATCTTAGGGCCCGGTTAGCTATTTACCAGTTAAGGGAAAAAGCCACCTTGTGGTGGGAAGAAGTGAAGAACGTTCGCGGAATAGAAGATCACGAAGTAACGTGGGATATGTTTCAACAGTTCTTTAAGGATAAGTACCTGACAGAGCGCTTTTATGATGAAAAAGCCCGAGAATTCCATGATTTAAAACTCGGACAGCAGACTATGGACGAGTTTATCACTAAGTTTACTTCATTACTGCGTTATGTACCTTACTTAAGGGATGAGAAAGCTAAAGTACAAAGGTTCCTGAGCAATTTACCCACTCACATGAAGGAACGTATAGAGTTTGTAAATCCCAAAACAATGGATGAGGCCATTAGAAAGGCCATAATGTGCTATCAGCAAGCTAAAGCCAAGACAAATCAAGGAAAAGGATGGCAGCCAAGGAAAGAAAACAAGAGTAGTGCTGGTTTTAAAAGAGGCAAAACCAGCAATTTTAAAAGCACAACAAAGAGCTTAGTCAGTAGGCAGTTTGGTAAGAACCATCAGAGGGTAAGGTGGCCTATAGAAGATAAAACCGTGGAAGCTCCTAGTAAACCAGAGCAACTTCAAAACCAGAAGCCACCTTTACAGTGCTGGGGTTGTGGCGAGGCACACTATTATTGAAACTGCCCACAGCGGGGTAGAAATGAAGCGTTAACTAATCTGCAGGAAGCCTCAACAGTGGGAGATGTTGCTCGAAACATACCTAGAATCAATGCAGCATTGGAGGATCGACAAGCGGATTACCAACCTACCATGATTGAACTAGAAGGTAAGCTGTTAACTCAAACTATTTCTGTTTTGGTAGATCCGGGACCCAGTTTAAGTTATATCAGTCCTAAATTGGTAGAGATTTGTAAATTGCAAAGTAAAAAATTTAGGAAGTCATGGTTAGTCCAGCTAGCTACTGGAGCCAAGAGAAAAGTTAGCGCCAAGATACCAAATTGTGCACTACAGATCAGTGGACAACAATTAACTGTGGATTTGAATATTTTTCCCTTGGGATCTTATGATGTGTTGCTTGGCATGGATTGGTTGGAAAGGCATTGGAATTTGGTAGATTGCAAGGAGAATATTATCTACTACAGAAATCAGGATGGAACCTGCCAGGAAATTCAAGGAATTAAGAAACCAGTACAGTTGTGCCCAATTACAGCTTCCCAAATGGGTAAATGTATGAGGAAGGGATGTCAATTGTACGCTATACAAGTGGGTTTCTCTGAATCTAAGGAAAAATCTTCTATGCTGGAAAATATTCCTGTAGTGCAGGAATTCAAAGATATATTTCCAGAAGAGATCCCAGGTCTGCAACCTAGAAGGGAATATAAACTTTACAATTGAATTGCTGCCAGGAGCATCACCAGTATCAAGAGCACCCTATCGAATGAGTGTGCCAGAATTAACCGAGTTAAAAATGCAGCTTCAAGAATTATTGGACAAGGGATATATATGACCAAGCATATCTCCTTGGGGAGCACCTGTGTTATTTGTTAAAAAGAAGGATGGAACCATGCGAATGCTCCTGGATTACCGTCAGTTAAACAAATTGACCGTCAAGAACAGATATCCCTTACCACGAATTGATGATCTATTTGACCAAGTAAGAAGAGCTACTGTATTCTCAAAATTTGATTTGAGATCAGGTTATCACTAAATCCGGATCAAAGATGAAGATATACATAAAACTGCCTTTCACACAAGGTATGGTCACTATGAATTCGTGGTGCTACCTTTCGGGCTGACTAACACGCCAACCACTTTTATGAGACTGATGCATAGTATCTTTCACCCTTATTTGGATAAATTTGTGCTAATTTTCATTGATGATATTCTAGTCTACTCTAAGAATGCAGAAGAACACAAGGAGCATTTGCGAATGGTGCTGGAAATGTTAAGAAAACATCAGTTATATGCAAAATTCAGTAAATGTGATTTATTCAAAGAAGAAATACAATACCTTGGACATGTGATATCTGTGGAAGGTATTGCAGTAGATCCAGAGAAAATCAGAATGATCATGGAATGGAAGGTACCACAAAATGTGGCAGATATACGATCATTTATGGGACTCGCTGGTTATTACCGGCAATTTATCAAATGATTTTCAAAGATTTCCTTTCCTATTACCTCCCTACAAAGGAAGGGAAAAATATTTAAATGGACAAAGGAATGTCAAGACAGCTTTGAAAAGCCGAAACAATTATTAACATCAACACCGGTGTTAAGGGTAGCTGATCCAAATAAAGAATTCGAAGTTTGCACAGATGCATGTAAGGAGGGTGTTGGGGTAATTCTATCGCAAGAAGGAAAGGTGGTCGCATATGAGTCTCGTAAGTTAAAAGATCATGAACAACAATACTTAGCCTACGATTTAGAGCTGACCGCAGTAGTGCACGCACTCCAAGTGTGGAGGCACTACTTGCTTGGGAAAAGATTTGTGCTGAAAACAGATCACAAAAGCTTAACCAACTATTTTAAACATGCTGATTTAAACTCCTGCCAATCAAGGTGGAATGCTTTTTTGAGCGAATTTGGCATTGACATGAAACATGTTAAAGGAAAGGAGAATAGGGTAGTGGATGCATTGAGCAGGAAATTGCATAATGTTTATGAATTTTATGTTAATCAAGTTGAGTGCAGATTCCTAGAGCAAATCAGAAAAGAAGCGGAAAAAGACCCGGAATATGAATTTATGTGGCAACAAGAAAAGGAATCTAATGAATAAGGAAAGCTGGAGGATTATGAAATCAACAAAGATGGATTGCTGGTTTTCAATAAAATAATAGTCATTCCAAATAGATTGGAGTTAAAGACTCTAGTGTTGGATGAATATCATAGAAGCAATTATGCAGGGCATCCTGGGTATCAAAAGATGTTGACAGCAATAAGAAAAGACTACTATTGGCCCGGTATGAGGAAAGATATAGCAGTCTATCTAAACAAGTGTTTAGAATGTCAGCAAGTGAAAGTAGAACACCGTCATCCGGCTAGATTAATGCAACCTATACCAGTTCCAGAGTGGAAATGGGAAGTGATATCGTTGGATTTCATCACTAGACTACCAAGATCAAAAAGAAGTAATGACTCTATAATGGTAGTATTGGATCGATTGAGTAAATCATCACATTTCATACCAGTTCATTCCACATATAAGACAATACAGATAGTAGATTTATTTATGCGAGAGATTTTTAGACTGCATGGCATTCCTAAGACTGTTATTTCAGATAGGGATGTAAAATTTACATCAGCTTTTTGGAAAGCATTGTTTACGGGGTTAGGGACTCAAATTAACTTCAGTACTGCTTACCATCCACAGACAAACGGGAAAACATAACGAGTAAATCAAGTGTTGGAGGATATGTTGAGAATGTACGTTATGAAACAACCGACTAAGTGGGAAGAATATTTACATTTAGTGGAATTTGCGTATAATAACGGTTATCAAGAGTTGCTAAAAATGAGTCTGTTTGAAGCCCTATACGGGCGACGGTGTAGAACTCCTATCAATTGGAGTAGTCCCGAGACCAAGCTGATGCTGGGACCAGACATGTTAGCTGAAATGGAAATGGAGGTGAAGAAAATCCGACAAAATTTAAAAGCAGCCCAAGATAGGAAAAAAGTGTACGCATATGAAAAGAGATCATATCGTGAATATGAGGTGGGAGATCATGTGTATGTGAGAATTAAACCAAATAAAAGTACGTTAAGATGGGAATCTTGTGCCAAGCTAGCTCCCAGGTTTTGTGGCCCTTTCCAAATACTGGAAAGAGTAGGACCGGTGGCGTATCGGTTGGCCCTTCCCAGCCATATCTGAGTGCATAATGTTTTTCATGTGTCATTATTAAAGCGATACGTTCATGATTCAAAACACATAATCCATTGGCAGAACATTCGGGTAGAGGTTGAGCATAAGATTAAAAAAGAAGGAAATGTTAAGACTTACGTAAACTAATACAATTCCATTTGTGTGCAGGTAGAATCGGACGGAGAATTTCTGGTCGAACCTCACAGTATAATAGACCAGAGGGAAATCATGCTCCAGAAACAAGCCATCGCCCATGTTAAAGTGCAATGGAAGCACTTTGGCCTGGAAGAGGCCACCTGGGAGGACAAAAGTTTTGTGCGTGAAGCCTATCCTGAAATTTTTGCTGATATGGGTTAAGAACACCAGGGACAGTGTTCTCTTTCAGAGGGGGAAAGTTGTAACCACTTCCTTAATTATTGACTAATTGTTAGGCTGTTGTTAAGAGTTGTTAAATATTATTGTTATTTGTTAAAAACAGGATATTTTGAACAGGAATTAATTTTGGTGTTTGAATAAAATATTACTTGTGAAATTAGTTTCATAAGTAAAGACTGATGGTAAAATTAAATTCAAGATCTGGAGTTAGTTGAACAGAAAATCAGTTCAATAGTTATCCAAAGAAAACTCTGGAATAAATAGGAGATTTCAAGGAGTTTTGGGGGTTCTGTTGGAAAGCTGAGGAAACAAAAGATATCTTGAGGAGTCATTCCTGAAGGGAAAACTTACAGAGGAGACTGTTTCCATTGGAATTGGAGAATTGGACCGGACTGTCCCGAGATTCTCTTCCAGTTTTCTATATTCAACAAAGACTCAAACTTGGAGCACGGGGGAGAATTAGAGGATGTAATCGCCTCACTCGCAGAAGGGAGGCAATCATTTATCAGTCAGATCGTGTACAACTGAGTGGAATTTTGTTTTGTTTCTTTTTTGTTAGTAGTATATTCTGTTTCTTTTTAAATTTATATTTGAGGAAACTGAGAAAATACAGTATGGTTGAATGATTTCTATGTGCTTAAAATTACACTAGGAAACTCTACAGACAAGAAATAAAGTCTAAGAAAATAATTCTGTTGAGTAGGTAGGATATTACATTTTAAACTTATATCTGTGCAATTATTAGTTAAAAAAAAAATATGGATTATTGAATGGAATAAACTACACTCTAGCAAGATTTAAAGGAAGGACTGTTAATCAAGATTCTGTGACCAGATTCTGGGCTGGTTGTCCTTCGAACCTATGATAATACACGACAATTAGTGGTCCGGTCATGTACAAGAATTGTTAATCCTAGTATATCCTAGAGTAAAATAAATGAAGCTAACATGCTAGATAAATTTATAATAATTAACTGAGAATTCACTGTGAAAATAGTTTAGAAAGTAACCATCAGGATATTGTAAACCCTTTCACAGAGAAAAATAAGATAACCCTTCTTAGTTAAAAATCGAAAATAGAAGGTAAACACTCTGTGAGAAGCATGTGGAGGAAACCATAACCCGTGTGCACCATCGGTGATGAGCATAAGTGTATATAAGTAAGTGAAACATGTAAGCATCAAATGCAAAATTCTAGTCATAAAGAAAAATTCAACAGGAAACTCAAAACGTACCATTTTCTGTAACGAAAGAATCAAAGGGGTAGCCTCATGAATTTTCCAGAAGAAATCATGTACTAAAGAGAACCATTATCGAGGTTGTATATATGTTATAGTCAAATAAAAACCCATGTAAAATACCATCATACATGTTCAACAATAAAGATATATGAGTCACTGTCACGGATACAACCTCCAACCATTCTGCTAAATATATATATATATATTTTGAAATAAAATTTACATAGGTACTGTTCCTCAGAAAATATAATAAGCTAAACAATCTTATACAAAAAGAGGCTTGTGGCCATATTAAAACCCTTATACTCTGAGAGTCAGAGTTTCTAAATTTTCAAGAACGGAAAACTAAAGCAGAGGGTATTAACTTGCAACCATATCTAAGAATCAAGGAGCAACAGCTAAAACTTTAAGGAAACAATAATAGCATGTTGATTAAACAATAACCCAGTCGCTTTCGGGCCAAGGGTTTGAACCCATAAATTGGTTAAGGGTACCTGTTAGTGCGAGTACTCAACTTATTAGAAAACCCTGAACCTGGTGTTGTTGCATTTTTATTCAAGCTAGAACTCTGTAGTGTTCGGTAATAAGAATCCAATACCTGCCAACAAGAATGTAGGCGAGATTGGTGAGGAATAAATGAAATGAAACCCTGCTTCCTTGCTAATAGTAATATCCATCAATTAACAGAAAGGGCAAACGAAAGAAGAAGTACCTGAAGATTCCATGCAGGGCGAGGTGAGCCATCTGAATAGGAGACGTCTTTGAATCATCGAGCATACACAGATTTGTAAACAAGTATAAGAAAAGTGACTTAACCAATAACCAGAAATGGTGCCATGTGACAAAAATGAGAAATATGAATATATACATAGCAGGAAAATGCATTAACAAGTCGAACCAAGTGGCGTTTTGGAGGATTTACCAGTCAAACGGAGAACTTGAAGCTTCATCCAAGCGCCATGATGCCACAGAAAATGGGTTGCCATAGAAACTAAGGTTCATATGGTGAAACCCTGAAACCGACGAAGAAGCCTTCCAGAGCCTTCGGAGAAAGAGGCGAAAGAATTCCAAGTGAAAAACCGTTACAACGTTAAGTCATTAGCCAACCCTAATGAATCTTCACCGTTAGATTTAGCACAGAGATCAACGGTGGATGGAATGCCTATTGTCAACCCGGTACGAGTTAAATGCGTGCCAGCTACAGGTAGATCGGATAGATTTAATAACAGGACCATCGTACACAGAAGACTTAAAAGTATGGAGCGGAATAATTATTGTCAATTAATATGTATGGAATGATTGTTATCCATTGTTAAATAGGCACGACTTTAATGGTATTGTATACATTTATATGTTTAACACAAATACCTATGCTCCCATAACAATTGTAATGTCATAGAATTTAAACCTTATGCCAAGTCTTTAATGATTATATTATAAAAGGGTTTATGATTATGTTTATGTAATTGTTTTTTTGAGCTAGCGAAGTAGTAGGCTCCAAGTATTGATATGACAGGTAATCTTTTAGATTACTTGATAAATAATAATAATAATAAAATTACTGTTTAATTATTTATAATGAGGATGAATGTTACAAAATAAAATAAATTGATGTCTATACGAAATGTGTATAAAATTTATAGAGAAATAAAGTATTAAAAAGTATTAAAAAAAACTCTATATACATTATATAAAATGTATATAAAGGAATTGTAAAAAAAATATGATTAAAATATTTTAAGTTGTCTCACTATTTTATGTCCAAGTAAATTTTGAAGACGTTTAATATATTTTATTCATTTAAACATTTTCAAGTTTTGCACTCTAAAAGAGATTTGCACCTCAAGAGATTTGATCCCTCTCAGATATCTTGCTAGATCCATGGTTAAGATGGATCTATATTAGTATATACATCATAAGTGGATGCTTATATTTTTTAATTTTTATAGAAATCATGAGTGGAATTTAGTAATGAAATTATTTGGTAAATTCTTATATAGTTCAAATCATAAGTGAATTAGAAAGTATTCAAAAACTCATCCAAAACTTAGAATGTGGATTTTAATTTAAATCATAAATAGATTCAATATCTTCAAAAACTCTTCTCTATAATTACAATACAATTCTATAATTTTTAATTGACTTTGCAAAAAACTAATCCTAAAAATGTCCCTGTAAAAAATTAAAAGGGCATAATCTTTATATTATTCTTTGTTGAAATTAAAATGTTGACTAAATATAGATGGATGTGAATTGAGGGATTGATTTAGGGTGGATACATATAGAATTCTAGAAATTAAGTTGTAATTATTTAGAAAAATGTGCTTGAAAAGGTCACAAATGTAGATGTTTCTAATAAGTTTTGTTGAAATTAAATTGTTGACTAAGTATAGATGGATATGAATTAAATTGTTGAACTCATCTAGATTATGGGAATATCTTGAAATTTGAAGCAAGGAGGTCAAACAATTGATATCATTGCTGTAATTGTTCTTTATATGATTCTATGATATTCTACATTTGGGATAAAGATGTCCAATTAAAGGATTGATTTAGGATGGATGAGTATAGAATCCAAGAAATTAAGTTTGTTCAATAGGAATATATGGATGCAAATTGATCATTATATAATTTGTTTTATATCTTAATATGTTTTCGGTGGAAAATTGGAGGTATGGTCTTGAAAATCCATTTTAATAGCAAGTCTTGGTTTGTAAATTTTGGGTCTAGAACCTTCAATAGCCATTTTCAAGAACCAAATAACATTTTTGGGGGTCAAATCTATGTGAGCAAAGCTCATAATGCCTCAACTATGTTCTATACACTAAGGCCTTTCCGAAGGTGTGAAAATCACTACAACCAGAGTTTGTACTTAGAAGTTATGCGTCTTTCAAGTTGACCTACCTTTTTTACAACCATGATATCAAGTGGATGCGATGTCAATGTCCATTAATTACACATGCGAGGCTAGTCACGTGTAGACTAGCCTTCTTGGATATGCAAAATCCAAGAGGATGCAAGTTCAATACAAAATGCATGTTGAGCCATTATAAATGTCTAACAACACATGACATTTCCCAAGTCGATTGGCTTGCATGGCCCTCAGTGTGAACATGTTGCAAAGAGATTTCAAGTTGTGTTGATCGTGTAGTTTATATTAGGAAATTAGGTTGGGACACTTGGCCATTAATTGGGAAAAAGGGAGCTATGTTATTTTTAGCATTATAAGGAGGATCATACAGTTCAAGTAAAGTAGGATATCATCATAAAATCACTAGTCCTGTCCTTAGTCACCTATGCTAGCCTCACATGCTCTAATTGCAAAGATTTGTTACATTTGAAATTGTCTCAATATTATTACTTTTCATCCACATCCTTATGCTCATCATAGAAAACATAATTTTCTTATGCTATATGTTCATGGTAGATTTCCTATTTATGGACAACAAACTAATAACACATTAATTCCAATTTTTCACTAAATTACTTAACCATGACTTGGAATTGTAGGTCTTAGTAGGTTTTATGTCCACTAATTAAATTAAATATGTTTCAATTTTCATCAACAATGGCTTGAAACTTGAGAAGAAACCCATTTCAAGGGTGTAATTTATGGTTGTCTAGAACTATCTAGAGATAAATATAAGGAACTCTTCAACATTGGTCACACTAACCTTCTTTAATTTTCAAAATCCAAGAGATCGTAAGTTCAATAACAAATGTGTGTCAATCTATTGTAGATGTATAACGATAGAAGGAGTTCCCTAAGTTGGGTGGCTTGCATGATTCTTTGTGTGATCATGTCATGTCCATCCAAATTTTGGGATATGTTGGTAGAATAATATATTTTAGGAAATTGGGTTAGGAGACTTGACCACCAATTACTAAAAAATGATATATTATTATTTTTGGCATCATAAGAAGGAGGACCTCAAATTTTTTCCTAAAGTGGGAGTTCATAGTGAAACCATTAATCTCATCCTTGGTTACCCATTGTGGTCACAAAAGCTCTAATTACAAATCACTATAAAATTTGCAATGTTCATTATGCTTAGTGAATGTCATACACGTCCCCTTACTCATCATAGAAAACATATTGTGATTATCCAACATCTTTGTTGTGGATATTATAGATATATATGATGGGCTAATAATGCATTAAAACTACGTGTTTCAAGAAGATTTCAACATAAATTGGAACTATATCAAAGGTATACTCTGAAACCAAAGGTTATATTTAGATCATGTGGATTCTCGATTGGCTAGGGTGGAAAGATTTCTAGTGTTAGATTCAGCTTCAGGTGATCTCACTAATCCACCTAGTGATCCCAGAGAACCACTACTTGACAATTCCTAGGATTTAACTATAATCTCCTATGATCAATACTAGCATAGGTTGGTCTTCTGCATTTTTCTACTATTTTGGTAATCATTCTCCAAGTATGGCCTACTCATGGCGGTCTCTACTTGTATTGGGTCTTATGCTCAGTGTGTGATCCGAATTTATGCAGGAACACAATAATATACAGAAATAAACATAAACACGGAGATGCAGCGGAAATAAAACTTCATTTCATTAATATCATATAACAGAAATATGCTTACAGACATAATGGAAATAAACTAGCTAGGGTGCTGGTAGCGTATCTCTGAGAAGAGATGTGGCAGCGACAGACCTCTAAACTAAGTTACAATGAGGCTTGAGGGCCTATTTATCATTGAGAAACAATGGAGAACTCTAAACGTCCAAAAACCTAACCCTAGGAGATGAAGCGCGAAAACTATGGACCCCATTTGGGTAAATTGGTGTTTCAACTTCCCAGGGACGTAACTTCGACATACGATCTTCGTTTGACGCGTATCATACCTCGTTAGAAATATCTATCTGAGGAGTACAACTTTCAATGTAAGTGATATGGTCAATAGACCATGTTGCTCCTGGTTTTCCCAAAAAACGTCGTTTAGGGCCTCAAAACGGCTCTGGAAGTTCAGGACTCGAAAAATTGCTAAAAATAGTAAGTTGTGCTATAACTTAAAAACTAAATGAATTGATGGTGGGGGTTCAAATGGAATATTTGGGTGGCCACCAATATCCACCTGGATCATTAAGGCCCCAAAACGGCTCCAGGAGTGGAGGACTCGAAAACCTGTTAAAAATAGTAAGTTGTGTTGAATGTGAAAAGCTACAAGAATTGATGGTGCAAGTCCAAATGGAATAGGTGGGTGGCCACCGATATCCACCTGGATCATTCCTCCCTCCTTGGGAAGCAATGGTCCCCATTGTGTTGAGATCCTCCATGAGATGAGGCAAATTCTGTTGAACTAGGTATTAGATTTGTCGAAGATGTCATGGACCTACGGGCAGACATGCTAGATGCGTTTAGTAATTTTGGTTTCTTTATCAGCCTCAGACAGTACATATGTGGATTTTGTATGTGTACTTGTAGGAGGTATGGAAACATCAAGCGGTGGTGCGTCAGGGGTCAAATCAATGGAGTGTTTGTCCTGACAGTGTAGAGGAACCTCTATGAGTGAGGAGAAAATGTGCTCGTATTCCTCCATGACTTTGTCCATTTGCTGTATCCATGTAGGGGAGCCCTGTTTTGAGGTTGTGGCCACAATATTCTTCTTTTCTTGTGAGCGAGTTTTAAGGAAAATAAATTTCCTAGTTTTGGAAACAATCTTACTGCGTTGTTTTGCAGTAGTCAAAGAGAACATGAGGCGGTACTACCTCTGGTATCTTGTACAAGTTATTTCCCAAAGTAATAATAACAACATGAGGCCTAGACTTATACACAACATGTCACCTCCACAATTATGGTTGGCTTAATAATATATCAGCTACATCAAGAGGAGAAACATCACATAATACCTCATCCATGAATGGCTTGATGCTGTACGGAAGGCGACACTGTTGGGGGATGTGGATATCTCTCCCTGGGTGAAGCCACCTGATGGTATACGACTGTGGGTGTGCTATGGTCGGTAGGCCAAGCCACTTCACGACCTTTGCTAAAATGAGGTTCTTTTGGCTTCCACTATCGATAAGGAATTGCAATGGAGAACCCTTCACCCACATCTGCGAATGGAAGAGGCACCCCCCCTCCTCTAGTTCCTCACGATCCTCCCTCTAGATCTTGGTGGTGGAAACAATGGCACTGGGATCCATATCAATGATTTTATTCCCTTTTTCATTGCCTTTGTCTGGTTCTGACTGAGGATCAGAAAATGCATCTGATTCGGGTGCCTTTAGTTCGGCCACCAATGAATGTTTGGCCCGACACTCATTTGTGCTATGAGTGGGGTTGTTATGAAATTCACACCACTTTCCCATGTCCTTCTTTGGATTTGTGGTGTTGTTCTGAGTCACCCCCCTTTGGCCTTTCCCCTTATTCTATAGTTTGGGGGCACCTTTCCCTGGCTTCGGATTCGTAGATCCAAAGTCTCGCTTCTTCTACTTAAATTTCTGCTCGATCTTGGCAGCATATTGATATGTCATGCCAAGCGATGTAATATCAAGGAACTCCATTTCCTCCTGAATGTGTTTGTGCAGGCAGCCGCAGTACTTAAGCACCAAATTCCTCTCTGAAACAAATTCGTTAGTTCGTGCACATCTTGATCCATTTTCTGCCACAGCGTGGTCCATTGGATGTAGTTGTCTTCATAGCTCCCCACGGGGTAATATTGTTCCTTGATGCCATCTCGAAACGAATTCCAAGTGGGTGTGGCTGAGAACAGAGAGGGTTCCCCTTCTTCCTCTTGCTCATAGTAGGTTTCCCACCAGTCTTTGACATGGGGAGCGGCTTTGAGGAGTGCAAAAATAATCTTTTCTTGGTCGGAGAAATCATGGTCCAAGAAATACCCTTCTAGAAAATTTAACCATCTATCTACGACGTCTGCATCTATCTGGCCTTTAAATACAGGAATGTCAAATTTTACCTGTACCTTGAAGGGAGTGGTGCCTCCAGAGTGGTTTTTGGATGCAGATGCGCCGTAGTTGGGCAGTCGTTGAAGGATCTGAGCAAAGTTAT
Organism: Pinus albicaulis; assembly: GCA_034641835.2. Lineage (NCBI taxonomy): Eukaryota > Viridiplantae > Streptophyta > Pinopsida > Pinales > Pinaceae > Pinus > Pinus albicaulis. Next base: position 1,772,223,467 of record CM076578.1, on the reverse strand, counting down.
CCATCATCGCGCTCCTTTGTTTCTCGAGGGCCTCCTCGAGCAATATTTTGATAGGATCTCCTGCTCCCTTGTCTTTGTTTTCTTCCGCCATGGGAGGTCATCGGGGTTTGTGAGGCTGATCTTCCAAGGTTTCAACCAGATCGAGCCCTAACTCCTTATACCCTGACTGCGTTGGGGACATGCAAAGAAAAACAGAGAAAGAGAAAACTGCTATGAAACCACTGATCCAGATTTATGTAGGAACATAATAATATACAGAAATAAACATAAACACAGAGATGCAATGGAAATAAAACTTCATTTCATTAATATCATATAACAAAAATATGCTTACAGACATAATGGAAATAAACTAGCTAGGGTGTTGGTAGCGTATCTCTGAGAAGAGATGTGGTGGCTACAAACCTTTGAACTGAGTTATAATGACGCTTGAGGGCCTATTTATTATTGGGAAACAATGGGGAACTCTAGACGTCCAAAAACCTAACCCTAAGAGATGAAACACCAAAAATATGGGCCCCGTTTGGGTAAATTGGTGTTTCAACTTCTCGGGGACGTAACTTCGGCATACGATCTCTATTTGACGCGTATCAAACTTGTTATAGATATATATCCAAGGAGTACAAATTTCAATGTGAGCAACATCGGTCCATGAACCCATGTTTCTCTCAGTTTTCCCAAAAAATGTTGTTTAGGGCCTCAAAACAGCTCCCGAAGTTCAGGACCTGAAAAACTGCGAAAAATAGTAAGTTGTGCTACAACTTAAAAACTGAACGAATTAATGGTGGGGGTTCAAATGGAATAAGTGGGTGGCCACCAATATCCACCTAGATCATTAAGGCCCCAAAATGGCTCCGGGAGTGCAGGACCCGAAAACCTGCTAAAAATAGTAAGTTGTGTTGAATGTGAAAAGCTGCAAGAATTAATGGTACGGGTCCAAATGGAATAGGTGGGTGGCCACTGATATCCACCTAGATCAGTGTGAAGGCTAATATTCTGTGTCTTGGAATTGCATTTTCATGGAGAAATTTGGTTCATCTCTCTATCAATTTATGGCTTATACAATGTTATTCGTTTTTATGCAATTATGGTTTTGGTGGACGCGAGATGGTCTAGTGGTCCCTCGGGACATCTTTAGGATTGAGACACAATGTGTCCGCAATATCATGTATGTTTTTTGCTACATAGATGGTGATGTAATGTTGGTGGTTTTTTATGCCCATCATTGATTGCTTAACTCATGTCATTACTCTAATTTTCCTTATCACTCTGAGTGTTGGTATTGGTCTCCTCGTTTCCCTGGATTGTTATCTCAACATGTTGTATATGAATTGATTATGCTACTAATGTTAGGTGGGGCTTTGATTTATTTTTTATACAAGAAGTAATTCCTATGTGGTAACTCATGTGACTTGGAATGCACGTATGGCTACTTGTGCATTTTTTTTTCCATTCCTTTCTAGCGTATGGTCTAGGGAGAAATTTAGAGTTTATGTTAGTTTGGAAATTATTCTAGTTCTAGTCATATTTAGTATGTTGGCTTCTTTAGTTTTTTTATCTCCTCCTCTCCTATGAAAGCTTGAGAAATATGAAAATTTTTAGTCATCATTAAGTGATTTTGAACACAATAGAATGAGATAAAAAAATTAAAAAAAAAAGATATTTGAAAAGTACATTTCAAAATAAATGATCACAAGGGATATTTATTTTAATAATTGGAACTTTAATTCAATCTAACATTTTAACTTTAAAAACTTAAAAGACATGATATATGTTTCATAAAACCAACCATTATCTTTTAGTGAATTTTTATTAACAGAATGCAAACAAGTATAGCCACAATCTTGATATGAATATTTGAATGTTGTTGAAGAAGATATGAATATGGTTCATAATCTTGGTAGATTCAGGAAAAGGAGGCTTCATTTCCTGAACTATTTGGCTCTTCACCAACAAATGGATACCTTGTTTTGTTTATAAATTTTAAAAGAAAATCAAGTTAAGAACTATAATGTGCTCTCTTCACTTGAATATACCAAATGTATTCTCCAGGACAAAAGATTTTGTTTAGATAACGTGGATTCTTGATTAGCTAGGGTATAAATCTTTATGGTATCGGATTCAGCTTAAGGTTATCTCAATGATATGCTTAGTGATCCCACAAAACCACTAATTGGTAGTTCCAAGGATTTAGCTACAATCTCTTATAATCAAGACTATCATAGTTTGGTCTTCTGCATTGTGCTACTATTTTGGTAATCATTCTTTAGGTATGTTCTCATCATGGTGGTGTAGAAGTTATACAAAATACATGTATGTCTTGGATTCTCCTGATTTAACAAATTAATCTTATGTTAAATACAGAATCCTTCCACTTAATTCTTTGTGGAAATTAAATCGTCAATTGCAAAACACATATGAAGAAAAATCAATCGCACATAAAAAGATGTTTTACTAGGAAAGCTTAAAGCTAAAAACCCCAACTATTATATATTATGTATATTAGTGGAACATGTAACAATCTCATACAAATCTCAGCTCATAGAGCTCTCAGTACAATATACAATCGTCACACACTGTCATGTAGAAATTTGCATATCCATGCACCAATTTCTTGCCTCCTGACAACCTGCCTCCACTGCGCAATCCATGCTGAAGAATATCCCTGAATGAATTTGATCTTCCCTTGCTTGCACTGTGCAATCCTCATTAGCATCTCCAATGTGTGTGTGGATGCATTGAATGCATCACTATAGTCACAACTGATAGTCCATATCACCCTTTCACCTATCTCTCCACTGGATCTAACATGCAAAGAGTTAATTGTTGTATTTGTTCAGTTGCAAGTAAGACCCTACTTGTGAATTAATTAAATAATTAATTCACTCATCTTTCACTAGTGTATGTTTAGTTACAACTAGCACAACTGATTTTAACTCACTAAACTGAGTTAAACTAAATAACAACTTACATAACTACTCTTCCAAATTTGTTACAACTTGCCACTATCAGTTATAACGAAGTCCTCCATGCATGAGTCACCAACCACCCTAGGAAATGCGTAATTCCTTCAGCCCACTGATGTGCCACTTCTGTTCACTGAAATAAAGTGCTCCAAGAGAATAAGTTACTATTTATTGTTTGATTATTATTAAGGGCTAATAATAATCGACATGTATTCTATTTTTAGATTTGCGATCTATAAATAGACTTCGCCCATCTTCTAAAAATAGAAATTCATCCAAAGATATAATTTGCTCAACCATCTAGAATTGGCATCCTACTTATTTTAGAATATTCTCGCCATTCTAAAAATAGACATACACCTAAAAATAGCATGTGTAGGCCCCACCTAGTTTAGATGATTATTTTTCACTAAGATCAAGGAATGATGTTTCTGGATGCCACTTTCACTATTTCTTGTTGCAATATTCAACACTCCCTCTCAACAAGAAAGGACTGTCTTTGCATGTGACATGCAAATCCAAGCATTTTCCCTGCAACCTTTGCAAGCAACACTTCTGAAACTGAATAGCCTCCAAACAACTGAATCAGTATAATGCATCTGTCATCAAAGTCTTCTGACCTCTACTTAGCTACTGCACATGTCTTCAGGAACCACTGTGCTGTTGAACTCTGCACCCATGCACTCTGCACTTGTTGTCAACTCTGATCCACGCTCCAGTATCCGACATTGTCACTTTGATCTGACTGCATCAATCCAAATGATCATGCTACTACTGCTCTGTGAGCGCCTCGTAGCCAGGTTCTATTCATGAGATCCACACCATATCAATGAATCCTGCCCATAAATATCTTCTTAGGATTACTCATGCATGTTGCCCCACCTCTCACTGGGTGGTATAGCTGCATGCACTCCCTCTGCCCATCTAGCACGAAATTTCTCTGGATGAGTGGTTTCTCCCACTCCATGATCCTCATCTTGTGGATGCTCCATATCCTGAGGTTCACTCTTACCTGCATGAAATTTTTTTTCCCTCTCAAGCTTCAATTGCATGTCTTTCTCATACTTCCCAACAATAGGAAGCTCCATAGAAATCCCATCTACTTCAAGTCTGTAGAGATTCTTAACTCGAATCCCAACCTTATTGGCTTGCCTTGTTGCTTTGTGTCATAGGAAAACTTTCCCTTCACTAAAGACAACATCATAGCCTCTATCCTCTAACATTGCGACTAAGATTAAATTCTTCTTTAAACTCGGAACATGCACAACATCTTTTAAATGAAGGAGTTTACGTGACTCTCTTTGAAAGGTAATGGTACCAATGCCAGTCGCACTGTATTGTCCATCGTTGCCCAACTCAACATGCATCTGGAGATCTTTCTCCACCAAGTCACTGAACAATTTCTCATCTCCCGTCATGTGAAAGGAAGCACCACTATCAAAGTACTACCACGATCCCAATGCACTAGAAACCATGCATGTGATCAATGAGAAGTCAAGCTCAAATTGTGAGGCAAGATCCTCACCAACTGCAGCTCCAGCAGGCATCTTGTTCTTCTTCTTATGTGGAAAATTTGTGGCAATATGTCCAAACTCGTGACAATGAAAACACTTCACTTTGGACATGTTATGCTCCTTGCCATCTTCTCTGGCCTCAGACATAGAATGGAATTTATTCCCCTTCTTCTTCTTCGCCTTGGCAGCCAAAGCAAAGTCCTCTTCATCATCATGCTTTGATGAAGAGCCATCCCTGGTGGTCCACCTTATCTCCTCCTGCACTAGATCTGACCATAGTCGCTCCCAATCTGGCAGTTTCTCCCATCCATTGACAGAGTCTTGATAACTGTGCCAACACTTCGGAAGCCCAAGGACAGCCAAGCTCACCAAGTTATCATCTGCAACACTGAATCCTACACTCCCAAGCTCATCCCTGCTTTGGAAAAACTTTTTCAAGTATACTAGAATAGTTTTGTTCTTCTCCATCTTGATTTTTCTGATTTTATCCTTCAGTGCCAATTTCCTATGGTCGTTGCTGCTTTGGAAAAGATCTGTCAAAGCCTTCCACATTGAAAATGGAGTGGCTTTCCCATGAAGGCTTGACAGAATATGGTATTTCACACCTTCCAAGAGAATCCTCCTCACCCTTGCTACTTTTTTTTTCCATGCGTCAAGTACTGCAGCAACCGTTGAAGTGGGCTTAGGAACATCGCTATCAATGAACTCCTTCAAGACATTATCTTCAATCACCACCTCCATCATGTACTTCCAGGCTATGTATTTTGAGCTTCCCTCAAGTGCATACTCCAACCACAACCCATTGAAAGTCATTTCAATGCTTACTCAACTGTCGCACCAAGAAATTCTTGTAGCAATTTCGAATTGTTCCACCAGCACAAAACTCAACACCGCTTCAATATTGCAATATCCAGTGATTAATACTGCTCTGATACCATGTAGAAATTATAAAATATGAATTTATATCTTGGATTCACCCGATATAACAATGTACACCACTGCTAAATACAAAATCACTTCTACAAAAATTCTTGCAGAAATTTAAAACATGATCGCCAATTGCAAACACATGAAGAAAGATCATTCACACATAACAAGATGTTTTACTGGGAAATCTTAAATCTAAAAACCCAAACTATCATATATTATGTATATCAGTGGAACATGTAACAATCTCATATAAAGCTCAACTCATAGAGCTCTTAGTACAATATACAATTGTCACACACTGTCATGCAAAAATTTGCATATCTATGCACCAATTTCTTGCCTCCTGACAGCCTGCCTCCATTGCGCAATCCCTGCTGAAGAAGTTCCCTGAATGAATTCGATCTTGCCTTGCTTTCACTATGCAATCCTCATTAGCATCTCCAATGTGTGTGTGGATGCATTGAATGCATCACTATAGTCACAACTGATAGTCCATCTCACCCTTTCACCTATCTCTCCACTGGGTCTCCACTGGATTCGACATGAAAATAGTTAATTGTTGTATTTTTTCAGGTGCAAGTAGGACACTACCTGTGAATTAATTAAATAATTAGTTCACTCATCTTTCACTAGTGCATGTTCAGTTACAACTAGCACAACTGAGTTTAACTCATTGAACTGAGTTAAACTAAATAAAAACTCACATAACTACTCTTCCAACTCTGTTACAACTTGCCACTATCAGTTATAACAAAGTCCTCCATGCATGAGTCACCAACCACCCTAGGAATTGTGTAATTCCTTCAGCCCACTAATGTGCCACATCTTTTCGTTGAAATAAAGTGCTCCAAGAGAATAAGTTACTATTTATTATCTTATTATTATTAAGGGCTAATAATAATCGACATGTATTCTATTTTTAGATTTTCAATCTATAAATAGACTTCGCCCATATTCTAAAAATAGAAATTCATCCAAATACAGAATTTTCTCAACCATCTAGAATCAGCATCCTACTTATTTTAGAATACGCTCACCATTCTAAAAATAAACATACACCTAAAAATAGCCTGTGTGGGCACCACCTAGTTTAGGTGATTATTTTTCACTAGGATAAAGGAATGATGTTTCTGGATGCCACTTTCACTGTTTCTTGTTGCAATCTTCAACAGGTGGTCTCAAATTGTTTTGGATATTATGCTCAGTTTGAAGGATAATAGTGTGTGTCTTGGAATTACACTGTCATGGAGATATTAGGTTCACCTCTCTATCAATTTATGGATTATAAAATGTTGTTCCTTTTTGTGCAATTATGGTTTTGGTGGATGTGAGATGGTATGGTGGTCCCTAAGGAATTTTTTTAGGATTGAGATGCAATTGTATGCAATACCATGTATAGTTTTGGCTACATAGATGGTGATGTAATGTCATTGTTTTTTTCTACCCATCATTGGTTGGTTCACTCATGTCATTACTGTAATTTGCCTCATCATTCTAGGTATTGGTATTGGTCTCCTTTTTTTCTTGGACGGTTATCTGAGCATGCTAGTTTAGAATTGGTTATGCTACTAATGGTAGGCAGGGATTTGACTTAGAAGTGCTCTAGATAGAAGGCTATCTCCGAGGAGAGGAACTTTGATGGCACAATCCAAGTAAGTTGCATATATTGTATGTAAATATCCTCTTGAATGGTCTTATTTAGATGGGAGGAGAGGACCTATTGCATCTAAAGAGTGCCTTTATTTGGGGTAGACGGTTTGAGGAGATGGTCACTAACTAGAGAAGTTGGCACGCCTCTGAATAAGTTGGATAAATCAGAAGAAAGAGATTGATTCAAAAAAAGCATAGAAACCAGTCCCAAAGGCAAGGGAACTATCAACAACAACCATTGATTATGTTTTCCAAACAAAAAAAGCATCTTTGACCTAGAACCACCACCAATAAGGTAAGAAACACCCGTAGCTATGGGAGATCCCACTTTCAAGTTTATCTAGGTTGCAGATATGGAAATTTTGTCGTTGGACCTTGTGTTGCTATGATAAGAAATTCATGTGTGTTAACTCTTGCTACTTCAAATGCACATGTGGCTACTTGTGAATTGTTGTTCAATTCCTTTCTGGCATATGGTCTATGGAGAAATTTGGAATTTATGTTATTTTTGAAATGGTTCTAGTTCTTGTTAGATTTATTCTGTTGTCTTCTTGAGTTTATATCATATGGATCTAAGTTGTACTTTTGTATCTTTTCCTCTTGAGGAGAAGCTTTACTATTGTGTCTCCCTATTTGTTGATGTCTGGAGTGCCAAGTTATTTATGAATCTGAAACTGATAACTATGTAATTTTTCTCTATTAATTAATTTCAAGTGATGTAGTTAAAAAAAAATAAGTATAGGCACAACCCTTTTATGAGGATGAAAGCACATTAAGAAAACACTTTCAACATGAACAAAATATGTTAAGAGTTAGAAATTAGTTATCTAAAATGTTTTTATGTATTTTTTAAATATATTTATAATCTTCATCTCATCACCATATGGGTATATCAATTTCTATGTTGTGACATGTAATTGATATGATATATGAAATTTAGTTGAGGTGGCATGATGCATGATTTTTTTAGTTTGCAACATAAATTAACATGATATAGATTGGGCATAGAATGCATGTGTTGGTATGTGCACAACAAATGTATGTATTTCTCATATAGGGGTTTGTTGCAATGAGAACATAATTTTAGTCAATTTTATTAAGTGTATAAGTGAAAAGTTTAAGCTCATTGAAATCTGTTATTGTAGAATAATTTTGTTACCAAAGGTTGAAGTAACTTCCATCACACTTGCTCATGTATGGAAAAAATAGTTAGTGCATGGGAATGATTTTTCATAACTCCCTTCAATAGTTATATATATATCCCTATTTGGTGTTGCCTTGTTGAAAGTACAATCAAAAGGTGTTTGTGCATTGAATTCTATGTTGCTAATGTTTGGATACATAAACAATGTGGTGGTTTTCTTCAAAATTGGAGTGGAAGGTTGTGGTTGTACTCAAATTGCTGTCAATTGAATTTATTTGTATGGTTAACAATCTTGTAGCCTTTTATGTTAGTCTCAATGATGATCTTTGGAGTAAATTCTGAAATTTGAAAACATTCATCCCCAATGGTGAGAAGCCACAATTCATAGGTGCCATGCCCCTCCCATAGGAATGGATTGCTTAATAATACATTAGATCGTGTCCATTATAAAAACATCATATAATAGCTTGTGTTGAAATATGTCATCATGTCTTAGATACTACATTTGTGTGTGATAGATTTTTTCCTTGTCATAGACAACTAACAATGTAAGTTTATGGAAAGAATGCACAAGTTAATTTCAATCATATAATCGTATATATTGCGATAAAGTTCATATAATTACAATCATTATCATTGATGAATTCAAGAGGCTGTCTTCTAACTCACATTTTTTAATGAAAAGGCATTCATTCTCTTTGTCTAGATTTGTAGAATCGTTGAGTTGCATAGTGAAGACTAATGAAGGGGCCCTTTCTAGCTCAAAATCAACAGTATGAAGCTCTAGTTTTGACATAAAAGGAGATTTCAATTTTTCCATTAACATCAGAGCCTTTGTGAAAATATGAATTTCAGGTTTTGACACAAAAGGATATTTCAATTTCATTCACGTAAGACATAAGAGCCTTGAGAAAACAACGTTCAATGTTATTGCAATTATAAATTTTATGTGGGGCATACCACTTTGTTAGTTTTATAGTTAATTCACATTATTGTCTTCCTTTGGTAGTTTGATTGTTAGGTTTCACATCATTGTATTCATTATTATTTGCTTGCTTCTACTTTTCATACTTGTCACAATAACCAACATTAGATTCGTAGTGTTGAGATTAATAGTTAGCATGTTGTTTGAGTGTGTCCTTTTACTAAAAAAAAATCATGGATCTATGGGTTCCCTTGTTCTCATAATAAAGAATTCCATATTCAATTGATGTACCAATGTAACATGCTTTAGTACTTGAGAACAAGTTTCCTTTTTGAATCCCAAATTTTCAAACAATCGATGACTTTAATCATCCAAACATTATGCTAGTGTAATTTCTATTTCCTAATACTTCAATGTTGATAAATTATTGTGTATCACCTACACAAGGTTTCCCCATCTAGTAATTGTATGATCAATATCAAGCCTTGGTGGTGATGACCATTTTCATTGTCATCAGAAAGATATTCTATGTATCAGAGAAGTTTCCAACATATAAATACTTTAATTGTAGTGCACTAAAACACTCATTGAATTCCTCAACATCCATCTTTCAATCAAGAAAATTGGGGTGATAATTCATATTTGATATAGAATTCATGTCATAAAATGACAGATCTAGGTAATAATTACGTAGATGTGGTTAGCATAATTTATGACATGATGTTTTGAATAATTTGTAAACTTGTTGAATATTTCCTCACATTGTTTCCACAATGCTCATTGATCATTAAATACATAATACTTGTAGTGTTGGGACCATCCCATGGAAATAATAGAGCTATTTTGGTGATGGAGCTCAGGACCAAGTGTCGTAAAATGGTCAAAAATGAAGGTGCTCAGAACTAGTTTGAACCTGAACGACCGGATAGAGCTCGTCTTCCTGATTCCGGCACCGCGAACGGTTCTCAAATCCGACGCCGTATGCAGAAGTTATTCAAGTTTGAAGATTTCTCAATTTCCATTAAAAATGCCAAAATTTGACTTTGGAAAAAAAAAATTTCTTTAAAAAAGAATATTCCATAGAATATTCTGAGAATATTCCTTGGAATATTCCACAGAATATTCCACAGCATATTCCGTTGGCAGCCAATGAGAAGGCGCCACGTGGCTAGCCCGGAGGCCGCCACGTGGCCCCAAGATGGAGTTGGAATGGTGTATCAAAATTTTTGTGGTTTGGCCGAATTCGAACTAGCGACCGGGTGGATATCAATCCAACGGTTTAACCGTTGGACCATGGCTCTTTGTTGTTTAAACGTTGCCAAAACTCAGATATTTAATGTTTGTGTTTGTTTGGGCGGGGCCCGAAAGGGGGCCAGCCCCCTCCACATGGAACCGTGGCGCGGAACCACGTCTAACCCAAAACTCGGCGCGCAGTTCGGGCGGTTTACAACATTGGATAGTGGTTATGTGTTATTGCGTTTTAATTTAAAACAATGGTTATAATGTTATATGGTGGGTTCGTTATAAAACGTTTTGTATTAAATGAAAACAGTTGCAAAGACCGCCGACCCACATGTGAACACGCGTTTTTATATAACCACAACATTTATTGCCAACCGTTTAACCACAGCGCCTAGTTGGTGGTTTCGCCTATTTTGGCGCTCTTATCTACAGTTTCTCCACAATTGGTGGAGTTTCTCAAGGTGAAACTGGCAGTTTAGTAAATGTGGCATAACTTCTGCTAGGAGAGGTTTTTGAAGACGAATTTTTTTTTTTTTTTTTGGGTCTCTTCGACCTTCTGAAGCCATTGGCACAGGTTTCACAGCCATCTGAGGCCGTTTGCAGGTGATTTTTCTTCGTGGAAGTTCCAGGAGCCACTAGGGCCAAATCAGTTTGGGAGCTGCATTGGGAATTGTGCGACCAATGAATGTGGGCGAAGGGTCATTCTGAGAATTTTCGACGTACGAATCATTTTATCGACTCGTTTTTCCTTTTCGAAATTCTTCTCCTTTGTTCAGCTTCGGGGGAAGCTTTCGGGGCCACGGTCATTTCGGTGTTGGAGGGCGTTTGGGGCTATGTTCATCCATTTTGGTGATTCAAAAGCACATTACTTGCTATTTTCGACATTATTAAAGGTCTAATGGCGAGTTTTAATTAATTGAGGTCATCTTCACCTCGAAAATTCTCCATTCAAGTCTAAGGGCCACCGGGGGGACAATTGAGAAAAGTCTTTGTATCGGTACAATTTCTTGTTAAGTGTTTAGGAAAGAAACATGTTTAGCTAATTCCCTGTCTTGATTTTGTATTTACGGAGTCCATGTACGTCTTTTGAGACACTCATATTCTTGTATTAACCTTTGTAGCATTTTTAATACAAGAGGCCAAGCCTAGTTTGAGAGGCTTGGTCCAGCAGATGTAGCCCAGAGGGGGGGTGAACTGCTTTATCATTTTGATGTATTTATTTGCTGAAGATGATATGCTAAACAAAACTGATATAAAGTGTTAAACAACAAATATACATAACTTTCATACACACATAATCACCTACTCAGCTGCATAAAGTTATTTGTCTTATTCCGCAAGACATCAAACTTCAAGTATGTGTATGTCAAAGACTTCTAAGTGTTAACTTCATTATTTCTTTAAGCTTGAGCTTTGTGGGGGAACGGAGTAGCCTGCAGAACTCATCCTCTCTTTAGAGGTGACATACCAGGTGAATGCCCCTACGGTCTATCTCTTTGTATAAAGAAATAAGAAGTTTTCACATTTTGAAGGTCACTGGAGTGTATAGCTCACATTAGAAATTATGGGAAATGGATACCTTGCACCCTCAAACAAGTACATTCCATTTTCAGATCATTTGGTCTATAATTTCTAGTCATGTTTCGTATGTTAGGGTATGAATAAGAGGAGTGGCATCTACCTTGTGCATTTGGTGCCCAAATTGTGTCTAAACAAGCATATAACATGAGCCTCAAACCCAAGAAGTACTATACACTTGAGGGTACTTTCATTTGATGAAATTAGGTAAAAATGAAGTTAGGATTTAATGTCTTTGAAATTTTTGAGATTAGGCTATTCAAGGCCTTTTTCATACATTGTGTTAAGGGAACTAATTAGTTGTATTATTAAAAATATCACTTAAAGGTGATTATCATTGATGATTGAAATGATAATGAACAATGAGAATGTAGAAGTATTTTTATTCATTATTTAAATGAGTTGTTTTGAGAATATGTGTTGTAAAGTGCATAATAGAGTATGTGCACACATATCAAAGAATGAATATATTTGTCAAATACAATAAACAATGACAAGCACATATATGCAGAATCTCGTAGTCTAAAAAACTCACAGAATAACCCAGACATTCCGGTAAGATTTTGAAAAATTCGGGCAAAGATTTATCAGAATCTTGTTTACTGTTGTTAAACTTCAGTATTTTGGGTGCTCTAAGGGTTTTTGATAGTGTTGAATCCAATTCCACTATCAAAAATGCAATTCAAACACTCTAACTACCTGATTTTTTGAATTTTCTTTAACTGAATTCTGGCAAAAAACTGTCGTCTAGCTATTTTGTTGCCTAGATAGACAACTCCTATAAAGAATGAGCATATTTATAGAATCCAATAAATAATAATAAGTTTAAGAAAAAGATATACCTTATATATAGAATGGAAAATTAATCATAATGTGAATTATGATGACTTAAAATAAATAATATTATTAATACCAATTTAAACTTAAACTTAAACTGCAAATTTAATAAAAATTAAAATATTATGAAATTCTTGTAACTCGTTATAATATTATGAAATTATTGTCACTGGTTATTAGTTTAAATTGAAAATTTAATAAAAAATAAAATATTATAAAATTATTGTAACTAGTTATATATAATGATGTAATTTTTAACTTCATAAAATTTAAAATTAAATTAAATTAAATAAAAATCTAAATTTGAGAACATCTATTTTTTTTTATGTAATTTTATCTTACAATTTGATTTCTACCTATTAAAATAAATATAAAGTTTAAATTATGATTTAAACATTTACTCATGTTACATATTATATAAACAATGCTACATATGGTATAAAATAAAAATAAATTAAATAATAAAAAAACGTCTGTCCCTCCAGTTAAGTTTATATATATGAACATTGTTTGAAGAATTAAAATAAAATTAATAAAATATACATAAATCACCCATAAATAAAAATATTAACCCTTTATATTATACCTTGCCACCAAACAAAAAATATATGGAGGACCATTTGACGTGTGAAGGACTATGCTTTAAGTTATCCTATGTTTTTTTTTTCAATGTTTTTTTTTTTCCACGAGGTGAAATGCATTTTTTCATTTTAATAATTTTAATCTTTTTAATGATTATAATTTTTTTCCTCGTGGTAGAGGGATTGGACATGTTTTAAAAGTTATTGTCTTGGAAGGTGCTTTTAATTTTCTTTCTACCGGAATACTAGATTCTCCCTTTACTCATTATTCTTCATGGGTTGTTCTATGGTTAGAGGAGTCATTGTTTTTAAGACTATCCATAATAAATTGTCCAAAGTTTTTGGTATTTTTATCAATTCAGCCAAATCGTAAATTTTTTTTTTAAACCTTTTTTTTTCATTTAATTTCATATTACTAGATTCCTATGCATTCAAAGGAGTTCTCTTCCATCTAAATATCTTGGAGCCCTTTTGGTCGAAAGCCTTCTTCGAAAAAAGGTTGGGAATATTTTCTATTAAAAATTGAGAAAAAAAACGTTCTTGTTAGACCTTTAGATTGCTCAACCTTCGAAGTAGACTCATTACATTGAAATTTTCCATGCAAGCTCTTTCTCTCTACTTACTTTCAGCTCTAACTACCCCCAAAGTAATCTTACAGAAAATTAGGAATATCCAGACAACCTTTCTTTCGAGAAGGGTAACTTAGGAAAGAAGATCTTCCCTCGTGACTTGGGACAATATTTTCAAACCCAAACTTCTAGGTGGAATGGGTTTGAAGGATCATAAAATTCTCAACCAAGCTCTTGGAGCAAAAACTTGGTTGAGATTTTTACAGATCCCAAAAATCTATGTGGAGTTGAGTTTGGAAAGTACAATATGCACCAAATATAGAGGAAACACAAATTACATGCATGGAAGGAAATATCAAAAAGTTCAAATCTTTGGAATACAACTTGGAGAAACAAGTATCTTAACCAAAATCACAACTTTTAGGAAGTTAGAGATGGAAACTTGGCTATTTTTGGGGAAGAATCATGGCACCAATTGCCTAATATATGGTAGGTAAGGGAAATGAAAAACATAAAAACCAATTAATCTCTCAAGGATCATTATATTGTTTTTCGTCCATCTTGATGATTTCAAAGTGGAAAAAGTGGAGGAATCAACTCACAGGACCATTTTTATTGGTGAGACCCTAATTGGAAAATTAGGGCCAACAACCTTCTAAGAGAATTTTGAGGCATTATATGACATTATTTTAGGGATAAAACTTTGTTTCTTTAGAGCCACACTTTTCTTTCCTACTCTAAACATAGAGACCTTTCGAACGATTCAAGAATCGCCTCAATCATAGTATGTATGCAAAAGTTATGTCACTTGAAAGTTGACCTTCTTGTTTTGGCCACCATAATTCAAGAGGATGCCACGTTAACCCCCATTACTAATGGAAAAGGGGCTAGTCACATGATAATGATGAAGAAGACTCTAGAAGAGTCCATATTGTAACTCTAGATAAGAGTTGAAGCAATTAAACCTAACCACTAGTGGGCTATTAGGCTATGTTGTAACTGAGCCACTAGGAGAAAAGAGGTTTCATTCTTTTTAAATGAATTTTGTTCGATAGATTAATAGAGTAACCAAGAGGAATAAGGAGAGAGAACACAAAGAGGATTCATGCACTATAGTAGCCCACGAGCCATAGGCCTTACTTCTTTTTACTCGTGGCTATTTTCTATTTGGAGAAAGAGAGCAAAGCGGCCTCACCTTCTAGTTGGGTTTTCTCTCGAAAGGGTTTCCCAGGATATATATTGTGGCAATCATGGTTTGTGAGTTTTTTTTTCTTTCTATTTTTTGAAAAATTATAATTTGCATGCATATGCAATAAACAATAATTTACAGATCCAAAAATCTAAAGAGAAATAAACCCTCATAAAGTAGATTTCATATTTTTAAGTATAATTTATCAGATATATTGTGATGAATTGTTTAGTGGAATATCCACTACAATTTATGGATCACAAGGAAAACTATTTGTATCTCAGTACTAGAATCACTTCCAAGAACATAAATAATGGTAGCAATGGGAACATTGCTCTCTCTGGCCAATATACATATAAACCATGACACCTAGACTGAAATAACAAGATAATTGAAAAATAGGAAAATAAAGGCCCAACAAGGGCTAGATTTTTAAGATGGGGTCATGGTACTTTAGGAAATTTTAATCTCAATAAAACCTATAAAATCCTTTTGGGCGTGACAAAACAGAATGCCTCAAAAACTGGAAGAAGCTTATGAATCTTACATTATAGCCAAAGGTAAATGTATTCCTTTAGTTTCTCACGCTTAACAAAACATTAAACTAGGATAAGCTTCAGAAAAAAAAGGCTTTCATCGCCCCTCTATATGCTACCTTTGTTGCATCAACCTTGAGACTAATGAGCACCTGCTAAATAGTTGTGAGATCCATCTAATCCATGGGATCACATGGCTATTGTCTTTTGAAAACAAGATCAAAACAAAAGCAACCTATTTTCAACCATAGAGGAATGAAGATCTACACCTTTCTCCAATCCAATACTGAATATATCTTGGCAACACTTTCTAGGATTTATCTTAAGGGAAACCTAGAAATAAATGAATAAATAATATTTAAACGTAAGATAGCTCCCATGGATTTCTTCTAGAATTATATCCTAAATAAGATCAGAGAAACTATTTTTTTGATCCCCTGTAACTCCCAATATTGGGATTGCAATCATTAGGAAAAGCACATTTGTTGGCTTGAGGGGTCTTGACCTAGGTTCATATTTATTGCACAACCAACAAACCCTCCAACTACTGGCCCTTTCAGCAATGACTTGCTTGCACAGATCAAAGTCTCACCCGAAGCAGTATGGGGGGGTGTTAGAACCATGTTTTCGCACACTGAGGAATAATTTAATGTAGTGGCCCTAAACAGACTTATAACATAACTACAACATATAATATACAGACGCGCGCAGCAATAGATCAATAGATCAACCCTTTGCAGGTTATCCTAGAATGCAATATATATTCGCGCACAGTAAATAGATGTACTTTAATCACATCTATTCATCAATTAATAATCACGCATAATATACTTTATTCATTCCCGCATATGGATTTAACCATAAACAGAAGCAAAAATGCAATAACATAATAGATTCACAACTAACAGCTAAACAATATAGCAGAACACATAACAGTTTCCAGTTTTCCAAAATAGTCTTCTTTATTGAGAGATACAACAACTCTAATACATTCAGTTCTCCAACACAACCTATCCTTTAGCACACACAACTAGTGGAGTCTGCACACAGCCAGGACTTAGGTCTCTGTGCACACAGCCAACTGGAACCTTTCTACCTAAAAACCTAGACTTAGATCAAAATCTTACAAAACATGAATGTGTGATCATTCATTTCCTCAACTTGACTCGATATATCCATATTTATACTAACTTAGCGCGCAGATACCATGGTCTCAAACCATGATTTGAGACTCATGGTTTTCCCTTAAAACCCATTACATTGATTAGGGACTTTGACCCTCCCCAAATCCCCTTTCACTCTTCTGCGCAACGCGCACAACAAAACATATACAAACTTTATCAAAATTGTACCAAAAGTGTACCCTAGGGAACCCCGTTACAACAGGCCCCCAACACAAACTCGTGACTCATCCCGATTCATTGTGGGGTGGTCTCCTTCATTTTGGATTTGAGTTCTTTGACAAAGCTCTTCAATGGCAAGACCACTTTGTCACTCTGTGCAGCAACACCACGCGCTTCATCCACGAGCTTTGCAGTTGTCAGCCCTTTAGCTGTCATATTGATATTGCGTTGGATTTGTTAAAGGCTCTTAAGGGCACCATCCAAGCTCTGATACAACAACAGGCCTTCCTCAGCCCACGACTGCATCCTTGCTTCTAAAAACTGCTCTCGACAACGAAGATCTTCCATCTCTATTTGAGTTTCCTTGCCCTCATGAAGGCATGCAATTCTCTGTGTTGTCACCAATGTAGGTGCCACCCTCCTGATATCTAGAAATTGTTGTTCTTTCACGCACAATTCATTGTGTAGCTGTTGCACCATTGGGTCATTCTGAACGGAAGTCCAAACACGCATGGCCTCATTTAATAGGTAACAACAATCGGTCACAGCAAATGATATGTTGTCGGTAGCTATTTTAACTTCTGCAGAACATTTTTCTCTGACCTCTGGTGGTGTTTCCAACTGTAGCTTCATCTGTAAGTCAGAAATTTGTTGTTCAAACGCAGCCCAGACAATCTGTACTTTAGTGCACGACGCCTTCAATGCAGTGGCCAAGCCTTCTAATTTCTCTGTAGGTGCGGCTGAGGCAGGAACCTCTGGTAGGTCACCACAAAATTATTCGATGTTGGCTTCCAATGTGGCAGATCGAGCCTCAGCAGTGCGACATGCCTCCTATGCTCTCTGTTGTTTTTTATGAAGAATTGTTGCTTGCTATTGTGATTCATTGGCAGCGTGATAGTCTCGGTCCTCTCTGTTATCACTCCAATAAATCTCAAGGGTTGTTATTATTTTTTGGTTTAAAGAATATTAGAGGTAACCAAAAACCTACTTTTAAGCTTTAGGATCTAGCCTTCCTAATGCTCAGAGAGAGCTCTCTCTATATGATTTATCTTTGTTGATTGTATTTGATTTTAGGCTAGTTATGTGGGATTACTTGGGATTTGATTTTGGATTTTGTTTGGTGGTGAAATCACTTACTCAGATGGATAGATGTAGGTCTGTGTTCCATTGGGCTAATGGAGTCAAAGTGTCAAGCAGCAGAAGCAGGATCAAGGTTCTAAAGGAAAGTATTCATAGGGAAAGATAATTTGGTCACTTCAAATCCTTACGCTGATGGTGAAAATGGTTTTAGTTGGGGTAATATAGCAATTAAGGGTTCTCAAATCTGGATAATGAGTGAAAAGATAGAGGTCAATCGAAATAAGAGAGAAATTAAGAATTCCCTAATCTGGATATCAGAATAAAAACATATAAATAATAAACAGTTCAAGAAAGATTGTAATTAAACATATTTTGTAATAACATTCCAGTTATATCATTTAGATTAATCAAACATATGAGCATGTGAAAAATTTAGAAAGAAACAATTGAACAAGTAGAAATTACTTCATTGTAATGGCCCAACACATGAATCCTGTAATATAATCTCTTTATTGCTTTAATCCAGTTTGCTGACTTGAAATTGGTACAATCACCCTCAGGTTCCAAAATAGTACAACTATAGAAATGTTCAGCAATTCATCCACACTCAATACTTCAAAATGAGAAATATTTATACAAAAATTCTTACAAAATATCCTAAAACAACTTAGGAATTATTCAAGGGAAAAGAAATATCTTCATGCAAGAAGATAGAGACAGCTATCTAACTAATGCAAGTTGTCCCTTTTTTTATTGATTTGTTGTTCAATTGTTCATATTTTGCTGCTGATTTGTCTCTGTTTGTTTCCAACAAAGGCTACAGTTAGGTAGTGAAGTGTCCTATACACTGGCAGCTTTCATCTCTATTTTGACTTTCACTTTGACCTTTCCACTAATACACTTTTAATATGATACTCTTTCACTGTCATTTTTTCATTGTTACTGTTGTTCTTTACTATATGTTGTAATTGTAAAATTGCATGCTCTGTTTTATATTTTCCTTATTGATATTCTCCTCATTTGACTACCTTGTTTTACTGCTTTGATCTTCGTAGTAAATCAATCAATTTCTCCCATAGTTTTTCCTCTGGTAGTTTAATTTTTACCATCCTCCTGAATATTTCATCAGCCTCTGTGTATTTTGAGAATGTAGGCTTGTTAACAAATAAGTGTTTCACCTCATGTTGCAGGTAAAACAGATTCTCAAAATTCTTGTAAAGTACCTTTCCTATGGGAATACCTTGCATGGCTGAGTTATTGGCTTGTTCCTTAGCCACTTCTCTCATCTTCTTATCATAATCATCCTGCTTCATTAGTTTATCAAGAATAACTATGGATTTGGAAGGCCTTTTTGTCTGAGAGTGTCAAACTTCATCATGAACCTTGTGATGGCAACCTCCATATTTTGGCATTTCTCTTCCAGCTGTATCATCAAATTCTTTTTATAAATAACCTTCCTAACTTCTAGGATGGTTTCTGTTCTGTCATTAATTCCAATTTCTTCAAGTTCTTTCCTATTCTTGGAATTAAGGAATTTGATGATTTCATTAGCCTCTTCAGGTTTCTTTCCGGGCTCTTCTTTTATCTTTTGGATAGCTTCTCTTGCTGCTTTGACTAAGTCTTTATGTTCATAGATAACCTGTAAGGATGGCCAAATATCATTGACAGATTCAATGATATTGGCCCATAGTTGTTGTTTGGCTTGTGCCATGAGTTCTTTTAGTGTTAGTTCTTTCTCTAAATTCTTCAGTTGCTCATTCAACCTGTTTGCCTTTTGTTCTTCATTTTTTTGCATTATCTTAGCAAGTTTTTTTTCATCTTCCAGACTTTTAAGTTGTTCTTTAAGTATGTTAATTTCATTTGTCTGAATAGACATGACCTGCATAGCTTTTACTAATTTACTTGCTTCATCTGTAGGTTGGGTTGTTGTTCTTGAAGAATCTATTACTAAAGTTGTTAATGAGGTGACTGGAAGTGTTGTATCCATTGGGACTGTAGGAGCCAATGATTTTGCCAATGTGGAAGGTACAACAGTAGTGACTACAGGGATGACAGTGATTGTGACTTCTTCTGCTCTATCCTTTTTCTCCTGGACCAACTTGTCCATTTCATTCTCCATTTCTTTGATTTGGGCAGTCAACTATAGAATGAGACCCATCATCTCATCTTTCTGATTTGTATCCTGTAAGAATTCCTTTGCTTGAGGATGTTCTATGTTGGGTCCCTGTAATTTGATAGATTGGCAAGGGAAAATGTACAAGGGTAACATCAAACCAGTCTTTAGATTCCTAGGACCTAGCCTTCATGGACTCAGAGAAGGCTCTCTCCATTTTTGTGTAAATATGTAACTTGATAGATTTTAGGGTTTTTATTTTAGGCTAGTTATAAAGATTAGGGTTTGTTTGTTTGTTTTGATTGGTTGGGTGGGTTGTCAAGAAAAAATACGGAGTAGGAGAGGTTTAGACCATTGAGCTATGGAGTATGAAAAAGGTCTAGAAAGGTACAACAATAGGTCAAGGATGCTTCAGAGGGCAAGTATAACAAAGCTAAATGGATCTTCAAGGCTTAGGTAAGTGGAGTGAACAATAAATTTTGAACAAAGTAGGTGTAAAGGGTAGTTAAGAATCCTTTTTCAAATACTACAACAAGAAAGGCCTCTAAGAATACTAGGCATGAAGCCAAAACCAAAGACAAGGCATACCATACTTCTTTGACCAAACCCTAGCAAGCAAACATCAAGACAACTATCCAGTTACCCTAGAGAGCAGGGAACTCCTAGCCTCTCCAGCTAATATACCTTCAAAGAAATAAAACATGCAATATGACATATAGTAATGATTAAGAAGTGGGGAACTCCTAAGATTTATTAATAAAAATACTAATAACTTCTAAGCAGCCATTTAAGATGAGCAAAGGGCAGGGCAAACCATAAAACTCTTCAGTTAAACCCTAACTAGAAATACTTTGAAGAAAATACCTCAAAAACAATGTTTAAGTGATTTCCAAAGGGCAGGGCTAACCATAAACCTCTTTGGCACTAACTCCATTAAATCATCCTTGAGATAAACAAGCAGAGTGGGTTTAGAGAGCAACTAATAATTCTCTAAACTGACCTAGCAGAGGAAAACATGAAAACAAGAGAAGCAAACAGACTTAATGAACTTTTGATAGCATACCTTAAGCTAAAACTTCTGTTCTAATGCAAGATAAGGATGAAAAAATATGTAAAAAAATAAGAAAATTAGAACAAAACGAGAAAAAAATCACCATTAACTATGTTCATGAATCTTGCAAAGTGCTTGGCTCCATTGTTATTCAGTCCAAAAGGATTACAAGGCTCCAAAGCCAAAAACTCTTTACAACTCAGAGCCTATGCTCAGTTCAACAAGTGAAAAACCAACATCAACCAACATTGAAAAATGAGGCCCTCATCCAATATTTATCATGAAAAGGAGAGTCAAAACCCTAACTAGGGTTTTGGAGGCCATTAATTGCTCATAAATATCAATTTTGTCCTTTGAGACCATGCAAGGCCCAGGCACAAATATCCTATTCTAATAAATGAAAAATATCTCCTAACACCTAAGTTAGCAAAAAATATGACTTTCAGGCCCTCAATAACTTCCAAAAATATCTTAGTGTGTTTTTTTGACTTTTTTGCAAGGACGCAGCTTTGAGGTCCAAGGCCGCAGCGCCTACACGGGAAAATCGGGTCACCTTCCAGCTGAATTTTGAAGGCCTTCCCGATGTCAGAATGGGCTCCGTGATGGCTCGTTGGAAAGCCTATCAAGTATAATTTCCAAAAAAGCCCTTGGTTTTGCATTTGGGGCTCATTAAACTTCTCAAAAAAAATATCCCAAGGCTGCTAAAGACGCAGCACCAGCCCTGAAAACATGGTAGAAAGGTGAAATTTTGGGTGTTTTTGACCCTTTTGGAGGATCAAACTACTCCAAATGACCTAAAATTTGGTGAGTGTGATGTCCTTGGCCCAAGGAATCCAAAAATGTAAAATTTTCCTCCAATGGATGCCTGAGGAAAAAGAGCACCGCCAAGGGCGCTGCGCCCTTGGCCCTTAAAAATAGTAAAAAATCCAAACACTTCAACAATTTGCCAAAATTTGGATTTGCTTTGCTTATTTTGTTTGGGGATGCTAGTAGGGGATGGATCAGCCAGGTTTTCAATGTTTTCTTTATCTTTTTGCCTTCTCTAGGGATTTATCCTTTGTAAGCTCAATGTACTTCAACCTAGTGCCACCATCACTGCCTTTATCACTGTCATCTGCTTCACTGACCTTACTGCTCTCATGTTTGTCATTATCATTGCCCACATCATCTTTCTCATCATAATTATCATGGCCATTATGATTTCCCACTGAAATATTGGCTCACTTACTTGCTATCTTCTGCATCTTTTCCCTTTTCTTCGTTTACATCTTCCATGCTGACATCACTGCATTTTTCTTTGCTGCTTGATTCTTTCTTACTGATTTCTGCATCTCCACTGCCCTTTTCTTCAATTATTTCTCCTTCACTGTCATTAGCCACTATCTCTCCCTCTTGACAGTTTGACCATTCTGCCCTTAAATCAAAACCCTAGGTCTGCATAATAAAAATGAGATGAAGGGATGGAGGAGATTTTGAAGACCCTTGGAGAAAGACTGAAGAATTATTTTAGGTGATTTGGGTGTTTGTAGGGCTTAGAAGCCATCCTGGTCAAACGCGTAGCGCCTGCCCAAGGTGTCGGGTCAAGCTGCACGCACAATGTTGAACGGGGTGTCGGGCCTGTTGGGTCTGCCGAACGCATAGCGCTGCATGATGGGTTGGGTATTTTGGGCAGGCATGCAGCGCCGTGTAAATTTACACAAGGAAATTGGTTAGGGTTGTAGCGCCTGCCTCTAGGCACGCAGCGCCTTGACACTTAGCCAAATTTTGGCTTAAAACTGAAATTTTCATCTTTCCTTAAAGCTTTTAATTCTCTGTAAGTGACCAATGATTCTTATGAAGTATGAAATGAGTTTTAATGGATTTATGAAATCAATTTATCTTTTCACCCAATTTCAAATGTCCACAAGTCTTTTTTCCCTTTTCACTTATGTCTCTTTACCTTGTTTTCTCTGTAGGTGACAAAAATCAATGATTTGGCTCTGATTTTAATCCTTGAGGCTGACATGTTTATTTTGATAAATTTGTGAATATTTATGCATACTAGCGTCATTCAATATTCTATGGTTCCCATTGTGCATCCCAACTCAACCTTTGCTTTGCAAGTGACTGAAAATCCTTAACTTGCCTTTCTCACTGATACCCACTAACCCTTTGACAATTCTACTTGCAGGTAACTGATATGATGAATTTGACTTCTTCTTTTAGTCATGGAGGCATGAAAATTTTATCTTGACATCATTTGGGATGATTGCACAGTGATATATTTTAAAACCCTGTATGATTGACACCATGAACCTCAACCATTTTCACCTTGGCTGTCAGTTTGTTGAAGACATGTAATATGTGCTTCCTTTTGATCTTGGAGACATGACATATTCATTTGCATAGCAACAATTTTATAATCACCTTTGGATTCGATCTTGGAACTCAAGACCATGTTTTTCATCTTTTTGATCACTGAGTGTAGGTGACTGAAATGATAATTTGATTCTCCTTTCACTGATACTCTTTTCCTTTTTCTTTGAAACAGTGAGACATTTTACCCTGGAAAACTTTGGATGCTTGCACATAGCATCCCCTTTCAAATATTCTTTCTGTTGTCATCATGGAGGCTTAACATCTTGCTCATCTAGGCATGGCAAACTCATTTTCACCATTCTAGGATCTGATCACAGTGGCATCTTCAGGATATTTCTTGGCTGTCATTATGGAGTCTGACTTACCATTTACCTTCCCTATGCCATTTCTGCAGTTTATTCACTGTGTTGGCACTTTGCTAGACTACCAAGATAAAACCCTAATTCTCTTGTCTTCCTTGCTGCAAGATGTCATCATTGAGTAGCAAACCTCTTACCTCATCAATTTCTTCTGTTGGTTGGCCTCTTATCACTTCTGCAAAAGTGTCAAGCTAGCCCATTAACTTGTGTGCAGAGTTTGAAGCTGAATGGTAGTCTTCTTTGGAGATGATGACCTTGAAACACATGAAACCCTAATTGACCTAGTGGAGATTCTTTGACCTGACCTTGACTGAAAATTGGTTTTGGAATATTTAAGTGTAAAAGCAGAGTATTGACAAAATGATGCATTGAAGATCCAAAATCCAATGTATTTAATTTATCTAATGAGCATACAGAGATAGTTTTGAGACCGTCAATGCTTTAGGAACTTGGGGATCATGGGCATGAGTTAGGCTTGTAGGAAACCCTAGATGGAAAATGGAGTTATGGCCAAGGAAAAAATAGAGTGATGAGGTCATAGGCAGAAAAAAGGATAGAGATGAGTGGCATAAGCCCATGAGGGGTTTTTTAGGAGTGGTAGGGTAACCATGAAAAGGCTAGATGATAGGATAGTGAAAAATTTTCTCTAAGGATAATGAAGGCAGTGAGATTTCTAAAACTCACAATGTTCAAAGAATGTTGTTTTTAGAAATCTAGACCAATATTTAGTCATCTACAGATGGTAAAAATTACTGATGACTAACATTTTGTAGGAGGCAGCTTAAGTTGCTTCTTTAGTGCAACAAAGTTTGCATTCTTCTTCTTAATCAATTCATCTGAAACTTTGAAATTACTAGGATCATATCCTACTTCAATAACCAAATATTCTAGTGATTTGATTATGTTTTCCTTAGCTTGAGAGGATGCCTTTTCCAACTTGAGCTAATCTTTGATGTTTGCAAGAGTGTTTTGGAGCTTCTGTACACTCATGGCCTTGTTTGTCATTGTGGAGTAAAGCATTTCACCAGCTTGTTTTTTGAAATTCTATTTGATCAATAGGATGAAGATCATCTGCTTGAACTTCATATGAGGACTTTTTATAATCCGTTGGTATTTTAGGATGCTTTACTTTAGGCTGCAGGAAATTCATCTGCATTTTCCTAGTCTTATAGTCAAAAGCAAAAAGCAATCTTCTTTGGTCACTGGGTGACTATTTCCAATATTGGTTATATGTATCCATCTTCAAGGCTTCATTTTTCATATTTATTTCTCTGTATTTCTACATAATTTCCATCTCTTGCTCTGCTGGTTTGCTAGAAGAAGATACTTCAACACTGTGCTGCTTTTGAATAAGCTGAGTTTTTGAAGTTGTAGGCTTATTTATTTCTTCAATCAATGTAGGAGGTACATTGTCCTTTGTTGTTGTTTATGTATCAATCACTTCTATTGTTTCTTCTCCTCCATTGATAATATTTAACTTAGGTTTCTTTCTGTACATCAATTTAAATTTAGTTTCATTTGTAGTATCTACAGTATATGATCCTTCCTCTCTGATTCTCTTTGAGATTTTATTTTCTTAGGTTGGAGTTTGCAAAGTTTGACTAGTATCACTTTGCTTCTCTACCTCAATCAAGGTGTTCTCCAACCATTCAGACTAGTTAGAGTATTTTTCAATATTTGGTTTCTTCTCATGCACATAAGGATTTAGCTTGCATTTAACTCTCAATTTACTTATTATTCCTAGAGGATCATAATACCATAGAAAACTCTTACTGAATTTGAACTCTCGCAAGTAATTTTCAGCCTCTGGACCTGCATCTCTGTTGTTACTAAATGAAAGGGCCAACCTGATTCTTTATTTCGAACCGTGTCTTCTTCTTAGCTGCTAAGAAATTGATTGAATCAGAATTAAGAATATGTCTTATATATTCAAGGGAAAATAACCTCATTGGGAGGTATTTGGACAGTTTATATGGAATAGGATTTGATCCATATACTCTTATCACTGTATGGTTTTGGTACAAGTACCAATCTCCTGTTCTATTATGCTCTAACAACTATAAGACCTTCTTAATGTCCTCACTGATTCTGGGTTGTTTGTTGTTTTTCAACATATTGACTATAGGATAAATGAAAGAATTAGTAAACTCTGTATAGGTGGAGTGTGTGGAATCTTTTCTTAATAAAGGAGTCCAAAATATGATTGGCTGTGGGTTTCCTTCAACATCAAGTTTCTGAATGTTGATGGCAAATTTCTCAGACTAAAAGTATAAAAACATATGGAATAGGACTGAGGAATACTTAAAAACACCTTCTTTAGGAATTTTGACCAACTGTTCATGAATATTATCAGCAAGATATTGGGAAAAAATTAAAATGGCTGCAGGAGGCTGACTAGGTGTGAAAGTAGACAAAAAACCTAGTACTGCAACATCAACATGTTCATTTGTGAAATAACCAAGAATAAAAGACAACATGCTAATGATATGTCTGGTTCTTTTAGAAAATTTTGCAGATGGGTAAGGAGGATTTATCTTGGGAATTTCCATAGATGAAGGCATGAAAGTTTGGAATATATGAAACCGCTTGGGGAAATCCAGATTCAGGTATAGTTGTGTAAGAGCTTCAATGGACAAAGGGGTTTCATCTGGCCTGGATTTGATCTGGAGCATTGGATTGATTGAATCAGCAATAATAGTAAACAAAATTTATTTTTCAAGGTTTATTATGGCTCTCTGGTTAGGGAAATAGCAAGATTGACAAAGGCTGATCACTTCTGGGCACTGGAAAGTTTGTGGGAATACATACTTTGGAAAATTAGATTCCCAGATGTAAACCTCATCTACTTGGTCTATGGATTTTTCATGACTTCAGCAGTGGAGTTTAAGAAGATTAAATTCTGTGACTATGTCATTAATCTTGAAGTTTTTATCATCTAAAGGAGTATGTTCTACATCTACAATAGGAGGTTGTAGAGAATTGACAAATACAATACTTTTGGAAGCCATTGTTTTATTTGATTTTTTCAATTGATTAATATTTTGACTCAAGAAAAACTAATTTAGGCCTTTAGGAGCACCTCAGGTAGATGATTTATAGTTTGCAGAAGGATTTGGATAAAACAGGTGTTTATCTATGGTCTAAAAAGGTATAAACTTGTTCAATTTATCAAAATGTACTATCTATGTTAAAAAAAATCTCAGTACTCAGAATTTTGTAAAAATAGGTCCAAGGTTTGCAGAAAAAAGGATTTGGGAAGCTACAGGATTTTCCTTTTAGGTCTGCAGAGGCTTCTACTTGATTTAATTGATAAAACTGTATTCTCTGTGACTAAAAGTAATCTCCTTACCTCAAATTTTTGCAAAAGAAAACCTAGGGTCTTTATAAAAGGTTTGAAAGGCACATAAGGTTTCCTTTAGTCTACAAAAGCTTCTATTTTAATTCAATTACTGATTACTTTCTCTTTAGATCAAGAGATAGCTTTTTCTTTGAATAATACCTGGGAAAAATAAAGATTTTGTTTCGCAGAAGGGTTTCTGAAGCAGTGGAGGTTCTTTGAAGCTTCTGGTCTTTATAACACTTCAATTCAGTTCTGCAATATCGTGTATCAGCAAAGGTCTTGAATTCTGGTGTAAAAGGCTTGAAAAATGGTCGATTAAGTGATTTGGTTGCTTGGAAATCGATCGGCAATGCTCTTTCTGTGTAAATGGTGTAACAAAAATGGTAAAAGGGTGCAAAGGGCGGCTTATATGCATTTTTTATCAAACAGTGTTTACATTGAATACGTGGTTAATTTGAATTGACAGTGTGGTTTGCCTAACAGGAAGGAGAAAACCGCTTAGTGGTTTTTGCATGAGCCAAAGTGGTCGGGCGATATAATTTCTAGTGATGCGATCAAATGAAAAGCCGACACGTAGCCTGGAGCAGAGCTCTGAAAACCACGGATATCGCAAGGTCTGGGTGTGATTAAAACTCGGGCTATGGAATGTGCAATAGGTGGTAATGGTCGTTGGATCTGATTGGTTAAGATCCGATGGTTGGGAGGATGCGATGGAGTATCGGGTTTCGATGGCATGGGGCTCTGGACTTTATGATATGTGGGTTATGAAATATTTTCATTGTTCAGGGTTAATTTATGTGATTGGGTCAGGGTTTAATACATGCAATATAGTAAAATGCATATAAACTATGGTGTTATATACATGGAGTCGATATTTTTATGATAGGCGGGGTTTAATATATTAACTATTAGGGTTAGGTAAAGTGGGATATTATAACAGGCGGGGTAGTAATATGTGGGCCCGAAATCTATCACAATGTGGGGGAATTAAACCATAGGTTATATAAAAAATAATGGGTTGGGAATAATATTTTAGGGATTTAATTAAATACGGGATAAAGGTTTAATGCAGGAGTTAAATATAATAAAGTTAAATGTTAGTAATATATAAGTAGATTGTAAAAATACACTAAGTTTCTAATGTAAACGCTTATGTCGGGGAGGGATATCTATAGTGGGGCCCGACATATAGATTTAACCATTTAGACTTAGGATTAAATTATTTTTATGGGTTTTTGGTGTTTTTTGAATAAATGGAAATTAGTTAAAGGGATTTTACTTTTCCAAAGGAAAAAGTGTATTTTAACTTAGGAAAAGGGATTTTTGCGAACAGGAATAGAGTGAAATAAGGGGAAAGAGAAAAAATGAAGGGGATGGGGTATTTTTACAAGGGAATGATTTTTAAAGGAAGTTAGTAAATGAAATGACCAATTTTCTGCTATCCATGCCTTGTGAAAATTGCTTTTGCCTACCCATCTGCTACCCTAACATTTTTTCTTCATTTACATGGGTGCATTTGAGCTTGAAAACCCTTATTCATTTTCTTTTAAACAACAAACTAACTAATTCTATCCTTATTTCTTCCAAGGGCTCAGATTAAACTGTTGAGCTCCTTATTATTCTCTACCTAACTACTGATCTGCCAAGTTTAAATAGTTTGGCTAAATCTTTATTCTCTATCTATCAACATGAAATTTAAAGCATGAAAGGTCAAGATTTAGCAGTTTGACCTTTATGTATTGTGGCATTTTTAACAAGTTGCACACAATATTGTTTTGCAAAGTGAAGTGAAAAGTTGTGGCATTTGAATTTGCATCACTTTCATTAACTATTTTTATCTCTTTTTTGTTTGGGGTTCATTTTCTATTTTTTTTAATCTTTCTTCTTTCAAGTCCTTTGATTTTCCTTTAGGAATTTTACCCTATTTACATTTTTTTATTTTTAATATGGGAAAACAAGTTTGTAGAAAGAAAAGTATGTACATATTACAAGACTTATTCAAAGTCAACTCAAAATTATGAATCATATTATTATAGGACCCTAACAGTGCTTCCACATGGGGATGGCATTTCTTCGTGAAATTTCAAGAACTTTAAGATAAGTAGCCTTGAATTTTGACTATGTTTTTTACTTGAAATTTTTTTCTGAGCTTTGCATCATTCATACTTATGATATTTTGTCTTTCAAAGCTTAGGGCCTTCTCTTCGAGCTTCAAGTTTGTAAGAAAAACATCCAATCCAATCTAAACTCTGCAATGTTATGTACAATGATTAAAGTAAATAAAGTGAACTACTGTTATTCTGGGAAATAGTAATGCTTCAGCATTCTACCATTGATAGGTCTACCTGGCATATCTGGTCCATCCAATTCCTTCAAAAATAATGCATTTTTTCCTCTGTAACTATAAATGACATAGGGAGCTTTCCATAGGAAATCAAATTTACCATGTTTACCTTTCTCTTCTCTCCTGGAATCCCACTTAAGAACTTTGTCACCTATGTAAAAATCATCTTCCTTAGTCTTTTTTTCAAATATCTTTTTAATATTATCTTGAACAACTTGAGACCGGAGATATACTTCCTCCCTAGTTTGCTTCAAGTGTATGGTTTTATTTATCCTTCTCTGGATATCATTAGTTTCTACCTGTAATTATTGGATCATCTTCATTACTGGTACTCCTAAAGAGGATGGAAAAACAACATCCATCCCATAAACAAGTTGATAAGGGGATGTACCAATGGACTTCTTTGTGGTGAGTCTCTCTGCCCATAAGGAATTTACCAACCTTTTGTTCTAGGTTTTCTTATTGTCTTCTAGTAGTTTCTTGATGTTAGTTACAAGGCTTTTATTGGAGGATTCTACAATACCATTACCTTAAGGGTAATAAGAAGTGGAATGACCAAGGGTAATGTGGTATTTATTATAGAAGTCAATCATCTTCTTAGACTTGAAAGAAGCTGCATTATCAGTAATGAGCTTTTAGGGGCATCCAAATCTAGACAATATTCTTTTTTCTAAGAATGAGATTATGACAGTATCAGTGGCTTGCCTAGAAGGAATGGATTCTATCCACTTGGTGAAATAGTCTATGGCTATCAAAATCCATTTGTTTTTGGGCTGAGGATGGTGGGTGAATTTCACCAATGAAGTATAGACCCCATTGATGAAATGGAATTTCTGTGGAGATGCGTTTAAGGGGTAAAGGTAGTAGCTTTTTCTTCCCTTCAAAGATTTGGCATTTGTGACAAGAGATCACATACTTTTTCACATCTACAAAAAGTGTAGGCCAATAAAAACCAGCTCTCAATATTTTATCTGTAGTTGACTTCTAGTAAATGTGTCCTCCACAGTCACCTACATGAAATTCTTCCATAACTTTATCAGCTTCATTTTTAAGCAAACAATTCAATAAAATTCCACCATGATCTTTCCAAAACAGTGCATTATATACGATATAGAATTTCATTACCTTTAACTTTAAAAAGATTTATTTCTTGATAATCCAGGAGGAGCTTGTAAATTTAGTAATACAAATATGATATCTGCATACCATAGTGAATCTGAAAAGGCTTCACTGATCTGTGGAGTCACCTTTTCTTCCTGATCATCTAACTGGGCAATAAAATTGATATCTAAAGCATGGCAATTTGATTCAGCCATGAGTTTGGCTAAACCTTGACCTTTAGTGAGTTTGATGTGCTTAATTTCTATGTAATATTCCAAAATGGTGGTAATCCATTTTCCTCTTTTACCATCAGGCCCACTCTGAGTTAGAATGTCCTTCACTACTAAATTTGGAACATATGCTATGATGTGTGAATACAAGATGTACACTCTTTGATTGCCTTCACTAATGCTAGTGCCTAATTTTCCATTATGTTATACTTTAAAGTGTCATCTCTAAGTGATTTTCTGAAAGAAGCAATGCGCTGTTCATAGCCCTGATCATTCTTCTGTAGTAAAACTACAGCAATAGTATGTTCTGAAGAAAAAGAAAAAATAATGAAATCTTTTTTGAAATCAAGACTTATTAGGACTCGTGTTCTTTTCAAGGCTTGTTTGATTGATTCAAATGATTTTTTGGCCTCCATAGTCCATTTAAGTACTGATTATTTTTTCAACATGTTATTGAATTCTCTAATAATTTTTGCTAAGTTTGAAATGAACCTTCTAAGAAAATTGATTTTACCTAAGAAAGCCTACAATTCTTTAATATTCTTTAGATGGCTTATGTTCAGAATGGCCTCTATTCTGGTTGGGTCTATCCTAATTCCTTCTTTTGATATAATATGCCCTAATAGTTTGCCTTATTCAAGTCCAAAGAGAGTCATTTTAGGATGTAAGGAAATTCCATATTTCCTGCATTTGATAAACACTTGTCTTAGGTGATCTAGATGTTCATCATCAGTTTTTGACAATACAGTTTTATCATCTAGATAGATCACAAGAAAATCATGAATTTCTTTAGCAAAAGCTATATTCATAGCTCTCTGAAAAGTGGCTCCTGCATTCATTAATCCAAAAGGCATTGTCACATACATGAGAGTACCCCAAAGAGTAGTAAATGCAATATTTGGTTGGTCTTATGGCTGAACTAAAATCTCGTTATATCCAGAGAATCCATGAAACAATGAAATCTTGGATGAACCAAACACCCTCTGTAAAATATGATCCATCTTGGGGAGAGGGTAGCTATCTTTTAGGGATACCTTATTTAAATTCTATAAATCAACACATAGTCTGATCTCCCCTGTCTTTTTCCTAGTGGGAACTAAGTTTGAAACCCAATCAGAATATCCAATAGGTGCAATTATCTGGGCTTCATACATTCTCTTAACCTCTTTTTTAGTTAAAGGCATTAAAACTAGATTGATTCTTCTAAGCTTTTGTTTGAAAGGTTTTTTATCTTCTTTTATAGGTATTTTGTGTTGTATTATTCTAGTGTCATAAGATTTTAAGTCTTTATAACTCCATGCAAATACATCTTGAAATTCCTTAAACAAAGCTATGTATTTCAATTTTTCTTCTTAAGGTAGGACTTTTGAAATTTTGATGAGTTTAGGCCTTTGTTTTGTTCCTATATTGCATTCTTCTATATCTGACCTTAATGGTTCCATTTTTGGTTTTCTTGCAACATCATTTGAATCAAAAAGATATTCTAATGGGGCTAATCCCTTAGGTAAAAATTTATTCTTAAGGTTTAAAATGTCAGAATCATCATCTGTTAATTCTTTTATTTCTACCTTTTCTAAATTATATATTTCTACTTGAGTGAATTTAGTGGGTTTAGTGAAATCTAAGTTATATACATCTATCTCATTTTTTATTTTATCATCTACTGTACAATCTGTGTCTATGTTACATCTATGAAATTCTCCCTCAGCATTCATGAAATGATAGATTTGTTCATCCTATGAAAATATCTGCCAAATTTTTAGATTATCTGGTATAGTAGGTCTGTGTTTAACTTATGATGTGTATTGATTATTAGTTTGAAAAGGCAGATTATAGGTACTAGCAAAAGTTGCTAAACTATGTGCTTGTAGGTTTTGTTTTCTAGGAATTACAACAAAGTCACACTCAAGCAATTCTTTTATAAGATCTAAAATTGTTTCTCTATATTGGCTTAATCTAGGATTATACACAGAATATTCTCCTCTAATCTGTTTTACAACTAAATCAGAGTCTCCCGTGATAGAAACTCTTTTTCCTCCTAAATTTCTAACAATATGAAATCCTAAAATCAAAGCTTCATATTCAGCCATGTTGTTTGTACATTTTAAGTTTAATATAAAGGCCTGACCTTTTGCATGATTGTTTTCCATGTTGTGAATCCAAATTCCTGCTCCTGCTCCTAATTTATTCACTGATCCATCAAAATATAGATGCCACATTGATTCATGAAATATGTTTTCACTGTCTGGGTGATTCTCTTTCTGTTTTAATTTTGTGTTGTTCTCTATACTAGTTTCAGAATTACATAAAATGAAGGAGTCCATATCAGTAGGTGTAGAATAAATGGGATAATATCGAGGTATTTCTACACTACTAACCATGTACTTCATTAATGTCTCTCTGTAAAGTTTCTTGGCTTGGAAAAATACTGAAATAGTGGCATAAGACATGTCTAGTGGTAGAGATCCCTGTAGTTTTTATCCCCATGAAAGAGATAACATCATTCCATATTTAGGATGGATATCAGCTACTACAATATCCATGACTATGATTTTTCTAGGGTATTGAACTAAATTGACACATAAATCTTTGATTAAGCCTAGAAATTTCACTTTTTTGGAATCAAATGAGAAGAGATCTTTATAAGGCCTAGTGATGTCTAAATTCAAGATTTCCATAATGGCTTTTGGCATTAAATTATGTGAATCTCCTAATTCTAGCATAGCATTATGTAAAATCTGATCATGAACAGTCAAGCTAGCGTAAAAAGGAGAAACCCCTCCCTCTTGGTGTTTTCCATTTACTTCAGGACCAAAAATTAGTTCTGGTTGGTCATCACTCAAATTGACAGAGTCTTCTCCTTCATTTATGTTTAATGTGTCAGAGATCTGTGATTTGTATAAATCATGCTTAACATTGATTTCTCCGCAGGCTCTTAGTGTCGTGCGTAGATTCGATGACTCTACTCTGATGGCAGGGGCAGGGATCTGGATCAGGCGGCTATCCTTGGTTGATTGCAGCACTGTGTTGATCAGCTGTGCATTGGTAGGTGGCATGCTCACTTGAATTTGGATTTATTGGGCCATGCTCTCTTGAATCAGGCTCAC
This sequence comes from Pinus albicaulis, assembly GCA_034641835.2. Taxonomy (NCBI): domain Eukaryota; kingdom Viridiplantae; phylum Streptophyta; class Pinopsida; order Pinales; family Pinaceae; genus Pinus; species Pinus albicaulis. Next base: position 1,772,189,380 of record CM076578.1, on the reverse strand, counting down.
TTGAACTTTGAGACCTTGGATTCTGGTCTAAACTCTTTTGAGCGCAGCTTTGTACTGCACCTCCATATATGTCCACATGTCTTCTGTTGCAGATGTCATTGTATTTGAAATTTCATTAAAATCGTCCTATGTCAAAGTGAGGTCCTCGGTGCCAGATACTTTGGACTATTTTCTCTTTTTTCATGAACCTGCCCCGGCCTGAGAGTCGCACTTAGTCCCCTTGGTGGTCTGAGCTTTAGTCTCCTCAGCACCTTGATCATTCTTTCTAGGTTTTGCTTCTTTCTCTAAGTCAATTGTCTCTCTGGTGGTGGTCGACGTAGGCTCAACCTCTACATATTTTCACTTCTGTGTGTCTTTTCTGGTCCTGGGCTTCATCGGTGTCTTTAGAATTGACGACGACGCACCCCCAGTGGTGTGCGACTCCAACCAAGCAGACAACCACTCCACCATGATGCGCACAAGGTCATATGATATCACCAAGTATGTAAAATCATACCATACAGCTTTTGTCAGGTCCTTATATTACTAGTATAGTCCCTTATTTTTGTTTTTTTTTTTTTCTGAATTGGACTAATTCTATTAAGCAAAAATATGGTACATGATGAGAATACAATCAGGAGAAAAAAGAAACCGGCCAACCGGAAATGATAAACTATCAACCTCAGTTCCAGAGAGAGAAAATGAAACAAGCAAGGAGCTACAACATGTGACTAGAGGGCTGGAAATAACCGACTTCTACCCAGCATGGGCAAAAGCCTCCACACAAAGTTTTTTCCCTTTATTTTTGTTGACTTTAACCCATCCATCCTAGTGAGTAGGTGCTAGGATGATTTGAAGACTGGAGTTCTCCAAATGGGATCTCCTTATCTGAATCGAAAGAGGAGGACTCATGAATGCGTTTATGAGTGATTGTAGTATCAGGAGGATGCTCAGGTGCAGTGGTGGACAAGTCCTTCATTTGAAGAGCATGATCCGATTTTGCATCACTCCCTTCATCTTCTGAACTTGAGGATTCAAAGTCAACAGCTAGCGGTGGGGTACAAGGTGTCCATATTTTGGATTTGGACTTTGTAGTGTTTTCCTTTTTCATTTTTGCAAGCAATGTGGGGCAATAGTTCTACAGATGCCCTGTTTGATGACAATGGCAGCAACGGAATGAAGTATTCTCATAATCTAAGATCTGAGTCCATACAAATTTTCTTACCTTGATGATGATTTGGTTGGGAAGGCCATTGCTTATGTCTAATTCCACACATATTCTAGCATATGTGTATAGACCTTGAATTTCCCTCCCATAATCTGTTGTTAAAAAGTGGCCCAAGGCATTGCCTATTCCTTTGTAGACTGATAGATGCCATAGATGGGCTAGTAAGTTGGGAAGTCTGACCCAAACAGGTGTCTTGGTGATGACTGCTATAGCTGGGTTGAAATCTGGGAACCATGGGGTTAAGAAGAGCCCTGTTGTTCCCAAAAACCAAGGACCTTCCTCTAAGGTCTGTTGATAATTATTAGAGTGATCGAACAGTACTATGAATAATCCTTTTGAACAGAAGCTGACCTTGCAATTATGTGTCCATTTAGCGTAGATCCATTCATAGAGTTCCTTTGTATGCGGCCAAAGTCCATTAAATCTGCATATGATGGTTTTTTCTGCAAATTTTTGAACATCTTCTGCGAGATCTGGATGGGAGATCTCAACGGAGGGAACATCCTCCAATTTTTCAACTAGAAAAGGCTGGGTTTTGGGAGCTTCAGGGGGTTTGGGGTTTTGAGAATGTACAACATCTTTGTATGAGAAAGTAGGGGCTGAAAATGACTGTCCAGCTGTGCCTCCTCTCAAAATAAGGGTTAACACAATAGAATCATTTCTACTAATGCTGTAAACAGAGAGGGGAAGAAGGTCCTCAAGTTTTTTACCTTGGTAAAGAAGTCTCCGAAGGACCGAAGGTATCCCAATCCGACGTTCCAGATTTAGCTTGAGATTCTGCACCAGGTCCAATGAACAAACCCATTGCAATATGGTTTTGCCTGAGAGTTGCAAGATCTGGATCTGAAATGAGGTAGAGTAATTTCTAAGATTTGGATTTGCGTGGCTGCTGAGGTTCTGTAGGAGAGGCGGAGCCGCCTCCATTTTTGCTTCAGCATTGGCGCAGTGAAGGAGCCCATCCTTGGCTTGTTTCCTGTTTTCCTTCGAGTGGCAGCGCGTGACCATGAGAGTTGGTGCTAGCTTGAAAGGCGTTGATGCGAAGCTTAACCTATGAACACACCTGGGAACCCTAACACAGGCGGCGGAGGAAGTGAAGCTCATTTTTGTTGAGGCTACAAGAATGCCTGAGCTTGCATATTCTTTTTGGCTGGCACTATTGTCTTGTGCGGGAGAAATAGCCTTTGTACTTTCTTTGCAGCAGAAGGAGGCAGCATCCTGTGCGATCTCCATCACTACAAGATCTTCACAGGCATTGACTGGAGTGACCCCAAGTCTTTCCTCCTGGGCGAAGGCGGCGGCTGCATGGAGAGGAGGAGCCCGTAGCCAAAGTGGATTCGAGCGAGGGAGGTCGCAAAGAGATGCAGCGGTGAAGACCACAGAGTTTCCTGGATTTGCGATGGATTCAGCGACGGCAGCAGAGCTGAACAGGGCAGAGGCAAATGCCAGATCAGTGTCGACGGCCAGGCCTGAAGAAACCCTAGAAATGGTCATAATTTCGCCGCCTCTGATAGTCCCTTATTTTTGTTAGTGTAACCCCCTTATTTTTATTGTTGTACCCCTGTAATCCCTATATTGTTATTATTGTGCCCTTAAATTATTATTATTAGGTCGGCTAGGATTACATTGTGGCCCAATGGACTCCTATATATAGAAAGGAGGTTTTTTCATTTGTATCATCCAAGAATTGTTCATTCATGTAATGTATTGGAGGTTTCCCCCTCAAAGTGGCTTATTTCTAAGGCGTTGATATCTCAATACTTCCCTTTTTGGAGATGGTTTCACAACATTTGGTATCAGAGCTTTGGATTCTAGGGTTTCGCTTCACCAAACAGGTCATCATGGAATTTTTGCTATAAATTTTTTTCTACGAAGGTTCAGAAGCTAAAATGTTTAGAGCACAAAGCCGATATCCTGAGGAAAATCTTTACAAAATTTCAGAGCTTGGTTCGTAATATTTTCGGAGATATGATTTGTGGAAGTTAGGTCTTTTTTAGGCTCCCGAATTTCATCTCAAAGAGGTGATAGTGGGAAAATATTCAAAACTCTCTCTTTGAGCATCGAATTGGAATTTTGTAAAAAGTGACTAGAATTACATGGACTTTACTTTCGTTTCTATCAATTTCAGAACCAAAGGATCAAACAGTGACACGTGGCAAGTCATACAAGTTCGCTCTACTGAACCAGTCCATAATTGGGTCATTGTGGGAGATTGGACATAACTTTGTCATGAAGAATCCAAATCAGGTCAGACCTGTGGAATTCGAAAGAGGATTCATAGGGCTACCGCAGGACCAAATTGCAGATATTGAAGATCCAAAATCACAGAGATAATTCAGTTTCAATATAGAGCTCCTCAAAAGAAAGAAAAAGGTGTGTATTTTTTTCGAATTACATAAGTCTCGTTTGAAAAAAATAAGTTTGAATTTATTCCAAGGGCATATTGAAGAATATATATCAGTATTGGGTTCTAAAATGCCCCTAAAAATAATTCAACGCCAATTAAACCTTCAAAAGGCTCTAATATGACTCATGAAGACGAAGAAACACAACATGAGATATCAAAATTACAAGAGCAAGTACACCAAATTTCGCTATCGCAAAGAGCAACAAAAAATGAAATGGAAGTTCTGAAGAAAGGCATGGAAACTAAGATGGATGGTTTGAAGAAAGGCGTTGAAGCTAAGATGAATTGTTTGGAAGCTAAGATTGATGACATGGAAGTGGGCATGGAAGCTAAGATGGATGGCAGGGAAGCTAAGATGGATGAAAAAATGAAAGACAACATCGAAAACATGAAGAATGATTTGGCAAAGTTGATACAAGAAATGTTTCCTAATGGTGAAAATATAGTAGAGGAAACTCATGATGAGAATAAAATACATGTTAATTGTGATTTCATAAACTCTAATGCTGGATTGAAGAACCACCATATTTCAAAGATGGATATGAGAAAGTTTGATGACAAGGATCCCATAACATGGATACTACAGATGGAGCAATATTTTGATCTCAATAATGTGCAAAACACATAAAAGGTACATATTGCAACTTTACATTTAGAACAAATTTTTTTTTTATGGTATCAATGGCTTTGCTCCCGTAAAAAAATTGTCACTTGGTCAATTTTTATGGAGGAAATGATAGCACATTATGAGGATACAAAGAGCAACACCTTCTTTAACCAATTGATAAATATAAAACAAAAGGGTTCAATGGCGAAGCACATTTAGGACTTCCAAAAATTGAATATAAGGGTAACTGATATTCCAGAGGAACATAGGATTGATGTCTTCATAGGGACTTTAAAGGATAACATCCAACACGAAGTTCGCGTTTGGGAACCTGATTCATCGGAGAAGGCATTCATGTTGGCAAGAAAATTTGAATGTAAAATTATGGCGACAAGGAAGCCTACCACTCACATCTATAAAGATGGAAGTGTTGCTGCTCCTAGACTTCCACAACCTACAAGGTTGACACCACAATAATTGGAAGAAAAAGGAGCAAAAGGGTTTTGCTACAATTGTGATATAAAATACACTAAAGGTCATAAGTGCACTGAGAATAAATTATTTTTACATATATTGTGAAGAGGAAGAAGAAAATGAACAAGAAGAGGATATACACCAGGAACCAACCCTAGAAGAGGAAGAAATGAGTCCGACCATATCGTGTAATGCATTGGCAGGAATTACCACTCCTCAAACTCTCAAGATAGAAGGACATATCAAGAAGAAAAAGGTAATAGTGTTGATTGATTCAGGTAGTATCCATAATTTTATTCATTGTAAGGTAGCCAAGGAATTGAATTGTTTCCTATACCCAGCACCAGAATGTCAAGTGATGGTTGCAAATGGAGGAACTATAAATTGCTCTGGAAAATGCCATAATATCAAGCTAACCATGGGGGAATATGTACTGAATAGTCCAATGCTTTCCATTCCTATGGGAGGTGATGATGTTGTACTAGGAGTACAATGGTTACAATCTTTGGGGACGGTAGCTTTTAATTTTCAAGAACTTTTCTTGAAATTTTTTTCAGAAGGAAAGGAAGTCGAATTACGGGGTATTGAAGGGAAGCCAAGAAGGATAATAAGCTCTAATGTCATGGCAAAGCTTCTAAAGAAAGAACAACGAGGCGTAATTGCACAATTATGCTTACTAGAAGTTCCGACATCAAAATCATCTATTTCTGCAGATCTCCAACAAGTCTTGGACAATCATTCCAAGGTGTTTGAAACTCCCAAAGGACTCCCACCTATTCTTGATCATGATCATGCTATTCATTTGATTCCAGGAAGTGTTCCTGCAAACATCGGGCCTTATAGATATCCTTACTTCCAAAAGAGCGAAATTGAGCGTATGATTGCAGAAATGTTAGAGGCGGGTATAATTCAACCTAGTCAAAGTTCTTTCTCTGCTCCTGTAGTATTGGTACACAAGAAGGATGGATCATGGTGCATGTTTCCAGATTATAGGGAGCTCAATAAGCTCACCATTAAAGATAAATTTCCCATTCCTGTGATTGATGAATTATTGGATGAATTACATGGAGCAATTTATTTTACCAAGTTGGATCTTCATTCAGGATATCATCAAATTAGAATGAAGACTGAAGATATTCTGAAAACAACATTTCGAACTCATGAGGGTCATTATTGTTGATCAGTGGTTGTCATTGATGTCAACCCAAGCAGCACCAGGGGCTAAACCAATATTTAATGGAAATTTTTACCTACCAAATTAATATATTTTGGTTCAATAATGCTTTTTATGGTTTCTACTTATCGAGATGTTTCCGTTGATATATGGCACGCCATGTAATTCTTCACGGTTTGAGAGATATTCATGTTTGAAGTTTGTACCGCAATTAGTGGGATAAAACCCCATGGGGTTGGGGCATGGGTCATTGAAAAGTCATAATTAATATCTTTTAAGCTCCTAAAATCCCTCCCACGTTCACTTGTTGAAGCCCCTCTCAAATTAAGCACTTATATAAATTGTGATCCTCATTTCCTCCTTATGCAAGGGATTCAGCTATCTGAAACAGGTCATCGTGGAATTTTCGCTCTAAATTTTTTTCTAAGAAAGTTCAGAAGCTGAAATTTTTATGAGGTGAAGCCGAAATCCTGAGGAATCTTCTGTAAAAATTTTAGATCAAGGTGCGCAAAATGTTTGGAGATATGATCTGTGGAAGTCAGGGTTTTTGCAAGCTCCTGAAATTCATCTCAAAGAAGTGACCTTGGTAAAACCATCATAACTCTCTCTCTGAGTGTCAGATTGGAATTCTGTAAAAAGTGGTAGATAGTTCACAGTCTGTAGTTTTTTCTCTATCAGATTCAGAGCCAAATGAGGAAACAGTGACATGTGGCATGCCGTACAAGTGCGCTCTTCTGAAACAAACCATAATTAGGGCATTGTGAGAAATTGGGTATAACTCTCTCTTGAAGAATCCAAATTGGGTTAGACCTGTGGCATTGGAAAGACGACTCAGAGGAATACTACAAGACCAAAAATTAGATATTGAGGATCTGAAATAACAGAGATACACCAGATTCAATATCGAGCTCCAAGAAGGCAAGAAAAAGCTAGATCATGTGTTGTCAAGGGTTGCAAAGGACCAGAATTTCTACGGAAGAAAAGAAAAGCAAGGTGCAGCAAAGGGTAGCATGACAAGAGCAGCGACCAAGGTGCATAGCAGCAGCAAGAAGTTCATCATATGAAGTCTTCAAGTGGGCATCACTGCATACAATCATTGTAAAGGTATCTTTGTACTAAGTCATTGTAAATACATTATTGTAAAAATTGTACTAGTGTCTATCTGCCAAGGGTTGAAGAGGCAGTGTTTGGAGGTCTAGGATCATCATTAGTTGGTTGTGTCAAAGTTTGGGTTATGGTCTAGTATATCTTATTCTTCTACATCATTCTATATCATTGTAAAGTGGACCATTTTCCCTGGTACAGGAGTCCATTCTTCTTTTATTCTTCTATAGGGTGGTAGGGTGGTTCTAGGGTGATTTGTAGCTCATTGGGTGTTGGGGCATCCGTTCAGTTGACTACTGAATAATCTCGAGCGTTGGAGCATCCATCCAGTGGGAGTGGGAGAAGAATGCTTTTCTAGATTCTAGGAAGTTGGAGCTTTGTTTTCAATTGGACTTGAATCTTAAAGAATTATTAGAAAAGCATTAGGTGGTTTTTGTCCTAGAGTGGGTTTCCACCTTAAAAACTATGTGCATTTGTGTTCCTCTTATTTGCTGCTATCATTGTACAAACACTGATAATAATTGAAGATTAACTAATTCTCTAATTGAAAGGAATATTGATTCATCCCCCCTCTCAGTATTTCCAACAATTGGTTTCAGAGCTTGGTTCCTTCAATAGAAGTTTAATAGCCAGAAGGAGGTCATGGAGCACACCAATAATGGTGTACCTCTATTCAATGAAAATAATTATGCACTCTGGAAAGGAAGAATGGAGGTCTATCTCTTGGTGCAAGGTTACGAAGTATAGGACACTGTTCAAAATTGATTTACATCAACTACAGATGAACAAGGTAAGAAGAATTTGATAAATGATGCAAAAGAAAATAATATTATTATCAGTGGACTTATTGAATCTGCTTATCATAAGGTGTTGGGTTTTAAAACTACCAAAAATGTATGGGACAAGCTTGAGAATATATATGCAGGTGACTCAAATTTCAAATAAGCAAAGCTTCAAATCTATAGAGCAAAATTTGAGCAACTGGAATGAAAAGAAGTTGCAACATTCTTGCATAATTCATCCAGTGATGGCATGTTAATACTATGGAAAGTTGGGAATCAGTTGTGAAGACTATTATCTGAAAGATTCTTATAGAATGTTACCCGGGAGATTCAACCCAAAGGTATCAGTCTTAGAATACAGTGCAAATCTAGACAAACTCAGCAAAAAGGAATTACATGGAGTTCTCATAGCATATGAAATGAGACTTGATGAAGAAGAGGGTACTTCACATCTAGAAACTGCGTTCGTTGCATCTAAGAAAACCAATAAGGATAAACAACCTTCAATTGAAAATACATGCACCTATAAGTGTGAAGAAAAGGGAGATGATGAAGAAGGTCTTTCAGATGAAGAATATGCTTACTTCACGAGAAAACTAAAAATTGGTAAGGGACAATTCAAAGGTAAACTTCCATTGATATGTTTCAGCTGTAATGAGGTTGGGCATTTTGCAGCAAAATTTCTAAACAAAAGTAATGGCAACTCAAAAGGAAAGAAAGGCTTTAAGAAATTCAACAAGAAAGGATCCAAAAGGAACTTTCTCTCTAAAGAAGATAACTCATCATCCGATGAAGACAATGACAGTGAAGAAGAAGCCAATGAGAGAGTATTGTTTATGGCCAAGCACAATAAACCCAAGCACAATAAACAAGAGGTATCAAACAATGAAGAAGAAGAATGGACCATAGAAGAATTTTATGAGGAAGCAATCAAGCTTATAAAAGATCTCAAGGCAGAGAAGATCTGTTCCAAAACTCTTGAAGAACAAGTTCAATGTCTCAAAATTGAAGTTGAAGAACACAAATGCATTGAAGAGTCACTTCAAAAGAAGTTGGAAGAAAGCAACCAAGAAAGGGAAGGATTAGAAGCCGAAGTAGTCTCGCTGCGTGAGGAAGTGAAGAAAGGAAAAACTATCAAAACTATGCCAACGGCTCGAGGGGAAATCATTGAAGCAATCAACGAGTCTTTAGCGACAAACAACATCGGTTACAAGAAAGCAGGACCTTCTACAAAAAAATACAATGAACCTATGAGATCTGACATGCATGTAGACTTCATTGGACAAGATTCGCAAGAACAACCTTGGAAGACAATTCCTCGACGAAAATTTCCATCCAGGTACAAACATATTTTTTATGGCTATTGTTATTCATGTGAAAAATTTGGTCATAAAGCTGTAGAATGTCGCACGTACCCTAGGAAAAAATACAATTCCAAGAGATCTGTCAAATATGAACCTCCCAGGGCTCAGAAAAACATCAATAGATTTGAACATTTAAGAAATAATATTGAATGTTACAAATGTCGAAACTTTGCACACATAGCTAAAGACTGTAGACTTGAAAATCCTCCAGAAGAATCTTCGAAGCCATAGAACGAACAAACATGGAAGAAGAAGAAGAATGATAATTGTTCTCTCGCTTTCAAGGCTCAAAAGAACAAAGATGTGTGGTATGTTGATAGCGGTTGCTCAACGCATATGACTGGAGATAGAAATAAATTTGTATCTTTGAAAGAGAAGAAGGACGGAACTGTGTCCTTTGGAAATGATGGATCTTCAAATGTTATAGGATCAGGTATTGTCACTCTCGGAAGCAAATATGCTCTAGCCAATAATTTTCTATTTGTTGAAAACATGAATCACAATCTGCTAAGTGTTTGACAAATGTGTGATCAAGGACACACAATACTATTCAACTCCACAAAATGTGAAGTCAGGAAAGGCAGGTATGGTGAAATTGTGGCTACAACAAGTCGAGCTCCAAACGACATATATGTTCTGGATGAAGCAACTAAAGCATGTCTAATAGCTAAAGAGGATGATATATAATATTTGGTAGCAATGATGATCGACTAAGTAAAAATTTTGCTACAAAGATGCAAAGTGATTTCGAGATGTATTTACTTGGTGAGCTGACATACTTCTTAGGGCTTCAAATATCTCAGCAAGAGAAAGGAATATTTATATGTCGAGCCAAGTACATCAAGGAAATGATCAAGAAATTTAAAATGGAAGATTGCAAACCCATCCTTGCAATGGTAACGGAGTTGCAAATTGAGCATAGACGACTCATGCAAGGATGTGGACCAGAAGTATAGATCTATGATTAACGTAGTCTTCTATATGTAACAACCTCTCGACCGGATGTTATGCAAGAAATTGGACAAGTAGCAAGATTCCAAATAGCACCAAAAGAATCACATATTAAATATTCACAAGCATTTGAATATCTTCGTCAAAATCTTGGGATTCTCCCAAGTTCTCATTAGATTACAGGTCTGCAGGACGGTTGTGTGTCAAGGGGAGTGGAAGTGTGTACAGGTCCGCAAGATGGTTGTGTTTCAGGGGGATTTACCCTTTGCCATTGATGTCAAAGGGGGAGATAATGTTGTAGGAAGAGGTGTCATGATCGTAGCGGGAGTACTTGTGTTGCCATCAATGCCAAAGGGGGAGATTGTTGATCAGCAGTTGTCATTGATGTCAACCCAAGCAACACCAAGGGCTAACCCCATATTACATGGGAATTTTGACCTACCAAATTAATATATTCTAGGTCAATAATTATTTTGATGGTTTCTACTTGTCAAGATGTTTCCGTTGATATATGGTACGCCATGTAATTCTTCATGGTTTGAGAGATATTCATGTTTGAAGTTTGTACCCCCAGTTAGTGGGCTAAAACCCCATGGGATTGGGGCATGGGTCATTGAAAATTCATAATTAATATTTTTTAAGCTCCTAAAATCCCTCCCACATTCACTTTTGGAATCCCCTCTCAACCTAAGAATTTATATAAATTTTGATCCTCATTTCCTCCTTATGCAAGGGATTCGGCCATCTGAAACAGGTCATCGTGGAATTTTCACTCTAAATTTTTTTATATGAAGGTTCCAAAGCTGAAATTTTTATGAGGCGAAGCTGAAATCCTGAGGAAGCTGCTGTAAAAATTTTAGATCAAGGTGCGCAATATTTTTAGAGATACGATCTGTGGAATTCAGGGTTTTGCAGGCTCCTTAAATTAATCTCAAAGAAGTGACCTTGGTAAAAACGTCATAACTCTCTCTCTGAGTATCGGATTGGAATTCCATAAAAATTGGCAGATAGTGCACATTTTGTAGTTTTTTATCTATCAATTTCAAGGCCAAATGAAGAAACAATGACATGTGGCACACCGTACAAGTGCGCTCTGCTGAAACAGTCCATAATTAGGGCATTGTGAGAAATTGGGTATAACTCTCTCTTGAAGAATCCAAATTGGGTCAGACCTATGGAATTGGAAGGATGACTTAGATTAATATTACCAGAACTAAAATTAGATATTGAGGATATCAAATAATAGAGATACACCAGATTCAATATCGAGCTCCTAGAAGGCAAGAAAAAGCTAGATCATGTGTTTTCAAGGGTTGCAAAGACCAGAATTTCTATGGCAGAAAAGCAAAGCAAGGTGCAACAGAGGGTAGCATGACAAGATCAGCAAACAAGGTGCATAACAACAGCATGAAGTTCATCATATGAAGTCTTCAAGTGGGCAGCACTGCATACAATCATTGTAAAGGTATCTTTGTACTAAGTCATTGTAAAAACATTATTGTAAAAATTGTTCTAGTGTCTATCTACCAAGGGTTGAAGAGGAAGTGTTGGGAGGTCTAGGATCATCATTAGGTGATTGTGTCAAAGTTGGGGTAATGGTCTAGTATAACTTCTTCTTTTACATCATTCTATATCATTGTAAAGTGGACCATTTTCCCTGGTACGGGAGTCCATTCTTCTTTTATTCTTCTACAGGGTGGTAGGGCGGTGCTAGGGTGAGTTGTAACTCATTGGGTGTTGGGGCATCCATTCAGTTCAATACTGAAGAATCTCGGGCGTTAAAGCATCCATCCAGTGGGAGCTAGAGAGGAATGATTTTATAGATTCTACGAAGTTGGAGCTTTATTTTCAATTGGAGTTGAATATTAAAGAATTATTAGAAAAGCATTAGGTCATTTTTGTCCCGGAGTGGGTTTCCACTTTAAAAAATGTGTGTATTTGTGTTCCTCTTATTTGCTGCTATCATTGTAAGAACAATGATAATAATTGAAGATTAACTAATGCTCTAATTGAAAGGAATACTGATTCACCCCCCCCCCCCCCCCCTTCGGTATTTCCAAAAATTATGAATTTTTGGTCGTGCCTTTTGGGCTTACCAATGCACCTTCTACATTTCAAGGGTTGATGAATTCCATTTTCAAACCATTCCTTAGAAAATTTGTGCTATTATTTTTTTGATGATATAATAATCTACATTAGGTCTTGGAAGGATCATGTTCTACATGTTGACAGGGTGCTCAAACTATTGGAGGAGAAACAATTATATGCAAAAACATCCAAATGTTTCTTTGGAGTAAAAGAGGTGGAATATCTGGGTCATATTTTATCTCACGAGGGTGTTAAGGTAGACCCTAACAAAATTAAATCCATTAAGGAATGGAAAGTCCCCACAACCATAAAGCAGTTGAGCGGATTTCTCAGGTTAACAGGGTATTATCGCAAGTTTGTTAAGAATTATGGGAGAATAGAAACACCTCTAACAACATTATTGAAGAAAGATGCATTTTCATGGACTCCTGAAGCAACTAAGGCATTTTAACATCTTAAAGAGGCAATGTGCCTAGCACCAGTCTTAGCTACACCAGACTTCACAAAAACCTTTATTATGGAATGTGACGCCTCGAGAAATGGAATTGGTGTTGTTTTAATGCAAGAAGGAAGACCCATTGCTTTTGAAAGTCATTCAATCAAAGAAAAGTATTTTCAAAAGGCTATTTATGAGAAGGAAATGTTGGAAATACTACATGCACTAAATAAATGGAGACCTTACCTAATGGGAAGATAGTTCAAGGTAAAAAATAATCATGATAGTCTTAAACACTTTTTGGAACAAAGACTATCTTCAGAAGAGTAGAAAAAACGGGTCACAAAGATGTTGGGTTATGACTTTGAAATCATCTACAAAAAAGGGAAGCTAAATATTGTTGCAAATGCACTCTCAAGAAAGGATGAAGAGGTGGAAGCATTGCTTTGTGCCATTTCAATTATCCAACCAAATTGGATAATCGAAGTAAGGGATGAATGGAAGAAGGACAAAGAAGTGTGGACTCTCATTCAAAAGTTGCAGCAATATCTTAGTACATCTAATACATTTAGTTGGAAAAATGATTCCTTATGGTACAAATATCGCTTATATATTTGCAAGAATTCCCAACTAAAACAAAAGATTCTTTTGGAATTGCACACTTCTCCTTTAGGAGGACACTCAGGATTTTTAAAAACTTACCACAGGGTGAAGAAATAATTTTTTTGGGATGGCCTTAAATCTGATATTCAAAATTTTTTGGTGGAATGTTTGGTGTGCCAACAAAATAAAGTGGAGACAATTAAGACCCCGGGTCTTCTACAACCTTTATCCATTCCAAGTCAATGTTGGGAGGAGATTTCAATGGATTTTATCACAGGTTTACCTAAGTCCGAAGGAACGAGTGTCATCATGGTGGTAGTTGATAGACTTACCAAGTATGCACACTTTTGTGCATTATCTCATCCATTTAAAGCAAGTACAGTTGCTACTGCATTTATGGAAACAATTCAAAAGCTACATGGAAACTCGAAGCTTATTGTAAGTGACAGAGATCCCATTTTTAAAGGAAATTTTTGGACGGAATTATTTTCTTGTTTGGGTACTCAACTAGCTCATTGCTCATCTTATCATCCTCAATCCGATGGTCAAACAGAGATAGTGAATAAATGTTTGGAAGGATATCTTAATTGTTTTGTATCTGATAAGCAAGCACAATGGGTCAAGTGGTTACCTCTGGCTGAATGGTGGTATAACACTTCCTTCCATACTGCAGCAAAAATGACCCCATTTATGGCACTTTATGGATATCATCCATAATCCATCACATCTTATTTAAGGGAAAATTCTAGGGTTAAAGCAGTGGAGGATCACATTGAGCATCAACAAGAAGTTCTCCAACTCTTAAAGGATAACCTAAATTTGGCACAAAATCAAATGAAACAACAGGCAGATCAACATCGCAGTGAGAGAAGTTTTGATGTCGGAGACTGGGTATTTTTACGACTACAACCATACAAACAAATGTCCCTCAAGAAAACTAAGAAGGATAATAAATTATCACCAAAATACTATGATCCTTACAAGGTTTTGCAAAAGATTATTACTATGGCATACAAATTGGAGCTTCCTGCTTCTTCGCGAATGCATCCAATTTTCCATGTTTCATGCTTAAAAAGGGTTATAGGGGACAAACTTCTAGTTCAAACAATATTTCCAGAACTTGATGAGGAAGGAAAAACCATATTGGAACCTGAAGCAGCCACGGAAACAAGAACTCGACAACTACGAAATCGATCAATTTTAGAGTATCTCATCAAATGGAAGAACTTACCCATGGAAGATTCTACATGGGAGGATGAGAATTTTATACAAAAGCACCCAGAGCTACTCAAGCATTGAGGACAACACCTTTTTGAAGGAGAGGAGCATGTTAGGTCCTTATATTACTAGTATAGTCCCTTATTGTTGTTAGTGTAACCCCCTTATTGTTATTGTTGTACCCCTGTAACCCCCATATTGTTGTTATTGTGCCCTTAGATTATTATTGTTAGGTCAGATAGGATTACATTGTGGCCCCACTAAGATTAAATTGTGGCCCCATGGATTCCTATATATAGAAAGGAGGTTTTTTCATTTTTATCATCCAAGAATTTTTCATTCATGTAATGTATTGGAGGTTTCCCCCTTGAAGTGGCTTATTTCTAAGGCATTGATATCTCTTTTCCTCTCTTTTTGGAGCTGGTTTCACAACACCTTTGACAGCGCCTTTCGCGCGGATATGGGCATTATGGAATGTCGCCTTGAAATCTGCAATTAATTTTTGTTGACCATACAGGGTTGGGGACAACCTTGGTTTCAACTGAATCACTTGACACAGCGCAGAGTCAAAAATTGCCCAAAAGATATTATTTTCAGTGACTCTTGTGGGAATCTTGGAATTCCATAGAGTGGTGTAGCACATGGCTTCGCACATCTCTGGCTCAATCTCATGGAACTGTGTTTCTTTTGATGTCTTCCAGGCGATGAGGAGGATCAGCCAGGCGTAGTAGAAATTCTTCCCCTCCTCTCGCACCTCGCGCACATTCTCTAGACATTTGGTGCATAAATACTCTGCCCAGTTTTACTAGACACCCTTGTCACTTTGTGCGGTGAGTGCAATAACATGTGCTAGGACTTCCTTCGGCTTGCACAGCCTCATCATTTTGCAGGCAAGCACAATTGTTCCAAATTGGATTGCAGGGTCACTGATTTCACTGACAACGAAACCTTGGGTATGGCATGACACCTTGTAATATTTATTTACTTTTTCAGTGATATTATTTTCTTGACCTTTCCCACTAAATGATGCCACAGGGTCCACACCCTGGTCAGGCAAGTCGATGATTCGATGGATCAATGCGACATCAATTGGTATGTGCTCCCCGAGCCATAAACAATCATCATGGATCAATGTGAGAAGCTATCGCACACAAATATCGTTGATCAGGATGCACTCGAAGTGTGGGATTTGCAAAATATTTAATAATCCAGACTTATGCAAACCCAGTGCCCAGGGCATTAGTTCAACCTTCACTACGCCAACACCATAAATAATGTGCTCTAGATACATGTCAGGCATGAATTCTGGAAATATTTCTTGATTAGCGAAGTCTGAATCCTCCATCTTAAGCAGTGGAATTTTAGCGAACATGTCACCCTCAACTATTACGTTCTCCGGTACCGAAGGCATGTTGATGTGTGAATGTACTGTATCTAGGTCCTTTTGGACCTTTACCAAAGCCTTGCATGGTGCAACATATGCAGGAAACCGTGTGATGGGATTATCAATTTCTACCACATCCTCTTCCTCCATGACAGTCTCTATAAATTCCATCATTGGCTTCTTTTGGCACTTTGCCGTAGTGGAGCGTGACTTAGGGGTTTTCTCTCGGGGCGATTTTTGGGACCCTGAGATCTGTCCCTTCTTGGTCTGAGCTATAGCAAGAATCTCAATGGCTTGTGCAGCAGGTTCCTCTCCTGGCTTGGTGGCAGTCATACTGGGTTGTATTAAGTGACCTAAACCTCTACGACGCAACTCCTCCACAAAAAGTGGATTAATACTAGACATAGAATTCATACAGGCTTTGGAAATCAGAGAGCTCTATGCACAAAAATCACACAAAATGAAAAGGGAACTAATGCAACCCCTTTAGTCATATTTATAAATTAGGTACATCTTAAACGATCCCTTTTGCATTAATGTAGCTCCATAAATGTTAAAACGGCTCCAAATCTGGCATAATCGCCTCATTAAATGCAACTTAAATGCTCCTCCAAACGGTAAGAATACTGTCTTATCCAAATTTACTGTTCCAACAGCTATATTTTTGCACCTCTATGACCTATTCAACCTCTGCGCGCTCGTTGTACTTGTCTGTGCATCTGCCATCCCTTTTGTGCAGATCCAATTCTTCACCATATAGTCATTTGGTGCACACAGGGAGAGGGTCATTTGGTGTAAGGCTTCAATTGACTTCCATTAACATACCTAGAGAGGTTTTCTTCGCTCAACGTGTCCAGACACACCACACCTATGTTAGTGATTTCCTTAACAACATATGGTCCTAGCCAATGCATCTTGAACTTCCCTGGGTGGCGCACAAACTTCTTGTCATACAACAAAACCAAATCTTCTTCCTTAAAGACCTTTTGTCTAATATACCTATCATGCCAAATATTTTCACTCATATTCTACACTTGCTGATGGAAATTTTCAATAAAGTGATCATATTCTAGCGTGACCAACTGTGACAACCGTTCTTTCATAATATCCTATTTTACCATATTTGTGAATGATGCATCATGCATACTTGGAACAATGTACTCCATCGACATAGCTACTTCTTTCCCGTACACCATTCTGAATGATGTCTTCCCTGTCAACTTCTTGCATGTGTTTCTATATGCCCAAAGAACCAAATGTATGTGCACATCCCAATCATTCCGGTTAGCATTGCAAACCTTAGTGAGTGCAGTCTCCAATATCTTATTAAAATATTCTACTGCACCATTCACTTGTGGGTGATATGGAGTACTCTTCTGGTGATGAACTCAGAATTGTTCTATCAAAGCTTCAATGGTTTCATTCACAAAGTGTGTACCTCGACCACCCATTACAATATTAGGGCATCCAAACTGAGTCAAGATGTTCTAAAAAATGAGGTTTGAAGTTGTGTCCGTACTACAATCCTTCACTGGCTTAGCTTCATCCCATCTGGTTACATAGTCTGTCACAATGATTATGTAACGTGCACCTGTCTTCTTTCCTGGAAGGTCAATAGGTCCAACAAAATCAATGGTCCATTTGTCAAAAGCTTTCAATGCCATCTGTGGGTGCAAGGGCATCTCATCTATGCGTGATGGCTTTCATATCCTTTGGCATAAATCACATGTGTGCAATGTGCATATGCATCATTTTGCAGCGTGGGCCATCATAACCCAACTTGTAGTATCTTTTGCACAGTGGCTTTCCCTGCATAGTGACCTCTAGCAACCCCTCCATGAGCTTCAACTAAGATATCTCATCTCTCAAATTCCAATACATATCTTCGCAAGATCTCATCTACACCCATCTTATATAGATGACCAACAATTAGAGTGAAGTCAGTTTCGCACGCAACCAACTCTTTCTTCTGTTGCAATGTATACTCCTTGGGCGCACATCAAGTAGTCAAGAAATGAATGATATCACGAAAATGATCATCAACCTCCTTTATAGCAAATAGCTGCGAATTAGGTAACCCATTTTTTAAGCTAGTATGCTCTTCTCCATTCTCAATGTGTGACAGATGATCCGACCCAGCATTCAATCTCCCAGGGTTCACAATAACTTCAAAATCATATTCCTGAAACAACAGCATCCGCCTGCAGATCTTCCGTCCCCAACACAGGCTTATTTAACAGGTAATTCAAAGCAGAGTGGTCAGTAAACATCTTAAAGTGGCCTCCTAATAGATAATGGAAGAATTTCTGCAGTGCATAAACCATAGCCAGTCCTTCTCTTTCCGTAGTTGAATAATTACACTCTGTGCTTGATAGATTCCTACTTGCAAATGAAATAGGGTGATCGATCTCCCCAGCTCCTAGCTGTGCTAAAATAGCTCCGAGATCGATGCAAGAGGCATCAACATGGACATGGAATACCTTCAACCAATCTGGAAAGACCAATATGGGTGCATTGACCATCCTCTCCTTCAGCAATTCAAAACTCTTTTGACATTCTTCATCCCAATAGAATGATGCATCCTTCTTAAGAAAATTCTCCATGGGCGTAGTGATCAAAGAATATCCTTGGATGAAATTCAAATAATATCCTGTATGCCGCAAAATTGAGCGTATTTGTTTGACATTAGTAGGAACTTCTAGATTATTAATCATTGTGATCTTCGTAGGATCCACCATCAACCCTTGCTTATAGAAAATATGACCCAACAATATGCCAAATGGCACACAAAATATGCACTTATTCAAATTAAGTGAGATCTGATACTTCCTACAAGTATCCAACATTAGGCATAGACTTGATACATGATTCTTCAAAAACCCAAAGATAGTCCATTCATCAAAATAGACTTCTAAGAACATATGGATATATTCCTTGAATGGAGCTACTACTACGCATGAGAAGATAGCAGGTGTGTTCTTCAACCCAAATGGCATGATTGTATACTGAAAATATCCCCATTTTGTTGCAAAGGTTGTCTTACTTCAATCTTCCTACATAGTCCTGATATGATGATATCCTGAGAAACCATCTGTAAATGAATAAGCCTCCTGTCCTCCAACATTGTTGAGGAGCTCATCCAAAAATGAGGTTGGAAATGGACCATGTACACAGGCATCATTCAGTTTTTTAGGTTCATGCAAATACTTATTTCTCCTTTATTATTCTTTTCATGCACTACCATGGGACTCACCCAATCAGACTCCTCCACTGGTTCTATAACGCTTGCAACAACCATTTTATCCAATTCTTCCTTAACTTTCTGCCTATATTTGGGGTTCAATCTATATGGGTGCTGCTTCACAGGTTGTGAATCTGGTTTGTAAGTGATCCTCATGACCCCAATCTCTCCAATCATCCCTTTCAACTCAGAGAAATTTGTAGGGAATAGGTATTGATAATCAGTCAGTAGCTCTGTGACCTTTCCTACAGTATCATCATCCCAGTAATCTCTAATCTTTTCCAATTTCGGTTGTTCTTCAGAACCAATGTTCACTTGTCGAATATTCAGAGGCTTCGTGACATCCAGTGTTAGGCCCCTATATTACTATTTTAGCCCCTTATTGTTATTAGTGTAGCCCCATTATTGTTATTATTGTAGCCCCCTCTAACCCTAATATTGTTATTATTGTGCCCTTACATTGTTATTGTTAGGTCAGCTAGGATTACATTGTGGCCCCACTAGGATTACATTGTGGCCCCATGGACTCCTATATATAGAAAGGAGGTTTTGTCATTTGTATCATCCAAGAATTTTTCGTTCATGTAATGTATTGGAGGTTTCCCCCTCGAAGTGGCTTATTTCTAAGGCGTTGATATCTATTTTCTTCTATTTTTGGAGCTGGTTTCACAACATTTGGTATCAGAGCTTTGGATTCTAGGGTTTCGCTGCTCCAAACAGGTCATCGTGGCATTTTCGCTATAACTGTTTTTCTATGAAGGTTCCGAAGCTAAAAATTTTAGTATGAAGCCGAAATCCTTTGGAACATCTTTGCAAAATTTCAGAGCTTGGTTCGCAATATTTTCGAAGATATGATCTGTGGAAGTTAGGTCTTTTTGCAGGCTCCTCAATTTAACCTAAACAGGTCATCACAGAATTTGTGCTATAACTTTTTTTCTACGAAGGCTCGGAATCTGAAATTTTTAAATCATGAAGCCGAACTCCTAAGGAACATCATTACAAAATTTTAGATCTTGGTTCACAATATTTTCGGGGATATGGTCTGTGGAAGTTAGGACTTTTTCAGGATCTCGAATTTCATCTCAAAGAGGTGATCGTGGGAAAATCTTCATAACTCTCTCTCTGAGCATCGGATTGGAATTGTGTAAAAAGTGGATGCAAGCACACGGAATTTAGTTTCCTATCTATCAATTTTAGAGTCAAAGGAGGAATCAGTGACACACGGTAAGTCATACAAGTTCGCTCTACTGAACCAGTTCATAATTAGGTCATCATAGGAGATTGGGCACAAACTTGTCTTCAAGAATCCAAATCAGGTAAGACTTGCGGCATTCGAAAGAGGATTCAGAGGGCTACCTCAGTACCAAATTTTAGATATTGAATATCCGAAATCATAGAGATAATTCAGTTTCAATATCGCGCTCCTCAAAAGAAAAAAAAATGTGTGTATTTTTTTTCGAATTACATAAGTCTTGTTTGAAAAAAAATAGTTGGAATTTATTCCAAGGGCATATTGAAGAATAGATATCAGTATTGAGTTCTAAAATGGCCCCTAAAAAGAATTCAACACCCATTAAGCCTTCAGAAGGCTCTACTATGACTCATGAAGACGAAGAAACACAACATGAGATATCAAAATTACAAGAGCAAGTGCACCAAATTTCGCTATCGCAAAGAGAAACAAAAAATGAAATGGAAGTTTTGAAGAAAGGCGTGGAAACTAAGATGGATGGTTTGAAGAAAGACGTGGAAGCTAAGATGAATGGTTTGGAAGCTAAGATGGAAGGCATGGAAGTGGGCATGGAAGCTAAGATGGATGGCATGGAAGCTAAGATCGATGAAAAAATGGAAAACATAAAAGTAGACATCGAAGGTTTGGAAAAGTTGATACAAGAAATGTTTCCTAATGGCGAAAAGATAGTAGAGGAAACTCATGATGAGAAAAAAATAAATGTTAATCATGATTTCATAAACTCTAATGTTGGACAAAAGAACCACCATATTCCAAAGATGGATATGAGGAAGTTTGATGGCAAGGATCCCGTAACATGGATACTACAGATGGAGCAATATTTTGATCTCAATAATGTGCAAAACACACAAAATGTACGCATTGCAACTTTACATTTAGAACAAAATACATTTGTATGGTATCGATGGCTTTGCTCTCGTAAAAAAATTGTCACTTGGTCAATTTTTACGGAGGAAATGATAGCACATTATGAGGATACAAAGAGCAACACCTTCTTTAGCCAATTGATAAATCTCAAACAAAAGGGTTTAGTGGGGGAGCACATTGAGAACTTCCAAAAATTGAATATAAGGGTAACTGATATTCCAAAGGAACATAGGATTGATCTCTTCATAGGTACTTTAAAGGATAACATCCAACATGAAGTTCGCATTTTGGAACCTGATTCATTGGAGAAGGCATTGAGGTTGGCAAGAAAAATTGAATGTAAAATTATGGTGACAAGGAAGCCTACCACTCACTTCTATAAAGAGGGAAGTGTTGCTACTCCTAGATTTCCACAACCTACAAGGTTGACACCACAACAATTGGAAGAAAAAGAGCAAAAGGGCTTTGCTACAGTTGTGATAGAAAATACACTAAAGGTCATAAGTGTGCTGAGAAAAAATTATCTTACATAGATTGTGAAGAGGAAGAAGAAAATGAACAAGAAGAGGATATACACCAGGAACCAACCCAAGAAGAGGAAGAAATGAGTCCGACCATATCCTGTAATGAATTGGCAAGAATTACCACTCCTCAAACTCTCAAGATAGAAGGACATATCAAGAAGAAAAAGGTAATAGTGTTGATTGATTCAGGTAGTACCCATAATTTTACTCATTGTAAGGTAGCCAAGGAATTGAATTGTTTCCTATACCCAGCACCAGAATGTCAAGTGACGGTTGCAAATGGAGGAACTATAAATTTCTCTAGAAAATGCCATAATATCAAGCTAACCATGGGGGCTAACCATGGGGGAATATGTATTTAATAGTCCAATGTTTTCCATTCCTATGGGAGGTGTTGATGTTGTACTAGGAGTACAATGGTTACAATCTCTAGGGACGGTAGCTTTTAATTTTCAAGAACTTTTCTTGAAATTTTTTTCAGAAGGAAAGGAAGTCGAATTACGGGGTATCGCAGGGAAGCTAGGAAAGATAATAAGATATAATTTCATGAAAAAAGATTCTAAATAAAGAACAACGAGGCTTAATTGCACAATTATGCTCACTAGAAGTTCCAACATCAAAATCATCTATTTCTGCAGATCTCCAAAAGGTCTTGGACAATCATTCCAAGGTGTTTAAAACTCCCAAAGGACTCCCACCTATTCGTGATCATGATCATGCTATTCATATGATTCCAGGAAGTGTTCCTCCAAACATTAGGCCTTATACATATCCTTATGTCCAAAAGAGCGAAATTGAACGTATGATTGCAGAAATGTTAGAGGTTGGTATAATTTAACCTAGTCAAAGTTCCTTCTCTGCTCTAGTAGTATTGGTGCACAAGAAGGATGGATCATGGTGCATGTGTCCGGAATATAGGGAGCTCAATAAGCTCACCATTAAAGATAAATTTCCCATTCCTATGATTGATGAATTATTGGATGAATTACATGGAGCAATTTATTTTACAAAGTTGGATCTTCGTTCAGGATATCATCAAATTAGAATGAAGACTGAAGATATTCCAAAAACAACATTTCGAACTCATGAGGGTCATTATGAATTTTTGGTCATGCCTTTTGGCCTTACCGATGCACCTTCTACATTTCAAGGGTTGATGAATTCCATTTTCAAACCCTTCCTTAGAAAATTTGTGCTAGTATTTTTTGATGATATACTAATCTACAACAGGTCTTGGAAGGATCATGTTCAACATGTTGACAAGGTGCTCAAACTATTGCAGGAGAAACAATTATATGCAAAATCATCCAAATGTTTCTTTGGAGTACAAGAGGTTGAATATCTAGTTCATATTGTATCTCACGAGGGTGTTAAGGTAGACCCTAAAAAAGTTAAAGCCATTAAGCAATGGAAAGTCCCCACAACTATAAAGCAGTTGCATGGATTTCTCAGTTTAACAGGGTATTATTGCAAGTTTGTTAATAATTATGGGAGAATAGCGGCACCTCTAACAACATTATTGAAGAAAGAAGCATTTTCATGGACTCCTGAAGCAACTAAGGCCTTTGAACATCTTAAAGAGGCAATGTGCCTAGCACCAATCTTAGCTACGCCAGACTTCACAAAAACCTTTATTGTGGAATGTGATGCCTCAGGAAATGGAATTGGTGCAGTTTTAATGCAGGAAGGAAGACCCATTTCTTTTGAGAGTCGTCCAATCAAAGGAAAGTATTTACAAAAACCTATTTATGAGAAGGAAATGTTAGCAATACTGCATGCACTAAAGAAATGGAGAACTTACCTAATGGGAAGACACTTCAAGGTAAAAGCTGATCATGATAGTCTTAAACACTTTTTGGAACAAATACTATCTTCAGAAGAGCAGCAAAAATGGGTCACAAAGATGTTGGGTTATGACTTTGAAATAATATACAAAAAAGGGATGCTAAATGTTGTTGCAGATGCACTCTCAAGAAAAAATGAAGAGGTGGAAGCATTGCTTTGTGCCATTTCTATTATCCAACCAGATTGGATAACCGAAGCAAGGGATGAATGGAAGAGGGACGAAGAAGTGTGGACACTCATTCAAAATTTGCAGCAAGATCCTAGTACATCTGATACATTTAGTTGGAAAAATGATTCCTTATGGTACAAAGATCGCTTATATCTTTGTAAGAATTCCCAACTAAAACAAAATATTCCTTTGGAATTGCACACTTCTCCTTTAGGAGGACACTCAGGATTTTTAAAAACTTACCACAGGGTGAAGAAATAATTTTTTTGGGATGGCCTTAAATCTGATATTCAAAAGTTTGTGGCAGAATGTTTGGTTTTCCAGCAGAATAAAGTTGAGACAATTAAGACCCGGGTCTTCTACAACCTTTATCCATTCCAAGTCAACGTTGGGAGGAGATTTCAATGGATTTTATCACAGGTTTACCTAAGTTCGAAGGAAAGAGTGTCATCATGGTGGTAGTTGATAGACTTACCAAGTATGCACACTTTTGTGCATTATCTCATCCATTTAAAGCAAGTACGGTTGCTACTACATTTGTGGACAGAATTCAAAAGCTACATGGAAGCCCAAGGGTTATTGTGAGCGACAGAGATCCCATTTTTACGGGAAATTTTTGGACGGAGTTATTTTCTTGTTTGGGTCCTCAATTAGCTCATAGCTCATCTTATCATCCTCAATCTGATGGTCAAACAGAGATAGTAAATAAATGTTTGGAAGGATATCTTCGTTGTTTTGTATCTGATAAACAAACACAATGGGTCAAGTGGTTACCTCTCGTTGAATGGTGGTATAACACTTCCTTCCATACTGCAGCAAAAATGACCCCATTTATGGCACTTTATGGATATCATCCACCATCCATCACGTCATATTTAAGAGAAAATTCGAAGGTTCAAGCAGTGGAAGATCACATCAAGCATCAGCAAGAAGTTCTCCAACTCTTAAAAGATAACCTGAATTTGGCACAAAATCGAATGAAACAACAGGCAGATCAACATCGCAGCGAGAGAAGTTTTGATGTAGGAGATTGGGTATTTTTACGGCTACAACCATACAAACAAATGTTCCTCAAGCAAGCAAAGAAGGATAATAAATTATCGCCAAAGTACTATGGTCCTTACAAGGTGTTGCAAAAGATTGGTACTATGGCATACAAATTGGAGCTTCCTGCTTCTTCGCGAGTGCATCCAGTTTTCCATGTTTCATACTTAAAGAAGGTTATAGGTGAAAATCTTCCAGTTCAAACAATATTGCCAGAACTTGATGAGGAAGGAAAAATCATATTGGAACTTGAAGCGGTCACAGAAACAAGAACTCGACAGCTACAGAATCAATCAATTTCAGAGTATCTCATCAAGTGGAAGAACTTACCCACTGAAGATTCTACATGGGAGGATGAGAATTTTATACAGAAGCACCCAGAGCTACTCAAGCGTTGAGGACAACACTTTTTGAAGGAGAGGGGCATGTTAGGTCCCTATATTACTAGTATAGTCCCTTATTGTTGTTAGTGTAACCCCCTTATTGTTATTATTGCACCCTTGTAACCCCCATATTGTTATTATTGTGCCCTTAAATTATTATTGTTAGGTCGGCTAGGATTACATTGTGGCCCCATGGACTCCTATATATAGAAAGGAGGTTTTGTATTTTGTATCATCCAAGAATTGTTCATTCATGTAATGTATTGGAGGTTTCCCCCTCGAAGTGGCTTATTTCTAAGGCGTTGATATCTCTTTTCTTCTATTTTTGGAGTTGGTTTCACAACATCCAACGACGTAATTGAAGGCCTAGAAACTATGCATTGTCCTTCAGATTCATGTATTGTGATAGTCCTTAGATTTTCTTCATTCTCTTTAATTTTCAAATTTATGCAATTGACAATATCCCTCATCTACGCATCCCATGATGGCGAAGCACACTATACCTTTGGATTTTTTGTATCAAATATGACCTCTTGAATACCTTGCAGTGCTTTACCCAAGCAATCAAACCCACTCTCGAAGCTGAAGTTACAAATGAAACTTTCAGTCAACACAGACCATTCGTTGATTCCTCGGCGCAGCTCGGTTTCTAGGTACCAATCATTAGGAACCTTCTCCAACGTATGGATGATCAAGTGCACCCATTTTGGTCTCAGTGTTGTGCCCCATACTTTAGTCTAGTTAGCTAGATGTCTACGCGGATTACCCTTTCCGGAATAAATCTCTTCCATTCTGGTAGTTGGACACTCAAATCGCAATCTCATCATTCGGGTACATTCTTAGTTACCCAAGTTTCCTTTGTGAGTCTCCCACCATCTTGCTAGGGTATAACACATCACTATATCTAATGCATGAAATATCTGTGCTTCTGGGACACCCCTTTCAATTTCTCCTAAGAAAAAGTTCACATTATTTAAACCATCATAATACAACAATTCTCGTACCTATGATGATATGCAATGAAGAGCTCTGGTCACTCGATTGCAGAGCAGAGTAGATACTTCATGTAGTTGATTCTACCAGTTCTTCATCTGAATCAGAGAAGCATGAACTGTCTTTTTGCCAATTAAGCCTTCCATTAGCTGTCATGTTGATCCAATCATCATCTCTCACAATCAACTTATAGATATGGTCAACATCGGCATCTGCGCGCACCGGTCTGTATATCTTCCACCTTCTAAAGGATCTAGAGGAACTAAAACTCTCGTTCCATTGTTCTCAAATACCATACTTCTCCTATTAAGATTTATAATTCCATCCATATCAATAGCCTAACCTAAACCCAACAACGTAGGATAAGGATCAGTATCATCCACAATCTATATGACTTCGAAATCTGCAAGCACCTTAACTCCTTCAATATCTACTACAACCTGTGAGACTCTTCCTAATGGAATGTTTTTCTATTGATTCTCCATGCACAACTAAATAGTATACCACTCCAACTTAGGCTCTCCCATGCGCTACCAAGTTTTCTTAGGTAAGACATTTGCATCAGATCCTAGATCCAGAATGACCTAATCCATCTCATAGGCACCGATCTGAGTAGTCAAGCACATCTCTCATCCAAATCTTCTTTTGTTCTTATAGATCTTGTTGAAAACTTTCTGTTCCACCCGAGGTTTTTCTTTTTCTGCGCGGTTATCCATCAATGCTTGAATATTCTCTACTACTTACTTATTACGCAATAGTTTGATACAAGCATGTAAAAATGGCTTTATTTCTTCATCTACTCTGGCCACATCCATAGTTCTACTTGATGTTGATGTGCTTGCTTCTGCAAACCCCTTATTTGCTTCTACAAAGGTGTCTTTTTCGCACTATAAATTTAATTCTTCCTTTTTCTCAGGTGCTTTTCAGATCAAAATCTCAGTGTCCGGCTTCTTTCCTTTGTCCTCACTAGTGGTTGTACCACTCCTAGTGACAACATTCACGCTTGGATATTCATCACGCAACTCCACTCTAACCATCTGAATATTCTACGTCAAATTCCACATCTTCTTTTTCTGCATCTTAACAATTAAAATAGGAAAATCTTCAATTACATGATAGAATTTCCTACAGTACCTGCATGATTTTCGTGCTCGATTTGGACATTCACGCGCATAATGAAATGCATCTCCACAATTGTAGCAGATGAGTTGTCCCCTTCCTCGACCATCTCCTCCTCCTCTTCCTCATCCTCTGGTATGGAATCCACCACAGCCAAACAGGGATGCTGCTGAGGTAGGTTCAACCTACATTCTGTGCATCTCATCTTTATCCATCATCAAATCAAAATTGTGACACTAATATTCATCATGTCTTAGTGATGAGCAGAACTTGCAAAAAGACTGCTTTAGCTCAGGCATATATTTTTCAATTCTTGGACAGTAATATGTCACATGTAGACCCATAGCCTGAAAAATTGCACACCATAATGCAAGTATCCCACTCGACCCAGCCAAGCTCTTCAGCGGGCTAGGTCCTCTAGCTTGCAGATAATCATTGAATACGGGGCATTGATCCTTATGATTCCTGACAACTTTACATCGTATTCACCATACATCTGTGCACACCTCATTTCCCTGATATTTGCGTAGATTCTAAATTTACAAATGCATTACTTCTAAATGACTCTAAATTTGTTGGGTTTCGATCATAGCGGGTACCGGTGCAGATTCTAGTTTCATTGCAATTTCTATGGCCTCAACTAATGTGGCAATATTTTGTTGGATCAAGGGTTGGTGCAGATGTGGGAGAAACATAGAAATAAACCATTCCTTGTGTTGGGTATCAGCAATAGTGAATCCACCATCTCTGATAGTGTGCTTTAATCTTTGGTCCACATCCCATACAAATTCATTCAACTCTTGACGAATCTCTTTTAACTCAATGACACATTATCAAAATGACTTTGGCCTCTTAAATTATTCTTTTAGCACAAACTTCAAATCATCAATAATGGAATTAGGTTTCACTGATACATACCTTATATACCAGTCTAGCGTTCGATCTTGAAAAGAAGTGGCTAACTACGCTCTCTTAACATCATCATTTTTAACCTGTTATGTTCTTCATACATCATCAATAATGAACCAAAATTGTTTTGTATCTTTATTCCCAATACCTAGAAAAGTAGGAAATTTCATAGACATGGACATATCTGCGCCTGGTGGTGGAGGTGGAGTGGATGATTTGTGAGATGAGTTTGGAAGTGGAGTGGATGGAATCTGAACTATTGCCAATGCTCCCTGATTATTCTGATCTTGCAGGACTTCTTCTTCTTAGAAGTGCACAGATTCACTAGAGTTACTAGTCTCTGATTCTTTGTCACTATCAGATCTACCCTTGAGAGGTCTATCTTCAGTAAGCTAATACCTTCCTTGTTCAAGGAATGGCGTGTAGCATGTGGGAATGACCAATTAAACCCTGTGATGGTTTTTATCTCAACATGAGATAGAGCGGTCATGCTCTATTCTTGATTACGTAAAATCTTGGTTATAAATAACTTGAGACTATATTTGAGATATAAGTAGGTGTTGGTTGTAGCACCATAGTTTTTGGTTGTATATATATTGTTTATTTGTGCTATTGGTTATTGGATGCAACAATGTTGTTGATTTTTTATGTATGGAGTGCATATTTGGATGTATATCTATGATGAATTTATAAATGTGATAATTATATATTATAAATTTTTATATGCCATAATAGTTGGCCTTAGTAGAGAGGTTGAACTTAATAGTTACGACTGACCTCAGCAAGAAGGTTGATCTCTAGAATTGATATTGCTGGTTAAAATTTTAAAAGGGTTGTTTTCCTTAAAGTTTTATAATGATGATCTTGGTAAAGAGGATGGTTGTAATTAATGCTAATAATTCTTGGTAAAAGACTGATTTTTAAATTTATGAATACATAATTGTAAAAAAGCTGATATATGCTCATGTGCAGAAATATCCTGATTTTTGAAAAAAAAAATATGCTTATTTATGTCTTGGATTTTAAGACATGTGTCTAATGATTAGATTGAGATATATGTGTAGCTACAAGACAAAATTATTGGCATAACATGGCAGGGTATCATCCAATACATATTTTGCACTAATGATACTAAAAGCTGAGGTTTTTATCATGTTTTATTTTAAACTAATAGTTGAGTGTATGTGGCAGCACATAGGAAGATTCACTGGTAGCAAAAGGAAACATGTATCATGGCATGGTATAATAGGAGATGGACCAATCCCATCAAGAACGAAAAATGGGTAAATCCCTCTAAGAAACAAAATCCTTTAGGGATTTGGAAGTTGAGCTCAAGGAATTAAAGGTCAAGCTTAAAATCTACAAGGTCGAGAATTCGAGGCTTATTAGGAACCAAAATAATCAAGCAAGGTTGAATACCATGTTGAGGCGGAACTTGTACTTCATTCAAGGGATGTTGCAATAGAATCCCACCCTCTAGGATGTCGACAAAGGTCCTGTTGGAAAGGAAAAAAAAGAGGCCTTGTGAGGCTGAAAAAGAGGAGAGGATATTTTCATGTTGATATTGTGGGGAGAGGAATTTGATAAAGTATTGTCCCCATAGGAAGAAGAAGAAAGGAAATATATCGTGTGAGTTAATAAAACAAGAAATTTTTATGCAAGATGCGGAGAAAGAGGAGGGGGCATCCCATCAAGTTTTGTGATATATATATATATATATATATATATATATATATATATATATATATATATATATATATATATATATATATATATATCTGTGTGTGTGTGTGTGTGTGTGGGAAAATAATTTCCCCGTGTAGTACCTTATAAAATTCCTTGGAATAGATTGGTTGGGCATGGCAAGGATGTCACAAAACCCTAGGAAAGGGACTTAGTGAAACCCAACAGATTTACATGATAAACGAGGACCTACACATAAATGAATAAGAATAAACAAATGAGAAAGGTTGGGCTTGGGTGATGGGTCAGAGAAGACCTTTGTTGGTGTATATTGGAGCATCACTCCTAAATATGACAAAAAACATGAATGAAATTATGTATAGGCTGAAAAATACCCATGTGAACAACAACAACAATACATGGAGTTATCTGAACTTTGATTTTATTTGACATGTACTAATGTATGTTATTTCCATGACTAAGTGGATATCATATTAGTAGCCAAGAGGGTTGGTTTGAGTCAATGGGATGATGTACAATGAAATGGAACAAAGGTAATTTTATTTAAACCTTAACCTTGCTTGATGTGTGTGTGTGTGTGTGTGTGCGTTATATTCTTGAATATGATTGAATAACTGAATATATGACAAGCCATTGTGTATCACAATTTTTTCTCTGGGATCAAATTTGTGAAATAATGATGGGTTAGAATTCATTTGATGCTTATGTGAATGGATTTTTGGGATAACATAACATAGTTATCCAATAAATATTTTTGGATGTGTGAGGAATCAATGAGACAAGAGGTATCCTCGACTAATTATGATTTAATATCATGTGCTTATAACTCTGATATTTGTGCCTATATTTACAACATGAACAATAAATCTTGAAGGCTATGACAATAGACCTATTAGCTATAAACTAGATCCTTGGTTAAAGGATGAGGCACGTATGTTGTCATTACAATACATACAAGTAGACCACCCAGGATTGGGGGTTACCCAAGCCTGGAAGCTATGATGGGAGGTGTGATGACGGGGAATTAATGGTGATGTGTAAATTGTGCCATTTGTATTTAAGTATGCATGTTGTGTTGTGTTTTTTGTATCTATTTGTGTTGTGGTTTACACTGTGTATACATGCATCTATTGTGTAATGTGTTAGGGATAGGTAGGTAGAGGATTGTATGGACCTATGTGTTGTGTAATGTATTGGGGACATGAAAGTATGGGATTTCCTAGAACTGTGTGTTGTACAATGTGGAAGCTATGATGGTAATGGAGGTGTGATGGTAAATATTATATCTGTAGATAGAAACTACCGAGATTGGTAGTGGCCACACTCGTAGGGAAGCGAGTAAGAGGGGGGTATATATATCTATATCCACCACTGGGTTCTTTCATAGGTTTGGAAACCGATTGAGTGTGTGGAAGTCGAAGAGAAGAGAAGATAAGAGAGGGCATGGGGTGCTTATCGGGATTGGGAACAACCCCATGTGTGTACGAGGTCGAAGATAAGAGAAGAAAAGGCATTGGGTGTTTGTTAGGTTTGGAAACCAACCCTATGTGTGTATGAGTTAAAATAGAAGAGAATTCATTGGGTGTTTTCTAGGTTTAGCAATTGATCTAGTGTGTACACAAGAAGAGAGACGACAATTGGAGGCTTGTTGAGTTGGGAAACCAATCCAGTGTGTGTGAGAAAGAAGTAAATAATAAGCCAAATGTAAGTATTAGTATTTCATTTTATGACATAAATTTCTAAATTATGAACATGATATAATATTCTTATTTATGATGTTTTGGTTATGAGCTAATCTAGGTTTGTTGTGATAGGAAGAAAAATGAAAATTTGCAAAGTTCACCTCATGGATAAGTTGCTAATGAGGAATGATTAAATTTATTGCAATTCCTTTATGATGAATATCCTGGAATTTTGTGCACCATAATGTAGGAAATCATGGAAACTGTTCGGATTATGTGAATGAACTTGGTTGTAAGAAAAATAGTAGCAACATAAAGATATTAGAGTATACAATAGCTCATTAGTTGAAGGTTCAAAGAATAGGACCATTGTGGAATAGTGGCACCCAATGATGCCCACTGATTTCCATGAAGCAAGTTATGACCAATATGAATGTGTTGAGGAAGAGGTATGCCTTTGTTTTGAGACTCTTTCGATGTGAGGAAACCTTACCAAGGAATGGATCGCCTAAGGGACTGAGAAGTAGAGAAGAAGATACCTGAACTTGGAAGATGAGTGACTGCATAAAAGAGGTACTGAGAAGTAGAGAAGGGGGTGTAATAAAATAATTTTGTCGTTAAAAAGGGTCATGAGCATAGTTGATTGGAATCAAAAGCACACTTGGGGGTGTTCAGGGAAGTAATGGGATGAGAGTTGTTCACTTAAGGAACATGGAATGCAAGGAAAACAACATTGGATCATGGATGGAGATAACACTCCAGGAAAGGAAATTACGCTGAGATGGTTTGTGTACAACAAGAGTACCAAGAAAATTGTAGAAGGATCTATAGAAAGTGGTTGATCCAATAATTCGTTTTTGTCTATTTGTTGTTGAGAGAGGAAATTGTATATATGTAAAATGCAATTATAAGTGAGTTTCAGTATAAAGCTCACAGTGATCTATGTTTATGGATTAAGCATGTTTTATTTTTTTAACTGGTTATAGAACATTTAGGATGGTGTTCCCCTAATGGGGAGGGGTTTGTGACATTCCCTGGATACCTTTCCCCTATATTGGAAATAACTCTAATTATTTTGTTATAATAGTTAAGGTCTTGGGACACATATTCTAGAGTTTATGAGGGTAATTTATTGGTATTTATAGATTTTTGGGTTGATAAAATGGTAGCCATGGGAGGCTTCCAAGTGTGCTCAAAGGGACAAACTATATAAACTACCACTAAGAAAATAAGGACGAGCATGCTTCTTTGCAACAACACACAAACAAGAAAGGAAAAAAAATCAAAGAGGAGGTGGCCACACTGTTAAAGAGTCACTTCATGGCTATAGGCACATAGAGGTGAGATGGCCATCAATTGTAACAAGAAATGACCAAAAGTAAATTTCAAGGAGATAGGGGGATACAGAGAGGCAGGTGGCACCATCTCCTTAGCCTAGTAGGCTTTGGCTAGGGAAAAAAAAATGAACTTCGATACATGACGCAAGAGTTAATTAGGACATAGAGACAAATGGAGACTCATCATAGAGAGTATTATAACATAGAGGACGCTAGAGAGGATCAATAGGTGTTGGGGAAAAAGGGAGCACGAAAAAAATTAGACAAACACTTAGAAACTTAGAGGACCCATTAGGGAAGATCGGAAGGAAGTTGAGGGAACAAACCAAAGCAATATATTCTTGCATTGGTATATAATAAATATTGAATAATTTTGTGGAGATTCAGGAAAGAGGCAACAATGAATGCACAGAGAAAAGGAGAAATCTACCGAAAAAACATGTAGAGGTTGGAGACCTCTGGAGTCATTGTGTTCAGTTGGCTGCATTGTTTAGCTGGTGGATGGAGGTGGTTGGGCCTTTGGAGTCCCTATTCCAGCTGATAGCATTGGTATTATCCCTTGAGAAACCCCCTAAAGCTTTGGAATTTGACTCGGGGTGACAGTTGTAAGAAATATTTAGCTGCAACTTGTCTACGGTTGGGTGAAAAAATGTAGTCCCGAGCCTAGTTTCGTAGCTTATAACTTAAGATAAGTATCTATCATGGTTAACTTGTGTAATGAATATAGTTCTTGTAAATTTTTGAGCTATTTTTATGTAAGTTGAATGTGTGAAGGTATGTTTCTTATATAGTTGATTTTTGATATCCCAATAGTTTTCATATTGATGATAAAGTGTAATAGATTTCATGTTTACATTATTGTGTAAATAATATGCCTAAAATATGTATAGTAAAATGATCCCTATGCATAGGTTGATTATGGTTATGGGTGTCCTCAATATGAGAACATATTTATGGTAGATGTTCATAATATAACAATATTGTTTTTATCCTTGTGCAATAGAAATAATGTTTATAAGTTCATGAGTTTGGAACCCATATATATAGTTAGTTAGTTAGTTTGCAAGCTATGTTCCTTCATAATACAAAAGGGATGGAAACCATATGATAGTAGTGGGAATCATGAATGATACTAATTGTGCAACTGTGCATGTTTTAAAATAACTCAGGGTCCTTGAGAAGCTAACTACAATGGTAGATTAAATCCAATGAAGGGTAATTCTCTTAAACATTTGAGGATGTCAATCCTCTATAGAAACATAATGTGAAACCTGGTTTCATTAACCTAAGTGAGAAGCTGTGGAAATTACCCCATCCCCTAAATTCATTCGACTATAATTGGAAGGTTGAGTGTAACATAACCTGAGACCCTGTGGTGGGTTTAAGAGGAAAATTAGTTTGTGATATAATATACAAGCCTATGAAATAATTTATTCTGAGTGCCAGGATTGGTATGTGGCTAGATTCCCAAGGATTTGATGTAATGTTATATGGCTTGAGTGGGCATAATGGTTAAGAGCATGTGTTTCCTCTTAAGAGGTCATAAGTTCAAAACTAGAGGGGTGTAGAGTATGTATGCCTTCGTAGAATTAGCAGTAAAATCGTTGCGCAGAGGTGGGTCCCTTATACCACAAACAAGGGGGTCTCATACACCAATTTGGTGTCTGGCTTGGTCGTGACCTTAAAATTGGATAATATATATATATATATATATATACAAAGAGAGAGAAAGAGGGGGGGAGAGAGATGGATGCTAGCCTGTAGTAAGGGCACAATCTGACATATGTAGATGTAAACATGCAGGTAGGGTCCTCGGTGAGGCCTCTACGAATATATACATGTTTATATAAGCGTAATAACATTATCACTTCATGATTGGTGACCTAAATCCAGGATCGGCCCTTAGTCACATGGTGGGGCATATGACCTAGCAGAAGGGATATGATTTAGGGTGCTTATACATGGTAACTCCCTTCACACTCAGCTTGGGTCACATGGGTGACTTCACATAGGACGCCGAGTGGGGCACTAACATCGATTGATGATGGGTAATAAATTTTGGATCGACCTTCCAAATTGGAAGGACCACCCCCTCCTCCCTTGATGCCAGCGAGGGAGAGAGTGGTGGCAAGTCGAAATTCAACCACAATTGTCGAATATTATCGATGATTGACGATCATTAGATATTTGGTGTAAAAACAAGCAGTGGAATCATGAACATGGACACCACCCCCCCTCCCCTGGGATGTGGTAGAGGGGGGTTCTGCATTTTCTATCGACTATTGATCTTCCCGTGAATCAAGATTTGTTGGTGATGAAGTCGTAACTGCAAAATATCAAAATACATTGCGGAATGGAATTTTTAAGATTCAAAACCAAAACCCCTTTACTCGTAACAAGGTTCAACTTCGGGAGTTAGCAACATACATACTTACGCAAATCAACAACGGACTTTCAACATACGCAGACCAAACAATAACCTGAACTAAATGTAGAAACCCAAATAAAATGAAAACATGCGGGAGTTCTTCCCGGAGTGTCCCACACGGCTCTAACCAATCACGGACAGTCGCACTTCACAATCTTTACAATATAACCTTAAGAGTTAAACCTTATTTTCTACGGGATTCCATGTTGCGTTGTGGTGACACGTGGTCCTCCCACTTCACATCACAAATCTCTTAACTTACGTTGCGATGGCACTTAACGCTAACTCTTAAGTTGTGCAATGTGCAAAATTTCCTTCAATCTTCATCATTGGCTCATGCTAGGTCTGACGGTTCACGCAACACTTCAGCCATACCACTTCGCATCACAAGTCAAGCTATTTAACTTGTGCAATGAGTCATAATCGCTATCCTTTGCGATATGCAATGTCTTTAATCTCCGCCGTTTGTTATCGACTAGATCCGACAGTGTACGCATCTCCTTCTCCATACCACTTCGCATCGTAAACTATCAAACTCTTTAACTTGAAAAATCTCCTAACTCTTAATTACCTCAATCATCGATGCGAAATTGTGCCCTGCCGACACGCGCCTGTTTCGCACTTCCTCAAATCACCTTAACTGTTCATCTCTTGTCTTTGGATCTGTGATTTAATCATAGCCGTCCATTCACCTTCTTGGCTCTTCTTTGCCTCTTTTTCCTGCTCTAATCTCCTTCGTCAATCTGAAACCCTCAACTCTGAGATTCAGCCCTCGTCGTCGATTCCTCCTTAGGAATTCTTCTAAGTGTACTTTGTTCTTTAGTCGATTGCTCCACTTTCAACTATCTCCGCTCTGCGATACTGCTTCCCCCACGCTACTCCTTTTGTCTTCTTTAATGCTATCTCTCCTAAGCTTTATTCAGCCTATAGATGCGTGGATCCCTCCTGAGCTTGTTCTTCGTCTCTCAGCCTCGGTCTCTGCCATTTCTTTTCCAGTGCGAAGCTCATGGGAACTTCATTCTCTCGCTCAAATATATCTATTCATTAACAGAGACAATATGCATATATAATACTACACAGATACAAACAAGTTGCAGTATTTGATTTCAACAGGGAAATAAAACACGCGGGTTGAAACATAGACCCTGATCAAGATCCAAAACACTTGGAATTAATTTATAAATTAAAATACACAGAATGAAGCCCTGGGATGGCTAGTTATTACATTTATTCCTACTCTTTGTTCAACCCTCTTTCATGCCCATTTTCCTCTCGTTCTCTCTCTTTTTCTCTATGGAAGGTAGAAACCCAAAATGGTGGATTTTGTTTTTTTTTATGCCTTTCCCAAAATCCCCATATGATTGAGAAACTATTATTCAGTTTCAGAACAATTTATTCAACTAAATGTCTAACTAATCCTAATCTAACTATTCTTTTAACCTACAGATTTCAATGGCTATGTTAGCCCAAACTAAATTTAAACAAAATAATTTAAAACTAAAGTCTTCACATTATTAGGACTGCTAGTCCTCTTCTCAAACCACAACATGTGACCAACTTGTCACATTGCTAGCTCTACCTTAATGCTCTTGCATTAGACTCCCGAGGTAAAAGAATTCATGACCTCCTGGTCATGTGTCTTCAATGCTTGAATCTTCCAGGATTCCAAACTATGTTTTGTTTTTGTCCATCAGCTGCATTTTCTTCACCATTCTTTAGCTGCAACCTTCCAGGATTCCATACTTTGTAATGTAGTGCTCCACTACCTCTATCTTCATTGTTCCTCACTTTCCAAACAATTCCATAGTGGACTACTTTCTCCATTTTGTTGTAATTCTTCTTAGGTATTTGCATTAACTCCCATAGTTCATCTACGGTTTCTTGCAATTCAATCTTCTGCTGTAATATAATCTTATTTCCAGTCCTCCGCCAACACATTCTACTACACTCTGTCCCAGATAATGTTGCAAATATTACTCTGGCCATTGCTGCCACCCAAACTTCCTGAATATCTCTGAAGATATCTCCCTCTGCAACATCCCTCTTCTTTTACTTGTTTGCAAGTTTACTGTCAAAAGGTAAATTGCCTTCTAATTC
Source organism: Pinus albicaulis (assembly GCA_034641835.2). Lineage (NCBI taxonomy): Eukaryota > Viridiplantae > Streptophyta > Pinopsida > Pinales > Pinaceae > Pinus > Pinus albicaulis. The sequence continues at coordinate 1,772,151,990 of CM076578.1, read as the reverse complement.
TCTGACTGCAGTAATATATTTATTCACTCTTTCCTGTATACTAGTTAACACAATTAATTGTTGGAAACTAGTATCTATCTCTGTTTCAACTACAGTTTGAAACAGTCCCATATTATTGTTTGCAATCTCTCTCTTGTTCAAATGATTTCAGCAAGCAACTCATTCATTCACTAATTACTTGATTCCCTTCAAGTACCTCTTCAATATGGTGTATTATAGCTTCAACATAACTCTCTTCCTCTTCCTTGACAACACTCCATTGTTGCCCTTCTGCATCTTGACTAGTCCTAATAGTCAATTCAGTCTTTTCCACTTCTAGGACCGACCTTCCTTTAGCTTGAGACATAACTTCCTCACTTTCATCTTTATGGCTTTCTTCTTCCTTGTTACTAATCAAACCTCTTTGTGACAATGCTTCTTCATATTTTAACTAGAATAAAATTCTAATTCTTTATTTCTATGGAAGTCTTAAATGTTCATCAAAAAATATTCCTTTGGCTATTTAAGCAAGTCAATTCCTCTTTGTCCTCATCAAGAACAAGTTTCATCTCATGAGGCATTACTACTTCATCTCCATTAAATTTACTCCCTTCATTCAATAAAAAACTTATGAATTTCTTCTGCTGCAACAACTCAAATTGGTCTTCATTAGAAAGACACTCTTCATCATACCTTGCTTGACAATTTTCTTCTTCATTATGCTTTGCTAGATAAACTTCATCTTTACTTGAGACAATTCCAAGAGATGGATTGTCTTATACACAACATCCAAACACATTCAAATTTTCAGCATTAAACTCACAAGATCCAGTGGTCTTATTTGATGACTCAATCGACAAATCTTTCTCTTGTTGTTCTAAGTCTCATTTAGGAGTCAGAAAGTGTTCATTAGTCTTCTTTTCAGCTTCCTCAAGCATAACATATGAATGCTTGATATCACCTTTTGCCTCTTTCTGTTCTTGGCCATCATCATACGCCAAGTCCTCCTTGCTTTTAGCTTTCATAGTAAGCTGGAAAACATTTCCTTCACTTAGTTGTGCATGTGCATGTATATGAGACTCAACTGTCTCATTTTTTTCTTGAACATAATTCAAATTCTATTCTCCCCCTTCATCCTTTATGAAAACATCAACAAATTATCTTTTTTTACCAATTTCACCTGCAAACATACAATAATCAATTTTTTTTAAACCATAAGGATCCATAGCCTCTCTTGTTGTCTCAAACATCATCTCTTTCCGCTGGTTCCCATCCTTCCAAGGATCCATGAAACTGTCAGCTGGTCTCATGTCTTCATCTTCATTATTAATATCACTAAGAATAGACCCTTGCTCAGGTTCACATAAGTAAACCTCTTCCTTAGCACACATCCTATGTCGTAACTCAACTCCTTTGAGTTATTCTTCTAGATGAATTCTTGTGTCAGATCTCAGCATGTTATGTAACTGACTCCACTCGACTCTTTTCTTCCGCAAAACCAAATCATACCTTTGGTGTTCCATACTCCCCTGTATGAATTCTCTCAACACTTCTAGTTTCACTTTTATCTTAGTTAATTCTCTATCAAGTTTATTCTTACTTGATCTTTCATAATCTCCCTTAGAAACTTTACTATGACCATCAGTAGCCATAGCATTATTTCCTTTATGAACTCCTCTTTGTTCATCATGAAATACAAACAATCCATCTATACAAGCTGACTCCACTAACCTGTCCGTAGATACCATACCAAGCTTCTCCATGCTTAGTCTTTTACTGGCATCTTTGTTGACTTATTTATTTTAATTGTGACTCTTCCTTGAACCTTTCAGATAACCATCAGTGGTCATCTCTTCTTCATGCCTTCGTGGAATCATCCTGATCCACTTTGTGAGCTACAACAAACCTATTTTATCTTTGAAACAAGTGTAGTACTTGTCTCCAATCCCAAATCATCTCTTGGGGACTCTTCTTCTTCTTGACTCTTCAAACATAACCTTTCATTTCATACTCTGCTGCTATGAGTAATGCTTCTTCTTCTTGAGAATTCAACCTATGCTCCCTCTTCATCTGCAGCCCATGCCACTGCAATTTCTTCCTCATAATCCATCCACACTTCTAGTCTTCATCACTCCTCGTAGTAATTCCATCAATAGATCAAGATGGGTTCTCATCTTAGCTATTTATCTCTTATATTTTTCATCAGTCATAAGCTTCCATATGTAATTTGTCTTGCATCTTCCTTCTTCAATTTGTGGTTGCCTCCTGAACCTCTGCTATGAATTTCAATAGTCATCTTCTTTAGTTCTTTCACCCTCTATGAGTTGCACTAGCCTCTGCAGTAACAGTTCCTCCTACTACAACTTACCTCACAAAACTTTCTTTGTGCTTGGTCTTTTGGCAAGTATGGGTCCTCAATCTAGAACCCTTCTTGAGCACTCCTCTATGCTCCTTCTAGGCTCACCCTCACAACTCATCTACACTTGAGAACACTATTGTCCTCTTATATTTCAACCTCAGCTAAAATATTAGGTTCTGACCACACTTCTTTTTCCTCCTAGAAACCCTTGCTAGCTTCCTTCATCACTGCCCTTAAAGGCTATAATCTCCTTGCTGAGATGTTTTCACTCTTGCTGTTACCTCTATTAAACCCTTATGCTCCTCTTCTGAGTGTGAGCATTTACTTGTCATTTCTATAATCCAAAATAAAACTGAAACAAAACATTCTTACCTTATTTTCTGTGCTACTACTTTATCCATGTTGTTGTATCTCTTATGCTTTTTCATAATCCTTCAGTCCACGGTCTTATCTCTTACACTCGATTAGAATCGATGAGAAATATTTCTCAACTTTTCTTAGTTCAAAGTCCTTCACACCACCTCTCAGATCTTGTTGCTCTGATACCAATTGATGCAGTCGTAACTGCAAAATATCATAATACGTTGAATGGAGTTTTTAATATTCAACACCAAAACCCCTTTACTCGTAACATGCTTCAACTTCGGGAGTTAGAAACATACATACTTACGCGAATCAACAATGAATTTTCAACATACGTGGATGAAACAATAACCCGAACTAAATGCAAAAACCCAAATAAAAAGCGAACACGCTGGAGTTCTTCCCGGAGGGTCCCACACGGCTCTGACTAATCACGGACAGTCACACTTCGCAATATTTACAATATAACCTTAAGAGTTAATCCTTATTTTATGCGGGATGCAATGTTGCGTTGTGGTGACACGTGGTCCTCCCACTTCGTATCACAAATCTCTTAACTTACCTTGCGATGGCATTAATGCTAACTCTTAAGTTGTGCGATGTGCGAAATTGGCTTTAATCTCCACTGTTGGTTTCCGCTAGATCCGACGGTCCACGCAACACTTCAGCTGTACCACTTCGCATCGCAATTCAAACTCTTTAACTTGAAAAATGAGTCGTAATCGCTATCCTTTGCGATATGCGATGTCTTCAATATCCGTCGTTTGTTCTCGACTGGATCTGACAGTCCGTGCAACACCTTCTCCATACCACTTTGCATCGCAACTATCAAACTTAACTGTTGGAATCTCTTAACTCTTAATTACCTCAATCGCCGATGCGAAATTTCACCCTGCCGATACGCGCCTGTTTCGCACTTCCTCAACTCACCTTAACCATTCATCTCTTGTCTTCGGATCTGTGATTTAATCATAGCCGTCCACTCACTTTCTCGGCTTTTCTTCGCCTCTTTTTCCCACTCTAATCTCCGTCGTCAATCTTAAACCCTCGACTTTGTAATTCATTCCTCACCATCGATTCCTCCGTAGGAATTCTTATAAGTGTACTCTGTTCTTTAGCCGATTGCTCCTCTTTTAGCTATCACCACTCTGCGATACTGCTTCCCCCACACTACTCTTTCTGTCTTCTTTAACGTTATCTCTCCTGAGCTTTATTCAGCCTATAGATGCATGGATGCCACAACTTTGCATGTGCGAAGCTCACAGGAACTTCATTCTCTCGCTCAAATCTATCTATTCATTAACAGAGACAATATGAATATATAATACTACACAGATACAAACAAATGAAATATTTGATTTCAACAGGGAAATAAAATACACGAGTTGAAACAGAGAGCCCGATCAAGATAAAAAACACTTGGAATTAATTTATAAATGAAAATACACAGAACCAAGCCCTAGGATGGCTGGTTTTTACATTTATTCCTACTCTTTGTTCAACCCTCTTTCACGCCTATTTCCCTCTCGTTCTCTCTCTTTTTCTTTATGGAAGGCAAAACCCTACAATGGTGGATTTAGTTTTGTTTTATGCCTTTCCCAAAATACACATATGGTTGAGAAACTGTTATTCAGTTTCAGAACAGTTTATTCAACTAAATGTCTAACTTATCCTAATCTGACTATTATTTTAACCTACAAATTACAATGGCTATGTTAGCCCAAATTAACTTTCAATAAAATACTTTAAAACTAAAGTCTTCAAATTACCAGGACTGGTAGTCCTCTTCCCAAGCCACAACATGTGACCAGCTTGTCACATTGTTGGATCTACCTTAATGCTCATGCATCAGTTCGATAGACATAGTAGAACCCTATGTCAGAACGTGGATTGAGGGGTCCACGAAGGGGCCTTAAGTAATTTCATAAATAAATTCTAAGTATAAAATGTCAAAAAAATACTAACTCTAAAGATATCATAATAGGCTTAAGTCAAGATGAACTGATAAGTCAGCAAGGTCAGGAGTTGGCCCTAGTCAGGGTTATTCCCTAATCGAGTCTATCGGGTTGGTCAAACGAGTTGGGATTTTGATGCAGTTGGGATGGGATACCAGGTTGGGGAATCAATAGTCAAGGGCCTAGCAAGGTCAAACGTTAGGAGTTGATATTGTGGGTGTGTGCATAATTGGGTTGTGCAGAGAGGCCTGACCCGACCTTTCGTTAGTAAGGTGGGGCTTTAGGCCTCGATAACGTGGCATATGTCATGATGGTGTAACACTAACCCTTGTGCTAAGGTGAGGTTGCCATGTAGGTATCACGTGCCATGGCCAAGAATAGAGGGGAAAAATGTTGAGTGGCCATCACTTTTGATCCAGAAACTGGATTGGGGTAAAGTTTATATCACTGAAAATTTCTTAGTGAGACAGATTCAATGGCATTTTTTATTTTAGGTTTTAAGGAAGCTGAAAAATGACCAAAAAATTTAGAACCCATTTCCATAACTGAACCTTGGAAGTTGGGTTCGCATAGTAATCATCTCCTTACATCCTAGTTTGGTCTAGGGGAGGTGAGGGGGTGTGTTACACTCACAACCACCAATCCAGGTGAACTCTCCTTCTGGATAACATGATCACGCAAGTTTTCATTTACATTATAGTTTTCTATGGTAGTAATGGTGCAATTTTGACTGTTAATATTTGACAATATGATTTTATTATTTAATCTTGTGTTTTAGATGATAGACTTATAACGTTGCAAATATACAATGTTAAAATTTTGAGACTTTGTTATTGGTCTGGTTTCCCATTTGGTAATTCAATAACCTTTAGATATCTTTAAAGTGTCTTTTCTTCGGCAAATTAATATAAAATGACTACCTGACCTTATAAGAAAAATGTAAATACAAAAATAAATATTCCTAATTTATTATATATTTTTATAAATTAATATTATAGATAAAAATTAAATAAATTTATTTATTTTTAAATTTATATTAACGATATGAAACAAACATTCATCTATATATATAATCTTAATTAATAATTCATATATATTTAATTTTATAAATTAATAAAAAAATATTAAATATTAAATCATTTTAAGTTTTCAATTTATAATTTTACATTAACCATTTTAAATAAAAAATCAATATTGATTTATTTATTTTTAATTTCAAGAATTACCATTAGAAGTAATCTCAATTATACACTGTATATAAACTTGTATTTGTTGATATTATTAGGTTGAAACAATTTTTTAGTTTTGAAAAAGTATTAAAACATTTTATATTTTGTTAAAAGTTCATCTCCTTAAATGTAAAGGAACATATCAATGACTTAGACTAATAATAGTAAAAGTTTTTCCTACTTATATACCATTATACAAAACTAATAACTTAATTTTCTTAATAACATAATTTTCTTAATGAATTAGCCAACATTGATCAGTGATAATAGTCCTTATTACCTATCAACAATAAAATTATAATAATTTTTTTCCCATTATAACCCAAACAAAATTATATTTAACCCAAAACAATATGACTCAATAATTTAACGTTTATCTCTTAAAAAGGGAAACAAAATTTAAATTCTTTCATTTTAATTGAAGTTATAAACATTCTTTTGGTAATGAAGTCATTTTCATCCATATACTTCCCTCTTTAGATCAACATCTAACAAATGCAATACTTTTAAAAAGAACAACTTCTAAAATTCCCCTTATATGGGTACATATCACTCTCATTGACCTAGTGCTATCTTGTATTCAGTATCAAGCTCTATATTTTAAGGTATACACCTAACAAATTCCTATTATTCTATATCACTCTCATTGAAATAATGGGACATTCCAGTGCTATATTATATCCCGTCATCATCTTGTATGTATTTAAACTCATTCAGTATCAAGCTATATTTTGGCTACTTTCCTAAGAAGTATTTTAAGGTATACACCTAGCAACTTCCTATTATTCTATATCATAAAAATAATAATCCAGGGTCCTATATTATAAATATTGAAAAATCCAAATTGGATTAATAAGATACATACCTAACACGTTCATTTTATCATATATTATAAAAGGTAAATGATTTGGGTCTTTACATGTGTCTATATCATAGTTCTAAGCTTTCATTCTATATAGAAATGCTATGATTTGGGTATTTTTGTGTGTCCATATCATAGTTTTAAGTTTTCAGGTTATATAGAAATGACATTGATTGCTCTATATAAATGTCAATGATTGCTCTTGTATTCCTTGGTTGTGAGAGGTATCACGATGGGAGATTCTTGCTATGTTATCATAATGTGATTTAAATAAGAAAATATAAATTTTATGTGAAGGTATTATAATTTTTGGTAGAGTTTTATAATTAGATTGAGTTTAGGTTCGGTTAGTTTTAATGTTAAATATAAAAATTGTATAAAATACGATTGAATTTAGATATTTTTCAAGATATTTTAATTTCCTGGAAAGTGGATTTCATTTTTAATCTTTACTTATAGAATTTGAACTTGAAAATTGTGAGAACTAAATCTCATACAAACTAATTAATCTACTATTAATGAGTAATTTTTTTATAAAATCATATAAATGGTTTCATGTATATAATTAGAATTAAGGTGTGTTACATAAGTGAGGTGAGATTCATTCATGTATATGATGATTTGTATGTATATGTTAATGAGATGGAAATAATATAACATAAAATCCTTGATAAATGATATTTTACTTTGTTTTTTATTTTTTTTGTTCAAGAGAATTAGTAGACTTGATGCTTGTCATCGAGGAGATATCAATTTAGTGGGACTATCATTATACTTTTGAGCCTAACACAACCACCCACAAGTCACACTAGATAAGTAAAGTGATTTTTGAATATAGAAAGCCCCTATGTTAATTAGTAAACACCTTTCGATATGTAAAACCCACCATTTAACTTAACTTGATAAATTGATATTTTACAATACTATTTTAATTTATTTTTAAAATTAATTTTATTATTTAATTCTACAAATATATGATTTATTTATTTATTAGGTAAGTATATTTAATTTACAGTTAATAAACAATTATTTTATTAAAATATTATAAATAAATATTTATTATATCACATTCATTTAGCAACTAATTTTGAATGCATTAAATGTCTAATAATAAGTAAACATGTCATTTGAGAAAAACACATTTATTAAGAGTATTAATCACACCTGATCTTTATCAATCCAAAACATTTTAAATAATTTTTCCATAAAATGATTTGTTATCCAAATCTTTTATAAATAAAAACTATTTAATCATTATTAATTTTTAAAAGCTATTTTATATTCTATATCCATATAAATCTTTAACTAAATATTTTCAGTATTATATAATTTTATTTTGATATAAATTCTTAATCTAATATTTTCATATTTAGTATTATTTTAATTTATTTTTTAAATATATTACTCATTCATATTTAATATACGAATTCTAAAAAAGATTATACTTACAATGATTTTATATTTATTTGTAATACATGAAAAATGAAAAATATTTATAATTAATAATTTATATAATTAATGAGAAGTTAAAATATTATTTAAAAAATATATATATTTATTAAAAAAATAACTATGTTTTTATTGATTTTTTTTTAATTCATATGTATCAAGGTGCTCTCTTGCGAACTGAGCCTTATTACTCCATTTCATGTTGATATGATAATCACTAACAACTAGCATCCATGGAACATTGTCATTGCTTGATTTCAGTCATGTGAACAACTCTTGTGTTAAAGCGATCAATACCGCCCATCTCTTATGCACCCTCATGTTGTTCCTTCTCTTGTTCGACTTCACTCGAGATTTAATGCCCGCAACCATGTTAATTGCTCTGCTTTACAAACATTCCCCTTATTCTTCTATGTAGCATTTTGAAGCCAAGAGAAGTTAGAGTTCCCTATCTCCCATAGTCGTTGTCATCCAAGCCCACATCTTAAGGAATTTAGTATTCCGGCATGCTACCATGGTAAGGGAACGAGGTCATGCTCGTTGCGATGACAAAAGGAGGGGATTCCCTCCCAACATTCCATGGCTCGACGATCATATGGTTCTCTTCGACCCTGACATCCCTGAGAATATCAGAAGCAAAGTGGCTACCCTGGAAGTAGTCGAGAGGCGAAGACATGAAGATGGGCACTGGGTCGTTCACAACTTATTAGCAAGGCATCTCTAGGACCTGGAGCTTGCTCATGCTTGCGCAAAACATCAAGTCGATGAATCCAATGTATATTTTAGTCACATCAAAACTACTCTTCGACACCTTTCTTAAACCATCGACATAGATTTCCCTTCAGAGATGGTGTCCTCAATGTCATCTAGTTCTCTGGACAGGTCTTCAAGGCGACATCCGGAAGATTCACACTCTCATCAGATTCACTCTCCTTCTCCCTCTATCATCTTGGAAGGAGATGGTTGAGACATAGGTGATTCAGATTAGGAGCAGTTTGTTGTCGGGGAAGGCAGTTTTGTGAGGCCTCCTATCATTGATGCTCAACCCGCTGACAAGAAAATTTCTCCCTGAAGTCACAACTCTTATGGATGTCTCATCGTGGATGAAACTTTGGATGTGGATTATCCAAGAAACAGGGGAAGTAACGAATCCAACCTCACTCACGCTCAACTAGCTTCTTCACATCCCCAATGCAAGCGACCATCATAACTATGTCATCCACCTCATTCCACTTGCTCTTGTCTCCCTCTTCTCTTAAAAAGACAAATGCACTTCAACTTCAAATGCAGAAAGTTTGGCACAAAATTTGTTGTAAACTGTTTGAGTTTTTGTTTTCTGCATAGACCATGACTCAATACCAAACTTTTATTCTACTTAACATCCTAGTTGGTTTCCCCTTCAGAGGAAGATAGCGAGGTCCCATATCCCAGAACCTCAACGATTCTCTAAATGTATTCAGTGTACATTTTTTTCCTAATATAATGTTTTGTGCTTACCTAAAAAAAATATTAATTTTATTATACACTTTAATTTTATTTTATTATAGATTTTAATTTATTTCATTTTTATTATTTTTTCTAATATTACTCATTGTTTAAATAAATATATTATCTCACTAAAAGAAAATATTTCTTCTTATTTAATATAAAAATAAAAATAAAATTATAAATAAAATAAATAACTTTTATTTTTATTTAATTAAAAATTATAATTATAATATAAAGTTAATTAAAAAAAAATATTAACTAGCTTCCCAATTTCTAAAAATACAATTATATCAAACCATATACATTGTATTGTTATATTAGTTAGTTATAAATAATAATAAAAACAATTTTTTTTTTTTTTTCCTGAAAAACTTACCATTGATTTTAAGTTTTGATAATTTTATATATCATTATAGTTAAAAACTAAAAAAAAAAGAAATATATATAACTTTTGTAGTTTTCGTTAATTGTAGAATCTGGATTATCCACAGTATCATAAAACATTGGTCAACCTTTCGAATCCCAACAAGGATCCATCATCGAGACGAGAATGAAGAATAAAAAAAAGTCGCAAAAGATCAAAGTATAAATATTGAAATATTATGATGTTAGAGAGGAGCCAACAATAAATTAACAATCTTATTTAAATAAATTATATTTAATTCTTTATAAAATTTAAAAACTAAAAAAAAAAAAATAGATTAATTAATAATTTTTTTAGATTAAATAATAACTAAAATTTTTTATAATAAATATTTAAATTTTTAAAAAACCCTAAGGACTTAAATTAATTTTAATAAATTAGAATTAATTTAAGCACTTAGGGTTTTAAAATTTTAAATATTTATTATAAAAATTTGAGTTATTATTTAATCTAATTTTTTTTTATTAATTAATCTTAAAAAAATAATAGTTTTTAAAATTTTTTTTATTAATTAATCTTAAAAAAATAATAGTTTTTAAATTTTATAAAGAGTTAAATATAATTTTTTTTTTTCACAAGGGAAAAATTCGTAATTTTATTGATAAAAATAAAATTACATGTTACACTTTGCTAATATTGCCAAAGACAGGCAATAATATGCTTCCTAGGTGCAAAAATACATGGGGAGTAAAATTATGCTTTTTTCCCTTTCTTCTTTTCCACCTTGCGCCATGGCCCTGGTGATGGCGAGGTGGTAACAAGTGCGAGCTGATTTTCTGCTATGTTTGCTCCATTGTCCTTTTTCGAATCTGAAGTGTCTGAGTTATGTTGTCTTTTGAGTCCTCCACTTTCTTGTGTCTCTTGTGTTATTGGTCCCTGAACCGTGTTAGAAGGCTCTTGCATCTCTTGTTCCTGTGTCTTAACCTCAGTTGTAGTCTGATTATTTTCTGTTGGTGTGAGGTCCTCCTCCTCTTCTTTCATCTTCTGTTCTGGTTCTTCTGATGGAAATTGCCAACCCTTGTTGGCTTTTCCCGTCTTTGATTTTTTTCTGTTTTCTCTTTTAGCTTCTGGACAGGTGTTTTGCAGATGCCCTGTATTCCTGCATTTTCTGCATCTGAATGCAATGTTTTCATAATCAAGATGCTGCGTCCATTTTTGTTGTTTGTGAGTCAGTAGAATACATTCTGGAAGTCCTTTGCTGAGGTCAACTTCCACACAAATGCGTGCAAAGGTGAAGATCCTCTCTTCCATGCATTGTGTGTCAGTTTTAATGTAACTCCCAATACTCTCTCCAATGCCTTCAAGTACATCTTCATGCCAGAAATGTAGTGGAAGGTTGTAAAGCCGCACCCACACCGGCAGCTTGGTGACCTCCATAGTATTAGCAGCAAAATCAAGGAACCATGGAGTAGTGAATAGTCCGATGGAGCCCCAGAACCATGGCCCAGTCCTGAGAATTTTTTCTCTGGCATCCGAGGAGGTGAAATTTACAATGAAGAATCCTTTGGAATAGAGATGTATTTCACATTCCGTCGTCTAGTTTGTGAAAATCCAATGAAACAGCTCCATTGGTTTTGGCCAGAAACAATTAAATATGCAAATGAGTGCTTGTGATTCATAGACAGATCAATGATCCTCAATCTCAGGGATTTCAATATGCAGTTCTGGAATCTGGTTGAGTTGTTCCACAATGTGAATTAAATATAATTTATTTAAATAAGATTGTTAATTTATAGTTGGCTCCTCTCTAACATCATAATCCTTTACTATTTATACCTTGACCTTTTGCAACCTTTTTTCATTTTTCATTCTCTTCCTAATGATGGATCCCTGTTGAGATTCGAAACATCAACCAATGTTTTATGATATTGTGGATAATCCAGATTCTGCAATTAATTTTTCATCTCATTCGAAGGAGTTTGAATTGATATTGCCTACTTAGAAAATGAATAAGTTGAGACAATATTCACATTTTAACCTCCATAGGGCATTAGAGTCAATGTATTCGGTGATGATGATTTTATGTGATTATTAGAAACTATTTTTGGAGGTGCTTTTTTTATTGGTGCTTTCTTTTTTTTGGTACTCAATTGATTAATTTTATGTTTATTTTTGGAAAGATTAGGGTTATTATATATGAAATTTTTTTGGATTCAAGCTTAAATGGTTGGGAGCATAGTTTGTTTTTCCTTTTGATTGAGTTTAGTTCTTGTAAAAGGACATGTTGATTCATTGTGATAAAGCTAGAAAAATAGATGACGCTTAGATAAAATTTCAACTCCTAAATATGCTTCGAGATGTCTCAACCCTTCTAAATCATGAATTTCTTATTATATATTGACTTGTGAATTTTTCACATTAGTTTAAAAGGTATAGTGGTAGCGAATTAGATTTGAATGTGAATCTTGCCTATATAATTTCAATGACTTACCAACTCTTATATATCTTAAAAAGAACGATAACACTTTGATATTAAATAATAATTTTTATATAAATTTAAAATAGAAATAAAAATCCATATACTATCTAACTTGGAAATATATACGATTTGTGCATTATATCTCACCGTATGATTAATGAGATTTTCATTTCACTTGGACTTATACAAAATCTTTGGTTATGGTGTTTTTTTATTAATTTTAATAGTGTTAATTTGAGAAATAGATTTTCATTTTACTTGGACTTATGCAAAATCTTTAGTAAGGTAATGATGTTTTTTTATTCATTTTAATAGTGTTAGTTTGAGAAATATATATTATTTATGCATTATATCTCACCATATGGTTAGGAAGATTTTTAGTTTACTTTGACTTAAATACACATTTTGGTAAAGGTAATGATGATTTTTAAATTTTTAATAATGTTAATTTAAGAGATTGATAAAATAAATTTCAATAAGAATTTCTAATTGAAATGTATTAGATCAAGAGATTTTATAATCACTTGGAGTGATGATATAGAGTTTAATTAAAGTGATGATATAAAGTTCAATTAAAAGTAATTTTCTATTACATATAGTTTTAAAAAGATTTAAGATTATAATAATTATTATTTTTAAATTAATAAATAAAAATAACATAAAAGTAATGATTCCTTGCTGGGGTGTCTAATCAATGAGACAGGCGGGCAACAAACAGTTATGGCTGGACCAACCCCCATCCACGCACCTGCTGATTCATTAGCCTTCCACGCTCGAGCAGTAATGATCCTTGGGGCAGGAGAACTTACGACAGAAGAGGTAGTAGATAAGCATGCAACGGACGAGAGGCAGCTCATTCGGCATTCGCGAGCGATGGTGAAGGTTGGTGATCCGATCTTCATAGACGAGCAGAAGCTGGCTCTCAAGCCTTCGCTTGAGCTTTGTCGACAGGAAACGAGGTGGGTGCAAGTGCAAACGGGCAGTTGTGGCTAGCGTCTGAAGGCTCGGAGGAATCCTAGAAGCGACAATAGCACGCTACATCGGGAGACAGGCGAAGGTGGTGAGGGTGATTTCTCAGCGGAGGGGGTGCCTGTAGACGGGTGGTTCTAGTGCCCTGCCCAGACGACAAAAGCAAGCCAGTGGATTGTGCGGGAAGGGTCCTACCCCGACCAAGCCCCAGGGTGGTTTTGCCTTGGGCTCACTGAGCACTCTGAATCTCCTGTGATTAGAATTTGTGGAACGTGGCGAATTTGTACCTATGATGAGGGTGGCGTTGCGACTGGTGACGGTATAGTGACTCTCATCCATGACTCTTGGGAGGTGTTCAACGATAAAATTGGTCGAGGTTGCGGGGACGGTGTGGTGGTTTTAGGGGTTGTCGGGTAAGGAGTGACTTGGCAGTGCAGCCCAGCAAAGGGTGGGGGAGTGTTAGACAAGTGCATGCCGAGAGAGAGAGAGAGTTCGGGCTCACTATAAAGGTCTTGGGCGTAGCATGGAGAATCGCCAAGTATCCGGGACTCGAGTTCACACTCGGAATCCACCGAGAGTCAACATTCAGTGGCGGCCATGGCAGTATCTCTGGCTCAGTCACCAGGACAGGTAGAGGCTCTAGCCACCCTTGAATCAATTTCCGCCCAACTCTAGCAAATCCAGCTCAACTTGGGCACTTTGCGCAAGCAAAGGTATGAAGATCATAATGAACTTGTGGCATGCATTAACGTTATTCCACACCTGCATAATGAGACCCTTGAAGCTTTGGAGAGCCTGCGTCGTCTTCTGTGGCGCTTTGATGACCACCTCTGAGCTTTAGAGGCCCAAGTGGACCATATTAACTACCATATGCACAACCAAGGACACATCTTCACGGCTCCTCCGGCGGGTCCTCTGCACCCTCCTCCATGATGATAATGTTGTTTTGGTTGTTTTGTAATTTTGTGCGGACAATAACCAAGAGCATTGTATGCCTTGGCGAGCACCCAAATCTTTCTAGGCACTTCATGCCTTCTGGGTTTGCCTAAATGTAACACAATTATATTGTTCTTTATTGTAAATTTTGATATGATAATATACACTAGACTTTAACCGACAAAAAAAAAACATAAAAATAATGATAATGATAATATTGATTTGTGTATATATAAATATTTAATAAATCATATTTTTAATTTTTAAATATTATAATATTTTTAATGAATAATAAAATTAATTTTTATTGAATTTAACCAAAATTGCAAGTGATTAATTTCTCTTGTAATTTTTTTCATAAATATTTCATTTATTTAAATTATCTAAAATAAAATCAATTTCTATCCAAATAATTTATGAACAATAATTTTAAAAAAAATTATTATCTTTACATTATTTTTTTTAATTATATGAACAATGTATATCTCCCTTCACATCATTGAGAGAACCTTAATAATTTGAAATCAGATTTATAAATTTTGAACATTATTTCTTACCTAAACCACCTTCCAAGACATTGACATTCCTAATTATTTAATTTTTATAATTAATTTAAATTTATATATTTTTTAAAAATAAGAAAATTTAAATACAATACTCAACTCACTTATCAATAATCATTAGCAATGTGTTCATTTCCATGCAACTAAAATATCATACACTTTCTTGGGCTTTCCTTTCTAACTGAAATGCATAATGGTCCTACTATGTTAGTTATGAAAACTTTATGTATTTTCAATCACTTTGACTCCCAAAACCTCGCCACATGGGTACTCAATACAACACACAAACAATAAAAAAAAATTAATCAAATTCAAATGCAGAAAATGACATCTCATTTGCACATCCCTAGATCACATCGAGAATAATAATTTGGTATATAGCTTGTCAAAAGATAACTCAATGCAAGAGCTTATGGAGATCATAATTGATAAGATAATGGCCCCCCATCTGCTCCTATAGAAGTGATAGAAATTTACATCTAAACCCACTTACATGTAGTTGCTCCTTATCATTTTCTACTTGTCAAGTCAAAACCTAAAGGTGGTTAATACACTTTGAGGATGTGATTGCACATAATTTCAATGAAAAATAAAATCTAATCATTTAACTTTAATTTTCAACTTGGAGACTTTAAATGATTTAGTCAACAAATAAATAAAAAATGACTAGTAGTCTATTAAGTGCTTTACGTCACAACATAGAGAGGAAGAAGATAAGGCTCCCCAACTAAAGCATCGTAAAATCTCTTTTCATTTGATGGCATCAGCGTGAAATCATTCCATTTGTACACACGAGGACTTTACTGCCGACTAAGCCAATAACGAACTCTTTAACTCTCCAACTACGACTTCCTTTTGGAGGGGATTACCTCGTCACGTAAAAGCGGGTTAAAGGGGGTTAAAAGTAAAGGGGGTGGGTATAACGTCACACTTTCATAATTGCACGGAGAGGAGTGATGAGATCACATATATGTGCGTTGTGTCTTATTTTAAGTTAGAAATTGAAAATTTAATTATTATTATTATTATTTAATTTTAAGTTTACGATTAAGCTAATATTAAACTGATGTATAAAATTTTTTGTTTGTGGATAAGGAATTTAATCTTTACATAATAATTTGACTGTTAAATTTACGAAGGCATACATACTTTTCCTTTCTAGTTTTGAACCTGTAACCTCTTAAGAGGAAACACATACTCTTAACCATTAAGCCCACAATATAAATTTATTTAAATTTTTAAATAATAATAATTTTATGCATGCATGTTTATATATATATATATAGTTTAGGGTTAGTGAATAAAAATATTTATTTATTTATGGAGTTTTGAAATCTTATTTAATAATGTGGTGAAAATTAATAGTATATTGTAAGGGTTATATCTAGTTAAGCATACTTGTATTTCAATCATCACAATAATTGGAAATTCTAGTATACTTGTTAAGTATATGCTTTTAGATTTTCATTTGTTGAATTTCTAATTAGAGGCACTAAGATACATCCAATCACTTATAAGGTCACTTGTTTGCATATCATGTGGAAAGACAACACAATGATTGATTATTAGAGAATTCTAGACACTGGAAAAAATGTTGGGATATTAATCATCAATGAAAAAGTACACATAATAAAATCCATCACACAATGAACAACTCACATTGCAGCATAAGAAATCAACACATGATTTGGGTTACATTGGAGAAGCATGTGAATCTCACTCCATGGAATAGTCAATTGTTCCTCTATTAGTTCAATTTGCACCAGAGATAGCAGTTGAAAGTTCCCTTGCACAAATAAAAGGTCCAAATACTCTACAACTGACAATAAGTAGCATGGATGCAACATAAGAATATAAGGAGGCAACAATGGGTCCACTGACGTTTTGAAACACACCTAGTTATGTTTTTCTTACTAAAATTCCTTCTTTTTTTAACAGGAATCAATACAGTCCACTTAGTGGAATCAATAAATTTGTACATACGATTGCCACTATTTCACTAGGTAGAACACCTATTTCATAAATGCCACAAGGGCCAATTTACAACATACCTCTAGAGACTTGAACCCACATGGCGGGGGCATGAAACATGTGTCATACCACTCAAGTTAAGTTCCTTAAACCTTAGTAATATTTTAGGTGTCCTATTCTATATCTTTAAAGTTATAAAAAAGGCTTCATGCCAAAAGATTGCATGTCAAAAAATGTTGTCTGCTTATTGTGTAAAGATGTCAACTTCAAATTATTTCCATTGCGACAAAAATATTGAAAGATAAATATGCAGAAAAATACACCTAAAAAATTTAAATATTTTTGTTAATATTGCAATCGAAATCATTTGTAATTGACAACTTTACACGATAAACAAACGACATTTTTTGACATGCACTTTTTTAACATGAATTTTTTTTTAACTTTACCATAAACATTTATATGACTTTTAATATGACACTAGAAATTGTCTATAATTAACAACTTTATAAAACATAAGAATATAAGGAGGCAACAATGGGTCCACTGACGTTTTGAAACACACCTAGTTATGTTTTTCTTACTAAAATTCCTTTTTTTTTAACAGGAATCAATACAGTCCACTTAGTGGAATCATTAAATTTGTACATACGATTGCCACTATTTCACTAGGTAGAACACCTATTTCATAAATGCCACAAGGGCCAATTTACAACGTACCTCTAGAGACTTGAACCCACATGGCGGGGGCATGAAACATGTGTCATACCACTCAAGTTAAGTCCCTTAAACCTTAGTAATATTTTAGGTGTCCTTTTCTATATCTTTAAAGTTATAAAAAAGGCTTCATGCCAAAAGATTGCATGTCAAAAAATGTTGTCTGCTTATTGTGTTAAGATGTCAACTTCAAATTATTTCCATTGCGAAAAAAATATTGAAAGATAAATATACAGAAAAAGACACCTAAAACATTTAAACATTTTTGTTAATATTGCAATCGAAATCATTTGTAATTGACAACTTTACACAATAAACAAACGACATTTTTTGACATGCACTTTTTTAACATGATTTTTTTTTTAACTTTACCATAAACATTTATATGACTTTTAATATGACACTAGAAATTGTCTATAATTAACAGCTTTATAAAGAAGTATATGACATTTTTTAACTTCCAATATTTTAGGATAAAGCCTTTTTTAACTATATATATATATATATATATATATATATATATATATATATATATATATATATTATATTAAAAAATGATATATAAAAAACTAAAAAATAAATCTTTTGGAATATATATATATATATATGTATGTATATATCAAAGTCTCAAAAATAAATCTTTGGGATTTTTTTTTAAATTTAAAAAATTAAAAATTTTACATATTAAAAAAGTTAGTCTTAATTAAATAAATATAAAAAAAATACATGTAAGTTAATATTTATACATGTATTTAATATTATTATATTGATAATACTATACTTATTTCATATATTTATAATCACTATTTTTTTTATTTAATAATATTTTTAACATTAATTTTAATATTTTTAAACATTATAAGTCATATGTTAGGCTAACGTCATCTCCCATTATAGATAGAGATGACATATCTCCCCTGCATAAGAATATATGATTTGTCTCTCAACAAAACTATTTATACACATATACAACTAATAAATTAAACTACTTTTTCCTATATAAACTAATAAAGTTGTTAAAATTGAGATGCAGTATTAGAGTGACACATGCATTTATTTTCTTTTATATTTTTATAATTTTGATTTGAGATAAGATTATAATGTAGCCATATATCAAATTGCCATGTGAAATTTGTTTTTTTATATAATAATTTGATTAGTTAGTTTACATAAATATACTTATATGCCATTTTTTTGACATCTCTTGAAAAAAGTTTTAATTAACAATTGATTTACTAAGAATAAGCACGTAAGACTTGGGAACTTTCTATTTCCCTACCTTCAAATTAGTTAAAAACTCCGAATGAATGGTTTTTTTTGCATTTAAGGAAATTCTTTTGTCTTTGAGATTTTTCATTGTTGTCTATTTTGTAGGATTAATGTTTTCTATTTTTGTATTTTTTAAAAAATATTTTTTTGGATTTAGTTTTGTTTTTACAATATTATAAACTAATTTTGATTTTTAATTCTTTTGTCTTGAGATTTTTTTTTTATTGTTGTCTATTTTGTAGGATTAATGTTTTTTTATTTTTGTATTTTTTAAATAATTTTATGGATATGGTTTTTTTTTCCTTTACAATATTATAAACTAATTTTGATTGTTTTGTCTGTTAGTTTATATTTGGATATTTATGGTACTAACTAACACAAGTTTTGAGTGTTGGTTGTTTTACAAAATGAAATTCTCATAATCATGTTAGTGAGATTTATTTTTTTAAAAGAAAGACATGGTGAGCTTTATCCAGTTATGAGACTATGAAATCATTAATATAATATCTTTAGTTGTAATAATATGTTCAAACATTATGTCAAGGAGCCTCATGGCTTCCAAAGAAAGCAACTTTCACAAAAATTGAACTTTGCCAAATGATAAAAACTCCCTGCTTTTCACCATTATATTCAGTCTCTTTAAATAAACCAAATTTAATTTTTTAATGATGATGATGATGATGATGATGGTTACTGTCCGTTAAGACCAGTGCAGTCTATCAGACCTTAAGAAAGGAGAAAGAATCTAAGTTTGATTCTTCAAAATCTTGTTTCTATGGTCAAAGAGAAGGGAAATAAGTGCTCTAAGATTGCTATAGGTGGGTTGGCTTAATATGTCAAGAAGACTGGAAGTGTGGCAGATGGTAGGGAATTGAGAGCAAATGTGAGTAAGAGTAGGGCAGTCTAAAAGGAAGTGCTTTTCATCTTCCACCTGCTTAGAATCACAAATCTGACAGATTCTATCATTCCAAGGGGTCTTGGGAATAGACCTCCATCCGGTCTCACTTCGAAGCTCATGAGAATTAGTTCTTATCTGAGCGATGTTCATTTTTTTCTTATTGATGGACAACACAGAGAGATAATTCTGATTATCAAGGGTGTGGTTGATCACTTCCTTATAGTATCTTAGCTTCCTTTACCCTCCAGAACTTGTCTCTAAACTTGGAGGTAGTAGTATTTGTGATATTATCTTTGCTTCCCATATTGAGCTCCTCCTTAATTCCCCAATAGTTAAGCCAAGATTAGGCATCCTTATGCCACCCACACTTGAGACGAAAGTAAAATTTTTAACTACAATTAAAATAAATTGATACTATCTTTCAATATAATTTTAAAATAAATGCATTTTTTCGTTGGACCAATTAAAACACCTTACTTCTCCGAATACAAACATTGCTTATTACCTGTACATAAATATTTCACTTTAATGCATAAACTAATAACCTAATAAAAATACTCTATACATTATATTAAACAAATAATTAAGTTAAATAGTATATATTATTATTATAACTTTTACGTTGAGATTAAGTATAAGCTGACGTAAGGATTTTGAAATTAAAAAATAAAAGTTGAAATGAATCTATCATGCTTTATTTTATAAATATATTTTAAATTCATAACCTTGTAAATAATATATCATATATACACCCTAATTTTTAAATAATTATATTATGACATGGTTAATTTAATTTATATAATAATCACATTGACCGGCAATTCACTTATATTTCGGAATACCATTTTATAATTGCTTTAAAAATTAGTATTTTCAACTTTATATTGCGGTCCTATAAGAATGAGGGTTCTTGAAAGCGATTGATTTATTGTAAGTACAAATATTTGATTTATTACTTTAACATAATCAAAATATGGCCAGGAAAATAATGTCAGTGTAACAAATTTACACGTGATTCTCTATACTAATGCTACTCGTTCTCCAATGCTTGTGTGGCAAGTGTATAAGAGATTTATTAAGTGTATGGTTGGTTGGTGATTTATTGATGTTCATGTCTCATTTTCATTTTGTCAGTTGCTTTTTTACTTTCATCAATTTCATTTGGCTAGCTCCTTGGGTTAGGTAGTTTAGAAGGTTGAATTTGTGAGGTTTAATTTATCATTGCTAGAGCACCTTTGTCTTTGTCATTGGCTTTCTCAATTTTTATGTGTTTACTTTTTGTTAGTGAAATATTTTTTTTTTAAAGTAGACATTTTGCACCTATTAGCCTTTGCTATGCTAATAACTACCAATATAGAGTATAATGTATAATGGCATGCCCTTCCCTTATGTCATCAAATACTAATAATTTTATTCATGAATTCCAATGTTATTGAACATTGTTTTTTTATATCATCAAGCACTAGAATTAATGCAAATTAGCTTTGCTTTTTTTTTTTTTTAAGTATTTAATCATATAAATAAACTTTAGATAGTGTAAATCTTAAAATCATTGTAACACTGAACTGAAAAAAATGTAACACTGACAAAAAGGTACCAACTGATTCTCAAAAGCCTTTTTATTAATGATGCCTATATTTTCTTCAATTTTCTATTATTTTCCTTCATTTTCCTCCTCACATGACCATTCACCTTCATTTTCTCCTAGTTTCCATTATTTTAATAAATAAATGCCAATAAATGCCACTTTGCCTTTCCAAAGCCTTTTTCATTTCCTTTGCCAATTCCCCCTAGCCATACTGAACCAAATGAACACCCACACTACTAAGATGTTTTTCCCGACATTCGGCTTGGAATAAGTGTCCCATGACCTTGATTATTATTTTTCCTTTATTAAATTTATTTACGTGAAGTTTTGACCAGGGTTGTTACAATGCATGTGCCTCTTGAATTTTCAATCCAATATCCTTTTAGCAATGAAAAAATAATCCCTCTCAGTATTTACATCCAACGCATACCTAGGAGGAAGACATTGAAGAAGCTCATCTTCAAACCCTAGGGCGTGAACGACTTTGTTTCCGAACTCCGATTAGCTCCTGCCTCGAGATCCTAGTGCTCCTCGTCCATTGTGCAACTATGATTGGATTGGCTGCTCAACGTGGCATTGCACAAATGTGAAAGAGGCAACAATGTCCTTGATTATCCTTGATTCCTTGACGCCCTAGGGGCTTCGTGTCCAAAAATGGTGTCATGTGTTGTACTCTCTATCTGCTCCACGATTTCGCCATTTCCATTTATGAAGGCGGATATCATCGTTGTAGGTGCTGAGATTTCCATTGCTTACTTTCATGACGGCCAAGACTCTATAAGAAAAGGATGATGCAGAGACACATCAATATCAACTGATGGACAAACATGAAAAAAAATCACTTCTACACAACATAAGTACAAATAAATCTCACACTCTTATGTTGATCTACTTATTTACAAAGAAGGATTAGCTCTCATGCCATTACATCTTCTTGGCCCTCCCCAGATGGAGTTAAGCTAGAGCTAGCTCTGATGCCAAATATTAAATGTGAGAAGTAAACATAGGTCACAAATTTCACATAGACAGTTCATATATTACACTGCAAAGCCAAACTACAAGCCACATAAATAGTGCTCATGAGATCCAACAAATTCCAAACAATGAGAATATTGTTGAGAAAATCTCTCAACAAAACTCAACAACGAACAAACTAATCTTACCTATATACTATTGTAAACATTATTTCAAGAGCATTGAGAATGTAACATATTTCTTTCATAGCAATTGTTTCTTTTGTTTCAAAGTGTGGAATAGGTGAAAAATATTAACTTTAGACTCTAGCTTTAACATTCAAAATCTTCTCAACGATTGGCTTCCCTTACTTCTTTGGGTTCACTATTTGTGTCAAACTAAGCACCATATGTGTTACCCTTTTTTTTGGGTAGTTATATGTTTCTTTTAGAATATGAAGGAGTTGAAAATGTTAGCTCGTGGCTTTAGTTTTACATTCAACATCTTACTTAGCAAGAAACTTCCTTATTTCTTTGGTTCCCTGGTTAGTGTTAAACACAAGAGACATTGATAGTGAAGAGAAGGGGCATTCCAATCATTTTCAATGGAAGGGACACCACAATCACTTAGATAGAATGGACATATTGCCACATCATAATGAATAGAGATTCATAATGTATATATGTAGAAAATTATCTTTGAACTTTATATTATTTCCCAATTAAATTTAATTGTTCTTAAACTTTAAGATAAAATATATTTATGAGTGAATAAGTGTGAAACAACAATGAAATACAACTATCTTGTGGTATTTTAGAATAATTTCTATGACTATAAAATCTCAAATCAACCTTTTTTACAAGTTTTTGATGACTACAAATTATTTCCTCTTATCTTTTATCTAAACAATACATATACAAATTATGACTATAATTAACGAGTCACATCTCTTATTTGCAAAACTTTAGTTAACCAGTAACATCTCAACTCTTACAAACTTTTACTTTCTTTAACATGTGGTTGATTCTGCTACCCCTATCACTTCTAAATTCCTTTCACAAACATAGTTTAAGAGAAAATTTAAACTTTAAATCTCATAATTAAACTGCTCCCAAAATTTAATATATTAAAAATATCTAATTAAATTAATAAAAACTAATATCTAATGAATTAGATTCCAAGTGATGTTGATCACAAACTCCTAATTTTAAAATCTTAAAACTTATTTATTATTCTGGAATATTTTAATTCACAAAAAAGACGTATGAAAAAAGTTTTCAAAGTGGGGGGAAACCTGAGCAGAGTTGTTGGGTGTGAATGCGGCGTGGAAGTTATAGTGGAAGTTGGGGGCCAGCATTGAATTTGAATGGAAGACGTACGTGGAGACAGAATAACAGTTCCGGCGGTGGGGGAGTCTGACGGTGGGAAACAGGCGGCGATGCGGCGGTGGTATCTTGCTTTCAACGCTCCTCAATCGTCGGTTTGGCAGGTAGGGATATGCCAATTTTGGGGTAAAAGTTCCTTTTTTATAAATTCGATAATGAAATTATTCACGCTAAAACTGTATATTGTTTTTTTTTCTCTAAATTAATAATAAAAAATTAATTCGGAGTATTTTTTTTGAAAGTTAAATGAGTTGTGGGATAGTCATTATTAACTACTATATTCTCAGATTCATTATTGTTATTGAAGTAAATTAAGTCATCTAATATTATCTATTGGTCAGACTTTCACTCAATACTTTTGGGTTTTGAGTTGTTACCTTGTTTCCTTATGTCCTAGAAAAACAAACTCTTAATCAAACAAAAGCAATTATAAGGCATCCTCCAAGCCTAAAAGGATTCAATTGTTCAAAACCACAAAAATATAAATATTTGTTTGTTTTTTTTTTTTTTTTTTTTTAAATATGAATCAATATTTTCTCGGAAAAAAATAAAAATAAAAATACTTTATATTTTTGCATTTGAATTAATAATTTTCTAAAACCAAATTTATATTCTATATGAAGTGCATTTTAATTTATATAATTGTTTTTCTTTAATGTTATTCAAGATAAATAAGCAACCTGTTAAAAAAATTGTGCATAGCTAGAGATTGGAGGAAGTTTTTTCTAGTATAAAGTATCTCTTATCAAAGTAGTATATTATTGTTCATCATAGTCAGGTGGGAAGCAGGTGGTCGACTTAATAGCAAATATGAGGTGCAAGTGTAAGCACTCCAATTTGGATGAATCATGGCCATTATCTAATAGACAAAATGAGATACATCTAATGTAGTAGTTGGTGGACACATACAAAGCATCCTTGTCTGGAGATCTCCCTGATGGGAGTGTCATTAACTAATCCATTGGAACACAAGATGATGCTAGACATTTGTTTATCTACGCATATGGCATGACATGGTGGTGGAGGTTAGACTTGGGCTTTACACCTGACATCTCTTCATGTTAAATTCGTGCGCGTGGGGTGGCGATGAGAACCTGTGAGTTATAGTGGAGGTGAGGTACACCACCCACCTCTACACTTATGGTTTTATGAAGGTTTGTTGCAAGGTTTTAATGGCATAGGTTTGGGAGTACATTATCCTCCCCTTGAGGTGTTGGTTGTGGCAATATTCTAGGAGGCGTGGTGTCTTTCATGTCACTGGTTTTATTCATGGTGGTTCATGTGGTGAGCCCATGTATTTTGTTATGTTCTTGCACTCTACAATGCAAGGGAATATTTTTGAATTGGTCACAATTATGTCAAATTCACATCTTTTGGAGTCAGAATTCTCAGGTATCTTGTACCCTTGTTTGGCATTGATTTACGACTACTAGTATTATGTTAAATTTTCAATTTGGTTATAATTCTTGGCATTTATTGCTTCAATGGGTGTAAGTTCATTTCATAGGCTAGGATCCCAATAATTATTTCTTGTATTTTCTGTTATGGTGTCAGTTGTTGGTGGCTAGAGGTTTTATTTGGCCATCTCCCTCTTTTATTATTTTGTCTCAAAGGCTTAGGCCCATGGTGCTAGAGTATTGGGGTTGAGTCGGGGGACATTGGGTTCTATTGCGTTACTGTCTTTGAAGTCAATTTCTTTGGGTTGGTCTTTTAGTCCTGGGCATGTCCGTCATTGGTATGGTACAAAATTGGGCTCTCTATCCTAGTCTTTGGGGGATGATATTATAGTCTTTTGGTCGGGTCTTAATAAGTCATCAATTCACCCTTTAGCTTGCTTTATTAGTCGCGGTCCTTCAATTGGTTCTCTACTTTATTCTTTGGTGTTAGATGTTATGTCTCCCCATCAACACATGGTAAGTCGAAGGGGTGGTTTCAGTCATGTTGGTGCTTGACGGAGTTGAAGGTTTGCAAGTGATTCGATTGCATCTTTCTTTGATGTTGTACCTTTGGAGGTGCGCAGGGAGATCATGTTCTTGGAATCCAAGGAATCTGGGGAACACTCATATTTCTCAGACTCAGAGGTTGGCCATGATAGGTTGCTAAGGATTCCTAACCCTGGAAAAATTAAGAAAAAATAATTGTTTTTCTTGAATTCCTTATCCATGTGGTTGCAATTGGATTCTCTGCTTCGACTAGTTTTTAAAGACAAACACATTTATAACTACAACACCTTCTCTGGTCTAGAGGACATAAAGTGAATTCTCAGGAATGTTCGATTTAAGGTGAATGACATTGATGCACGCCTATGTAGGTGGAGAAAAATTTGGTGTCTAATTCAACTTTTAGGGATCTCACGAACCGTCCTGGAGGCCCAATTGGAACTCAGTTTGCAAGTTCTTCGGACCCTTCGATTCCTATGTAGACTAAGAGGAAGCTTTTCTATTTTTTGGTCTTACCTATTTTGAGATGGATGGGTATGGTGTTGGCTGTGGTTTCTTTTACTAGGTGCGCTTTTGGACAAATCAATATTTGGAGTATTGGTCAAGTGTGCTTGACACTCATATTCTACTTTTTGGTATTGGCTCTTTGGATCTGTGGGATGGTGCTTGAATTAATTGTGATTGGTGTTCGATGGAAGTCTTTATCTACTCTACAACTATCTAGATCGAAGCTCAAGAGGTTCCATAGTTTTCTCTGTTTGTTAAACATTTGTTTTGAAGGATGGTGCTGACAAGGTTGTCAGAAGTTTGACATCGACAAATTTGTGACCGTTAGACTATTTCCCTTTGTGTTGGTGCTCTTGGTCGGCGATGGTGATGGCTATAATATTCCGTGTTCATTGTTTGTAGTGGTTAATATTGTTGTTGTTACCTTTGTGTACTCAGGTGTGTGGTAGCTATTGTTTCTCGAGCATGTTCTATTATATAGCTTTGGCCATCCTTATAATGATGTTCCTTACGTAATATTGTTCCATGTAATGCAATATAAATTTTTATTCAAAAAAAAATATAAATAAGAAATAATTCTATAACTTTCATTTATAATTTAATGAAAATTATTTTGACTGGGAAGAATGATAAATATTAATAATTGTCATTATAAAGACAAATAATAATGTTGAATTCATTGGTGTCATTAAAGCAAAAATTTAAATCATTTCAAATTGTTATTTTTAGTGATTATAATAATTAAAATTATAATAAATTAAAAAATATAGAAATAGGAGCCCAACATTTTGGCTGACTTGTAGCTACTATATAAAGAGGGGATTTGAACCTTATATCTTTCATTTTTCTCAAGCCTCACATTACTTCAATCCCCAATTGAGTTGTCTCCCTCCAAGTGAAATAGAGTTATTAAATTTACAACTTCCTCTTTAAAAGAATTTTAGTTTCAGTGGACTGTTGAACAATTCATTTCCCCATACATGTGGGTTAGAAATTTTGAAATTACCAATTCTTTAACAATTTGATGTTTTCTTCTACAATTTAGCATTGTCTAACTATTTTGAATGCATAAATAGATTGAGTGCCTTGAGAAACCTCTTAGATACTTGAATTGTGTAGAGTTCACATATAAAATCTATAATTCCAACAAACTCCTACCAAATTTTGGAAAAGAAAATATGTCCAAAAAAATCTATAAAACTCAAAACAATTAAATTACATCCTCAAATTCCATTAAACTTTTGAAAATCTTTGTCTTTCTTTACTACCAATAAATTAAGCTCCTCAAATTTTATTAAACTTATGAAAATCTTTATCTTTCTTTACTACCAATCAAACTTCTAAAAATCTTCATTTTTCTTTACTACCAATCAAAATTCTAAAAGCTCCAACTTTCTTTTGTGTAGAATTCACAAATAAAACCTATAATTCCAACAACTCCTACCCAATTTTGGAAAAAAAATATAAATCTATAAATTTCAAAACAACTAAATTACGTTCTCAAATTCTATCAATCTTCTGAAAATCTTTATCTTTCTTTACCACCAATCAAAGTTCTAAAAAGCTCCAGCTTTCTTACCACCCATTTTTGAAAGGAAACATTAAAAGAGAAAATTACTCCATTTAAATAACAACTTTGACAACCAATTTGACAGATAACTGTACCCATGAACCACCTTACTTCCTTTGCTTCTCATGAATTGAAGCCCATTCCATTGCCTTTGCCTCTGCGCATAACTTTCTCCCCAAGGCAAACTGCAACTTCCTCCTCTCTCGCTTTACGCAGATTTGATCCTGCCCACATCCCGTAATTACAGAGCTCGAATCTCCTCCCCATCTATTCTCCCCTCATATCCCCGGTAGCCACCACCATTCTCAGATCAGATTTCAGAGACCATATTCCGGCCTCCAGGTCTCAGAAATCTTCAGATTATCATATGTATTGTTTCTGTAGCAAGATTGAGGAATGAGGATACTTGTGGTGGTGATAATGGCGGTTCTTGTAGTACTCTCACACGTTTCAGAGCTCGGGATGTCATGTTCTAGACCCTCCCGCGATCTGCTCGAGCAAGGCAGAAAATTGCAGGCAAATGAGAGCGAGACCCAGACACCCATGGATTCCGATCAGGCGTTGGCTTCTCAGCCTGTAAATCATACAATCAGCAACTGTGGGGAGCTCTGCAGCAATGACACTCTTCGTGGGATGTTGGTAAAGGGGCCCGTGCCTCCCTCGGGCCCTAGTCACAGGGGCAACGCAGCTCCAAATGGAAGATAGACTTGTAGCTTCGCAGGAAAATTCTGGAGGGCGATTGAATTTTTAGCATGTAGATTTTCACAGTTAGTAATATAATGATGAGCGTTTCTGAAATACTGTGTTAGATTATTGAGGGGTCTGGTTTTTTCCTGGTGAAGACTTTACTCATCTTCAGAGACAAAAAGACTTTACTCATCTTCAGAGACAAAAAGAGACAGAGAGAGTAAACTTAGAATATTATGTTGTCTCTGTCTTTTTGGTGAACACTTCACTTATCTTCAAAAACAGTAAGCTTCACTCATCTTCAAAAAACAGTAAGCTTCGAATGATCTCATCCAAATGGATGAGGGATTTTTGTAATTACAAATTATGAGGCCTCCATGATCAATTCTGTGGGCATTGAGTTTACAAAATATTGATTATTGGATCAATTATATGTATTGATAAATATTTTTCTTCACATTACTGATGAGGGAAGGAAAGCTGCTTGGCAAGTTGCTTGAAGGTGATTCTTGTTTTAGGGTGGCAATCGATTTTGATGCTGGATATGTGAGGAAACTTCTACTATTGCGTTATGCAGTTTGTGTTTGTTATTGTTTCTGCACCCAGACTCTGAAAAATCTTTGAATTCAAAGACCTGTAATCTGAGTCTGCGGTTATTCAATTTGTGGCCAATTCAAAATTGTACATTGATGTTTATATTGATAAGGAGGAAGCGTGAAAGGGAGAGACTCATATGATGAAAATGCTTGTGTTTTTTTCCTATTCATGTGTTCCTTAATTTGTTCTAGAGATTGGTAGGTTGCAACTTCATTGAATATATAAATAGATTTTAAGGATTTATCCATACATCAGTATTTTTCTTCACAGTACTGATGAGGGCAGGCAAGCTGTTTGCAGGTGATTCTTGTTTTAGAGTGGCAATCAGTTTTGATGTTGGGTATGTGAGAAAACTTCTACTATTGCATTATACAGTCTGTTGTTGTTATGGTTTCAACACCCAGACACTGAAAAGTGAGGAAACTTCTACTATTGCATTATACAGTCTGTTGTTGTTATGGTTTCTACACCCAGACACTGAAAAGTCTTTGAATTCGAAGACTTGTAATCTGAGTCTGCAGTCATTCAATTTGTGGCCAGTTCAAAATTATATGTTGATATTTATATCTGACATTGATAAGGATAAGGAGAAATTGTGAAAGGGAGGGATTCATATAATGGCAATGCTTGTGATTTTCCTTGCAGATATTGATTGCTACTTAATCTTAAAAGTATATTAAAAACCTTTATTATATATAACAATGGAGGAAGCCTGATGTAGGTTAAAGGTAACTATGACAACTTACAACTTGCAGATACTGAAATCCCCAGTTGAACTTACAACACACCATAGCTAACTTATGGAAAAAGAAGTTTTGGAAATGACTAACTCTAACATGCCTGTAAGCAACAAAAAAAATAAAATAAATAAATTGTACATATATACATATGTTCTAAGGATTTAACCATACATCAGTATTTTTCATCACAATACTGATGAACGCAGGCAAGCTGCTTACAGGTGTTTTTGTTTTAGGTGGCAATGATTTTCATTTTGGATATGTAGAAAGTTTTATTATTACATTATGCAGTGTGTTGTTGTTACCATTTCTGCACCCAGACACTGAAAAGTCCTCGACTTCAAAGACCTGTAACCTGAGTGTGAAGTCATTCAATTTGTGGCCGGTTCAAAATTGTATATTGATGTTTATATTAGAGATTGATAAGAAGAAAATGTTGTAGAGAATTTTGTGAAGAAATTGTGTAAAAAATGTAATCAGTGGTCCACACTCCAACCATCATCAAGAACTAGTTGTGTGATCGACGCTCCAACCATCATCAAGAACTAGTTGTATCCATTGAAGTGAAAACTTCATTTAAGTTTATTATTTCTGCACCCGGATACTGATAAATCTTTGAATTCAAAGACCAGCAACCTGAGTGTGAGGCCACAATCAAAATTTTATATTGATATTTATATCAGAGATTGATAAAGAGGAAGCGTGAAAGGGAGGGATTCAGATAATGAAAATGCCTGTGTTTTTTTCGTATTCATGCGTTCCCTAATTTGTTCCAGAGATTGATTTCTAGTTCATTTTTTTAAGAATTTATCCATACAACTATCATTCTCCATTTGAATGATTCTTATTCGACATTGTGGAGTTAATTGTACAATGTACAGTTTTTGTTTCGCATGTCTGTACAAAATTCTAGATGAATTGGACCTGCTAGTCCATATGATGCTTCAATGCCAATCTGCTCGTGTGTTGACAATTTTGGAGAGGATGGGATGCTCATTTTTGTTGGGAAAGAAAGACTTACTGAATGAATGATAGACAGTCATGGCTGTTGACAATGATGTGTAACTTCTAACTTCGTGACAAACGTTTGAATGGGGGAGGGAATATATTGCAAGAGCTTAAGATATACGCATGCTTTGACTTTGTAGCAGGGTAGGTAATGGGTAGGTATAATAAATCTAGTGCCCTGTCTGTCAATATTTGATTCTTGAAAACAGTAAAGTAATTATGATTGTGGACCAAACCCTAACTGAGGGTTCACACAGCAGAGTATCATTCTCATGTTCTGGGATATTTTTTTGGGTGGTGGGGGTAGTGTTTTGGTTTTCGTTTTAATGGCTTGCTATTTTTGATGGGGTTTACATATTTTATGGATGTAGCTTTCTCATTATGATGGTCTAAGTTTATATATTCTAGGGATGTAGATGAAGAATAATAGGTGTTCTTACCATCTTAAAAGTTTATATATATATATATATATATATTATAGGTGTGAAGATAATATGTTAAGGTTTTTATGTGTTAGATTTATTGATTTTATTTTTAAAATATATTTTAAAAATCAGTTTAAAATTATTAGAATTATTGTAATATTTTTTTAAGACATTATTGTAAATAGAAAATAAAAAAAATGATAAAGTTTATAAATAATATATTAAATTTAGAAAACAAATTATGAGGTTGATAATATAGTTTTTAAGTATTTAGGTTATTTACCATGAATATAAATAAGGATAAAGTATATAAAATTACATATTAAATTTAGAAAACAAATTATGATGTTGAGAATATAGTTTTTAAGTATTTAGGTGATTGACTTGATAATTTAAGAAGGTAAGTGATGTTTTTAAAATTTAAAATTATTTATTAAGCATGTGTATATGATATATTATTAAAATGTTTTCAAAGGTAGAAAGAAGAAGTGGAAATGGAAAGGTAAGAAGATTGTCTTGACTACACATTAGTTTAGGGATTTAAGCGTTCTAGCTATTATAGCATTTGTTAATAATAATTTAATAGCGAAAGAACATATCCTTATTCTAGCGTGTGTGTATATATATATATATATATACACGAAAAAAAAATCTATTCTAGGCAATTGTTACTTTTTAGCTAAAACTTAACCAAAAAAATCTTACCCAAATAAGGCTGCCATAAAAAATAGAGAATGCAACTATTTGGATTTGAACCTTGACACACACACCTTTCTAAGAGAAAAAAAATCTTCTATTCTAGGCCCTTGGGTACTTTTCAGAAGCTTGACCAAAAAACTCTTACCCAACCAAGGTTGCCATAAAAAAAATGAGAATACAACTATTTAGATTTGTGCCTTGACTTGCAATAACACATACAACAATGAACAAGTTTTTCGAAAAACAAAAAAACAAAGTTTTGTTATAGTCCAAATTATATCCAGTGAAATGACAAGGAAAATTTTAAGGATGGAAATTTATTTAAAGTTTAGAAACCTTGGAGAATCTTACTAGTCCTTAACATGAAAATTGTAAAATTCTTAGATTTTTTTTTTTTGAAAAAATATTCAAATTTCTAATGATTTTATATATTATCTATATTTTTGAGGATTCCTAAGGTAAAATAATTTTATAATGTAGAATTTGGGAAAAACATTTTTAGAAAAGATGGAGTATGTGAATCTTTTATTTGCTAAAAACATGGAAAATTAGCCCACCTGCTAATATTAGCCCCTAAAATTTTCCCTTATGACAAAGTGGCTTTCAAGTATAGTAAAAGTTCATAAATGCCAAAAAACTATAATAGGATAGATATTGATCTTTGAAGAATTCAAGGTCATAGAAAGATCCTTCGTAGAGATATAAAGCTTCTTTGGTAAGGTCATCTACCTTTAGTGTTAAGTTACCTATATATATATTAGAAAATGATGTCGATTCAAATGACTATATGTAATCTTGAATTTGGAACAACGAGAATTGAAGGCTAGCATTGTGTACCTTAAAATTATTTTTGGGTCATTCTATGAAAATTTTGGAATCCCCCAAGATTTTCAACTTAGAAAAATCGATGTGCTTACCATGGTGAATATAAAATTTTGGGTCATTGTATGAAAATTTTGGAATCCCCTAAGATTTTCAACTTAGAAAAATCGATGTGCTTACCATGGTGAATATAACATCCCCGGGTTACAAGTTCATGTAATAAAGTTAATAAAGGAAAAATAAGACCGAGGTCACCGGGCACATATTCCAAGCTGAATGTTGGGGAAAACATCCTAGTGGGTGTTCATTTGGTTTATTGGCAAAGGCATTGACAATGGCTTGGAAAAGGCAAAGAGGCATTAATTGGATTTTTATTTATGAAAATAATGGAAAATAGGAGAAAAGGAAGGTGAAAGGTCACAAGTTGCATGTGAGGAGGAAGTTTAAGGAAAAATATAGGAAATTGAAGAAAATAGAGACCTCAATGATAAAAAGGCTTATGAGGATCAATTCACAAGCTTCTGAGGATCTCTCTCTCTATTCTCTCTCTCATACTCTTGCACACAGAGCACTCTAACATTGGAGGAAGGAAGGCAAAGGAATGACAAGAAAGAAAAGAAAAGAAAAGATCAAGCAAGGAAGAGTTGGATCAAGCAGCTACTGCGGGATTCCTTGCAGGGATTGAGTTGTATGTATGATTTCCTTGATAGTTTTGGCATGCATGGTACACACATGTGTATATTTGGTTCTCTTGATGTCATTGACATGGGTTTTTCCGGGTGTGATAGCGGTTTCAGTTTTGCCTTGTCATTTACGGATAACCATTGTGTGATGGGGTTATTTTACTTGGTTGAGCTTTGGATTGTCAGATGGTTTTGGAATGAGGTGAGGTGGTCTTAGGAAAATTCCTAAGGGCCTAGGAATCCCTTGATCGATAAAGGTGGGATTGTGATAAAGCTTAAAGGTGGAGACATGAAAATTCCTAAAGGTATTGGTGAAGAAATCTTGAGGCATCCAAGCTTGTTTAGGGCCTAGTGAAGCCTTAACTAGTTTTGGTGGGATTGCGAGAAAGCCTGGTAGTGTATGCTTCTTGTTTGGGCCTAGTAATCCATTAATCGGTAATGAAAGGAATACGGTAAAGCTTGGTTGCATAGGTGACGGTTTTAGGCCTAGGAGTGTTGGGTGTGTGTTATATTATTTCCACGAGTAGTCCCACGCGGCTCGAGATTTTTTTTTTATGCGGACCCAATAATAGTTGGGTGGACCCAAGGATGGGGGGCAGACGCAAAGAAGGTGGGAAGACCTACCCATGGTTTTGTGCATGGGTTTTTCACATGGTTTTGGGCATGATGGTTTTCTTCCCATGGTATTTTGTAGATTCGATCAAGGGAACTACGATTAAGTTCTAATCCACGTTTAGTGGATTGGGGTTTATGCTTCGACATATATATATATATATATATATATTGTAACATTAAAAGTAATATTTGAAAAATCATTATTGTAGTCTCGGTTTTTGGATCCATGGGAAAATATCTATGTATATTTGTTTTATGTTCTCGCCATTGTCTGTTTTTTTTCTTTTTTAAGAATTCGTTTGCAAGTAACTTTTATACAGGGATAAATCCTTCAAGGACTCACTTGACCAGTTTTGGCGAGATTTCAGAAAAGCCTGAGGAAGCCCTGGTTTCTTTGTTGTGAGTCCCACATTCATTCTTGGAATATAGCACGGGGGTGATTGGCTAAAAGAAAGATTTGGTTCAACCTAATCTATGGTGGGTTGGTACGTGGAATTCCATGACTTGGTTGACTCTTGCATATGTTAATAAGAGCTCTTTTCCTCTTGTATTTCATGAGTAATTATACTTTTATTATGTCTCTTTAATGGGTCTTCTATCATTATTATTATTATGGTTATATTCTAGTTATAAGCATGGTTTCATGACAAATTCTAGTTATGTCTCTTAACATGTTTTGATTGGTAAATGGAAGGTTCTTGAATGCATAACCTAATAGATGATAATGTACCTATTGTGAGAGGGAATCATACCTTATTTATGGTTCTCAGATAATTATGAGACCCCTATGTTAAGATATGTAATTATGACATGTAGATTACATGTTCATAATGTGTTTGACGAAATGTCGGTCATGGTCAGGCTTGGTTAGGTCAATTCCTAGATCAAGTTTTATGTTAATGGATTTTTCCTTATGCTGTCCATAATTCTGGAAAGTTATGTCAAATTATGGGTAGAGGTCTGGATCCTATCCTAAGAAAGTGGTTCAAATCTCAGTGCACAAAACTGGGTAATTTAGTATGCAGTCGTTGGGAGGTAGGGTTATCCATGGGACTGTAGGGTTACAACTATTGGATTTCCTTGTTATGTAAGTGTTTTGGAGTCCAAATCACTAAAACATTAAGTTAGCTCAGGGTTTGGGCACCTAGAGGGGTGGTTTAACTCTTGGGGGTCATGCAGCTCTTGAGGAAGGTCAGTAAAGTTTTAGTTTGTCGATTCCACTTCCTTAAGTGTAGTTAGGAGGCTGATTCATATCATAGTAACTCTTTGTCACATATTACCTCGGTGGACTGGTGAACCTGGGTAAGTGTGGGAGGAGGGTGTTACAGATTGGTATCAGAGAATGGTTCAATACTTGGACTAAATGGGATGAATGTGTTTGTTGTGCATGCATGTCATTTGTTTATGTGGTTGTTATGCATGAATTGTCATGGTTATGGTTGTCGTGCATGAGGTCATGGTATGCAGTTGGCATTGCCATGCATGATGTCGGTACATTGATATGATTATGATTATACATGTATCGTGCTAATATAGACTGATTTTGTAGGTGAGATAGCCTCCCCTAAACTTCACCGAGGTATGTTGATTATGTTTATATTTTGGTTTAGCTGACACTGAATACTTGTAGGAAGAAGAAGATCAGAGATGACTAGAAAAATGGTGTATTATAGTTCATGAGACTCCCCTTACATATAATATGAGAAACTAAGAGATGATTACTCCCCTTACATAACAGACACTTTGAGGAGTTTAAAGGCAGAGATAAGAAGTTGCAAGGAGGACAATGAAAAAATTATTCAGTCACATGAAAGGTTTTCCAAGGCATAGGAGAAACAGTCAGAGGTCAATGCAATTATCCTTCATAGTTTTTCAGAATTGCAGAGACATGGATAACCAAAAATCAGTTATGGATAGGAGGGTAGGAATAATGGGGCATATGGTAGTAGGTCTCATGGTGGGCATAGGTCGGATGGAGATTGCACGGTTAGAGAAGGATTTTTCTTGGATACACCTGATAGGAGAGGAAATGGACATGGGTTCTACTCTAGTTCTGGTTCAGATAGGTATCATGGTCACTATTTCTATCATCCTTACATGAGGAATGACAAGGGATATTTTCTATATGAGTTCAAGAAAGATAAGCGACATATATTTGATGGAGAGTTGAATAAACCAGAAGATGCAGAGGCATGGTTGCTTGAGATGAGAAAGTTCTTTTAGATGCATGACTATAAAAGGAACATGAAGGCCATGATAGCTATTTTTAGTCTCAAAGGGAAGGCATACATCTGGTCAGAAGAGGTGAAGCGTGTCAGAGACATCAAGAAAAAGGAGTTGTGTTGGCATGAATTCAAGAGGGTTTTTAGGAAGAAGTATTTGTTAGAGAGCAACTATGACGGTAAATCTAAGGAGTTATATGAGCTGAAGATGGGATTGATGGTAGATGACTAGTACATGACTAAGTTCTTGGAGTTATTGAGGTATGTACACTATATTAAGGATGAAAAGGCCAAAGTTTAGAGATTTTTCAGTGGATTACCATTAGAATTTAAGGATAAGATTAAGTATAATGAGCCTCGGTCACTTGAAGAATTTATTGGGAAGTTTAAACAATGTTATGAGAAATCAAAGCATAATATAGAGTCTAAGCAGGGTTGGAAAGGGAATGAAAAGATTAAAGGTAAATGAACACCAAAGAAAACAAGACCTCAGGTTTGCAGGTTTGGTTTTTTACAGGTTATAGGTGCAGGTTACATGTTACAGGTGCAGTTATAGGTTACAGGTTACAGGTTACAGGTTAGTGTAGTTGGCTACAAGTACTAAGAAAATAGTTCATCACTGGGTAAGAGCTTGTGAATTTGAGTTGAATGGTATGCCTACATAAGTGCATATGAATGTAATTCCACTGGGTTTGTACGATATGATTTTGGGTATGGATTGGTTGTATCTTCATAAGACTAAGGTGGATTTTTATGAGAAGGCTATTGAGTTTTTGGATGACAATGGAGAACACAAAATATTATAGGGTAAGAAGAAGGCTAAATTAGTTAGAATGGTTACAACTATGTAGGCAAAGCGTAGTCGCAGGAAAGGGTGTGTGTTATCTGCAGTGCATATTTCCAGTGATAAAGGTAAGGATGTTGAGGATGTAGAAGTCTTGAAGAAGTATATGGTTTTACAGTAGTTTTAGGATGTATTTCAAACATAGATTTCAGAGTTGTCACATCATAAGGAAGTGGAATTTTCTATTGAATTGGTAGCAGGGTCAACACCAACATTAAAAGCACCTTACATGATGAAGACTCTAGATATAGTGGAATTAAAGTTGCAGTTGAAGGAAATGCTTGACAAGGGATACATTAGGCCAAGTTTGTCGTCTTTGGGTGCACCAATGTTGTTCGTAAAGAAGAAGGATGGTACTCTCAGGTTTTGTATTGATTACATGCAGTTGAACAAGGTGAAAATCAAGAACAAGTGTTTGTTGTCAAGGATCAATGACTTGTTTGATAAGTTGAAGGGAGCAATAATGTTCTCTAAGATTGATTTGAGATCAATATATCATTAGTTACACATCAAAGAAGAGGACATTTACAAGATTTTTTTTTGAACTAGGTATGGAAATTATGAGTTTTTTGTTGTTCCTTTTTGTTTGACTAATGTTCCAACTACTTTCATGTGTTTGATGAATAATGTGTTGCATCCTTATCTAGACAAGTTTGTGATTGTATTCATTGATGATATATTCTAACACTAAGGAAGAGAATGTTAAACACTTGGCAGTAGTATTGATATTGCTAAGATAACATCAGTTGTATGCCAATATTAGTAAGTGAAAATTCTTTCAGATAGAGGTACATTACGTGGGGCATGTTGTTTCTGAGGAAGGCATAATAGTGGATCCAGAAAATATTAGAGCTATCATGGAATGGGAAGCTCCTAGGAATGTGGATGAGGTCAGATCATTCATGGAGTTAGCAGGTTATTATAGGAGGTTCATCAAGAAATTATCATGGATTACATATCCCAATACATCATTATAGAGGAAAGGAAAGAAATTTGAATGGACAGAGGAATGTGTAGCTAGTTTTGAGTAGTTGAAGAAGTTGCTTACAAATGCTCCAGTTCTAAAGATTGAAGATCTGGATAAAGAGTTTGTGGTGTGTATAGATTCTTGCAAGAGAGGACTTGGTGGAGTCCCGATGTCGGAGGGACAGGTGGTATGCTATGAATCAAGGAAACTGAATGAGCATGAGCATACTTATGTGATGCATGATCTTGAGTTGGCAACAACCATTAATGCTTTGAATATGTGGAGGCACTATATTCTTGATAGGTGGTTCATATTGATGAGTGATCACAATGGATTGAGATACTTATTTGACCAACCTAATATGAATGCCAGGAAAGGTAGGTGGTTCGCCACACTTAGTGAGTTTGACTTCAAGATCAGGTACATTAGGGGTAAATAGAACAAGGTTACAAATGCTCTTAACAGAAGAGTACAAGTAAATCATATAACAACTATGAGTTCATATGGGACAAATTTATAGGATCAGATCTTACAGGAAATACAACATGATGACAAGTACAAGGAGCTTATGTACAAGTTACATCAACAAGGTACATGTGAACATGATGTGGAATATCATCTCAC
The DNA here is from genome assembly GCA_034641835.2 of Pinus albicaulis. NCBI lineage: Eukaryota > Viridiplantae > Streptophyta > Pinopsida > Pinales > Pinaceae > Pinus > Pinus albicaulis. The sequence goes on along the minus strand of CM076578.1, from coordinate 1,772,113,263 downwards.
AGTAGATGGTTTGGTAATATTTATGGACAAGATCTGTGTGTCAGACAATAGTGAGCTAAAGAAGCTTATTTTGAGGGAATTTAATGTTAAAATGTATTCAGGTCACACGGGCTATCATAAAACATTGAAAACAATTAAGAATTTTTACTATTGGCCGAATTTGAAGAAAGAGGTAGCTGAGTTTGTAACTAGATGTTTGGTTTGTCAATAGGTAAAGACAAAGTGTAAGAATCCATGTGGGTTAATACAACTGATTCTGATTCTTGAATGGAAATGGGAGGTCATTTCCATGGATTTCATTACAGGTTTTCCGAGGACATATAAACAACATGATTCCATCATGGTTGTGGTTGACAAGTTGACAAAGGTAGCTCACTTCATAGTGGTTAAGTCTACTTATGTAGCAAGTGAGGTAGCACAAGTCTTCGTCAGGGAGATGTAGAAATTATACAAACAATATTTATACCAATGGATTCAATACGATCATGCGATATGCTAAAGAAATATACTAAATCATTTTACAAATTAATTACGGAAAATAAACACGATTGCCAATCACAACAAGTAAAGAAAGAAGCAAATCAAACCACAACATTGATATTTTCCTAGGGAAAGCTTACTGCTCAAAACCCCTCTATCTTCTATTGTATATTCACCAAGGAATCATGAAATAATTACAATGCACTCTTCTCACAAGAGTCTCCTGCACTCTCACAACTGTCTCACACTGATCCAAACAAAATCGACCAACACTTAGCCAATTTTCAGCCTCTTCTCAGTCTGCCTTTCTTGCGCAATTCATGTCGAATGTAATCCCTATTATTTAGGAAATTCAGCCTTCCAAAACTGCGCAATGCTCATGGGAAATCCTATGGTGTATATAATTGCGCTTGGGAAATTTGCTATAAATACAATTGATAGATAACTTCCCTTTAGCCTCTGTCTCAACTGGGTCTTCATCAGAAATGACATGCATGCAAATATTAATAGTAAATCATCAGTCACTTGATATACCACTTCATGTGAACTAAATCTGATTTAATTCACTTGACCTCTCACTCAATCAGTTACAACTAGTTAGACTAACTTTAACTCACTTAATTGAGTTAACTGATTTCTCATGCATTAATCTAATACACTAATTGCAACTTGGACTCTAAAACAAATAGAATCACTCTACATGCCTCACTAACCACCCTCAACCCGAATTTCATGAGCTAACTAAGTCTATCACACTCAGTTAACTATTACAAGTGATTATGAGATAAGATTACAATTTATTGTCCAATTTATTTAAGGGATAAATAAATTTGACACACATTTCTTCTAATTTAATTAAGAAATAATTAAATCAAAAGCCTCCATGGTAGCCATTTTTGGATGCCATTTTTTAGATGGAAATTTCACTATTTCTTGTTGAAAATTTCAACACTCCCTCTCAACAAGAAAGGAATCAATCTGTCCTGATCTGATACCTTTGGAATGCTATTGCATGCAACACTTCTCTAGTGTTGTTCGCACATGCAACTCTCCTGAAACTGAATAGCCTCCAAAGAACTGAATCAATATAATGCATCCGTCATCAGAGTCTTATGACTACTGGATCGTAATGCACATGTCTACTGGACTCCCTGCACTGTTGACATCTGTATCCATGCACTCTGCATTGCTTCCAACCCCGATTTTCACTCCAATATCTGACACCTGTCACTCTGATTTATGTCCTCCCAACATCTGATTGCATCAATTTGACCGATCCTTCCTGATACTGGTGTACCGTGGGATCCCCGTAGCCAGGTTCAATCCATGAGACAAACCATTTCAATGGACCCTGCCCAAATTTCTTCTTGGGATTAATTCTGCACATCGCCCCATCTCACACCTGGAGGTATAGCTGCATGTAATCCCTCTTCCCTTCTAGCTTGAAATTTCCCCCTCCTAGAGGTCTCTTCTTGAGTGGACTCTTCCACTCGATCTCCTCTCTTCTTCTCCAATTGTGGCTGCTCCACAACCTTCTGCGACTACTTCTGAGGGTGCATGTTGAGAGATAATTGCTCCCTATCAACCACCAAGTCATTAATCACTTCTTTGCTCCTCAAAGCCTTGCATTCATCCTCAACCTCAAGAGCATATAGGTTCTTGACACTTGAAACGATCTGCTTCACCTGTCCTGTGGCTATGTTTTTAAGGAAAAATTTTCTCTAAACATCACTTCATAACCATGGTCTTCCAATAACACTATAGAGACAAGATTATTATTTAGGCATGGAACATACAAAACATATTCTAGTCTGAGATGAGAGCGATTCTCCCTCTGAAAGGTAACTGTACCTATGCCGGTCGCGCTATACCTCTCGTCATCTCCAAACTCTATGTTCTATTGGAGGTCATTCTCCTCCAAGTCACTGAAAAGATCTCTATTCCCCGTCATATGGAACAATGCACCACTATCCAAGTACCACACTGATCCCATCGCACTAGACACCATGCATGCGATGAGTGATAAGTCCAACTCAAATTGTGAAGCCAAAGCCTCACTATCTGCAGATCCCGAATCCTTCTTGTTATTCTTCTTCTGTGGACAATTAGTGGCATAATTTCCATGCTCGTGACAGTGAAAACACTTCACTCTGGACATGTCACACTTCTTGCCTTCTTTATCGGTCTCAGATTTGGAATATGAATTCTTTCCCTTCCCCTTCTTTGCCTTACCATCCAAGACGCAATTTTCCTCATCATCCATCATGGATGAGGATCCATCCCTGGCATTCAGCCTGAATTCTTCTTTCACAAAATTCGACCAAAGTCACTCCCTATCTAACAGTGTCTCCCTCCCATTGACAGAGTCTTGATAACTATGCCGACTCTTGGGAAGGCCTAGAATAGCTAGGCTCACCAAGTCATCATATGCTACAGTAATTCCGACACTCCCAAGCTCATCTTGACATTGGAGAAACTTGGTTAAATATTTCAGAATAGTGTCGCCTTTCTCCATTTTGGATTTCTTGAGCTTGTCCTTTAGTGCCAATTTTCTGTGGTCACTGCTACTCTAAAACAGATTTATCAAAGCCTTCCACATTGCATATGGAGTTGTTTTTCCTTGGAGACTTGAGAAAATGTGGTCTCGTACTCCCTCCGATAATATCTTCCTCGCCTTTGCAACCTTATTTTTCCAAGCATCAAGAAGAGCATCATCTGTTGCTGTGGGTTTGGGAATGTCATTATCAATGAATTCTTTCAACCCGTTGTCCTCCAGAACTACCTCCATCTTGTCTTTCCACACAATATAATTAGAACTTCCCTTGAGTGCATATTCCAATCTCAAGCCATTGAAAGCCATCTTGATCTTGATATGCCTGTCGCATCAAAGAATATTTTTGCAAATTCAAATGCTATTTAGCACAAACTCAATTTCTTCTCCACTATAGTGATTTCCTGTGCTCCGATACCATGTAGAAATTAAACAAACAATATGTATACCAATGGATTCAATCCGATCATGCGATATGCTAAAGAAAGATACTGAATCCTTCTACAAATTAATTGTGGAAAATAAACACGATCTCCAATCACAACAAGTAAAGAAAGAAGCAAATCAAACCACAACACAAATATTTTCCTGGGGAAAGCTTACTGCTCAAAACCCATTTATCTTCTATTGTATATTCACCAAGGAATCATGAAAAAATTACAATGCACTCTTCTCACAAGAGTGTCCTGCACTCTCAAACTGTATCACACTGATCTAGACAAAATTGACCAACACATAGCCAATTCTCAGCCTCTGCTCAACCTTCCTTGCTTGCACAATTAATGTGGAATGAAATCCCTATTATTTAGGAAATTCAGCCTTCCAAAACTGCACAATGCTCATGGGAAATCATATGGTGTATATAATTGCACCCAGGCAATTTGCTATAAATAAAACTGATAGATAACTTCCCTTTAACCTCTCTCTCAACTGGGTCTTCAACAAAACTGACATGCATGCATATATTAATAGTAAATCATCAGTCACTTGATATATCACTGCATGTGAATTAAATCTGATTTAATTCACTTGGAGCTATCACTAGTGCAACAATCAGTTACAACTAGTTAGACTGACTTTAACTCACTTAATTGAGTTGGCTGATTTCTCATGCATTAAACTAATACACTAACTGCAACTTGGACTCTAAAACAAATAGAATCACTCTACATGCCTCACCAACCACCCTCAACTCAAATTTCATGAGCTAACTAAGTCTATCACACTCAATTAACTATTACAAGTGATTATGGGATAAGATTACAATTTATTGTCCAATTTATTTAAGGGATAAATAAATTTGACACACATTTCTTCTAATTTAATTAAGAAATAATTAAATCAAAAGCCTCCATGGTAGCCATTTATGGATGCCAATTTCACTGTTTCTTGTTGCAAATTTCAACAAGAGATACTGAGATTTCATGGTATTCCTAGGAAAATTGTGTCAGATAATGATGCCAAGTTCCCTTCTAGTTTCTGCAAAGAGTTACTTGCAGGTTTAGGTACAATGTTGGCCTTAAGTACAACTTATCATCCACAGAAAAATGGATAGACATAGAGAGTTAGCATGATTTTAGAGGACATGTTGAGAATGTATGTTATGAATAAAAAATGGAATTGGGTGGAGTATCTTCCATTGGTTGAGTTTTCTTATAACAATGGGTATCAAGAATCACCGAGGATGAGTCTGTTTAAGGCACTGTATGGGAAGAGTTGTAATACTCCTATCAGTTGGAGTGATCCAGTGAACTAGGTACTTATAAGACTAGACACATTGGAAGAAATGGAACAAGAAATGTAGGTTATGAAGAAGAATATTAAGTCAAAACACGATAAACAAAAGGTTTATGAGGATCAACTCATGGATTTAAGGAGTTTTAGGTTGGGGAGAATGTGTATTTATGCATTAAGCCATGAAGATCTCCTTGAGGATTGGATCATGTGCTAAGTTGGCACCTCGGTATTGTAGGCCTTTCAAAATCCTTGAGAGGATTGGACCAATGGCCTACAGACTTGCACTACCTCCGATAATGGAATTCCATGATGTTTACCATGTTTCATTGCTTAAAATATATGTGAAAGGTGCTAATCACGTGATTGATTGGTCTATATTGTAGGTGGAGCCAGAAGGATAATTCTAGCTAGAACCTCAATGAATTTTACAATGGAAACAAATCATGTTCCATAATTGAGCAATCGATCAAGTTAAAGTGCAGTGGAATTACTTAGGGCCCGAAGAAGCTACATGGGAGATGGCTGATAAGATCCAGGCTAAGTATCCTTCATTGGTTTCGGGTTGAGGCAAAGGCGTTTTGGTACATGTACATATTTATGTATGGTTGTTATTGTAAATAAAACAGTGAGCTTAGTTATAAAGCTCCAATAAGCGGTATGGTTGTTATTTTGTCCTGTTTGTCATGTTGGTTTTGATTTTTAGTAGGTTTTTCATTGTAAATACTCCATCAAGCTAAGTTCTAAAGCTCCGTGGGTAGTATGTTTTGGTTTGAAATAGTTTTGTTGGTTGTAGGTGTCATAGAACACCAAGGACAATGTTCCCCTAACCGGAGGGGTCTGTAACAACCCCATGTTAAGCGTTCATGTAATAAAGTTAATAAACAAAAAATAATACCAAGGTCATGAGACACGTACTCCAAGCTGAATGTTGGGAAAAACATCCTAGTGGGTGTTCATTTGGTTTATTATGGTTAAGGAAATTGAAAAAGGCATTGGCAAAGGCTTTGAAAATTCAAAGAGGCATTAATTTTAATTTATATTTATGAAAATAATAGAAAATAAGAGAAAAGGAAGGTGAAAGGTCACAAATTGCACGTGAGGAGGAAATTGAAGAAAATGGAGGCCTCAATGATAGCTTCTGAGGATCAGTTCACAAGAATTTTTCAGTTTTAGCTTGGATCTCTCTATCTCATACTCTTGCAAACTTAGAGCATTCTTGGAGCACTCTATAACCAGAGAAAGAAAGGCAAAGGAAGGACAAGAAAGAAAAGGAAATAAAAGGTCATGAAAGGAAGAGTTTGATAAAGTGACTACAACAAGATTCCTTGTAGGTATTGAGTTTTATGTATGATTTCATTGCTCGTTTTGGCATGCATGGTACATGCATGTGCATATTTGGTTCTCTTGCTGTCATTGGCATGGGTTTTTATGGGTGTGAAAATGTTTTCATCTTTCACTTTCCATTTCTGGATAGCCATGGTGTGATGGGGTTTTTTTACTTGGTTGAGCTTTCGACTACCATATGGTTTTGTAATTGGGAGAGGTGGTCTCACAAAAATTTCCAAGGGCCTAAGAATCCCTTGAATGGTGTTATATTGGACTAATCCCTCTTGCAGACAAGAGTGATCTCCCTAGATTTCCATCAAAAACTAGTAACAAGCAGAAAATCAAACTACTCTTCCCATGAGTATATATTTTCTTGAATCATAAAGCTAGAAAGGAGAGGAAATGAAATCCATACCTTATTACGAAATGATTGATGACGATCCTTGTTATGCCTCGATGCATCTCTTCAATGCTTGATACAGACCTGCACACATAGAAACCAAAGGATCAAAGGCATATGCAACATAGATGATTCAATGAATCAAACTAATGATCAAGGATATTAGTAACTAGCATCATTATAATGGATAAAAAATAGATAACACAAATTATTCATCAGGTCCATAAAAAAATGTAGTGAGAAAAAGAGATCAATTGTATTGATTTAGAAATATATAAGAGTATCACAACCTTTTCCTTGATGAGGTGAAGCTCCTCCCATAAGTATACAATCCTTTCCTTGGATGAGAAGCTCTCCAACCCAATTTGACCAACATAAGTATATCTTCAGCAACCTCTATCAACCCCATATCCTGTAGTTGATTTATAGGCCAAGAAGAGGAAGTTTCAGATCCATATTAAAAGGAAGAGATCCACTAAAGGTGGTATTAGTGTTCCTTGAAGAATGGGAATTAGCTCCATGATGGGAGGGGCTCACATCGAATAGGCATGACCTCGAAGCTTTCAGTTGGGATGTATTCACCCAATAAGGCTTCTAGAATTAAATTTTTTTTTTTACTTTTTTTTTTGAGTTATGTGCACGGTCTATAGTGGAAGAGAGAGTGCAGTTTTGCATAGGTACCAATGGTAGGAACTATGCATGCGCATAAACTAGCTAGGAAAGAACAAAATTCACTAAAAAGAATTTTTTTTGCCTCATAACCCAAAATTATTGCACTTGCAAGGGAGTATTTTGGAACACATGAATTATATGGTGAAATATCCCTTCTAATGGTCAGTTTTCATGGTGAAAAAATGACGTGTATCAGATTTCCCCCTAAAGTGTGAAATTAGAAAAGGTGTTTAAGTACTGAAGTGATTTATCATGCCAGATATTGGATCAGAGATCATGGTTGGAGACCTACAACAATCAATCAAGGATTACAATGCAATAGAATCATCACCGAGGTAGGAATTCCCATACTAGAAGTAAAAATAATGCAATGAAATAGTACCTAAATACACTAAGAATCATGTCATTAGTAGACACAGTATGGAAATAACCATCAAATATGATTCTAGTTTTACAATCATGAATACATAGCTCATCGTAGCCTAGATGGGTGAAACTAGATCTAGGGTCTTGATCTCCATCTCTATTGATCCACAATATGAATCTAACCATGTGAGTACATGTATTTAAGTTGAACATGGTAGAAAATACTTGATTACCGGTCAATGATGCGAACCATTAACGAGTGTGAGAGAAACCACCATTAGTGACAATGGTCCTCAAGGTACTCCCAATACAATCTATAGAGTGTAAAAATTTGTCTTGAAGTCGAACACTCATAGAATTGTTCGATCGAAGTTCAATGATGAGAACCTATCATTGAATGTGAGAAACCTACCATTAAGGCATGTAGGCCTCAAGGTACTAAAGGGGGTTTCTAGATCAACTTCCTAGATAATGAGCTGAAGTCAATAGGAAGTGATCCACCATAGGAGGGCCTATGACTCAAAACTCATGTCAAGTTTTGAATAACTGTATGAAAGAACTGACTCAGGGATGGCTAACACGATTAAGGCTAAAAATTACATGGTAATTTGAACTGAGGTTGGATTTATCTTGAACATATTAACGACTTGATACTTAGACTTGGAAACATTTTACTCAACGATAATACCCAAAATTGGCTGAAGAATTTCAATGAGGTTCGATTAACTATGAGAAAAATGGATTTCCTAACCTGGACACATGTGTGACAGAGTGTCATGTTCAAGAGCGACATACCGCCATAAATGAAATACAGAAATGAATGTTTTTCCCAATTCCCCCCCCACCATTACTAGCAAGTACCTCTTTATTTTTGTCAAGTTTGAGGAGGATAACATTTTCTTGTCCTTTAAGATCATCCTTCGGATGAGTCCTCCAAAGTATTTTTAACGAACCCTAAGAAGAAGTGGTTTGGTCTTGTTATAATTGACGAGTCCTACACTGTTTAGATTTTACGAGTCCAGTGAGGGGGTAACTCGATGTCATTTTCATGTTTACTACAAAATTCATTGGCTAATTCCGAGAAAATTGGTGCATGAAATTGAGAATTGAATTCTCCAGGTAAGAGAGCTCTTCATTATCTTCATTTTAGACATGTATTTTTTTTTTTGGAGACAACTTTATTTTTTAAATTGCACCCTCAGATGTGTGCAATTTCATTTAATCAGGATTGCGCACACTGACTATTTTTTACAGAGAAAAATATGCTATTGGCACAGTTTTTCACTTGAGAAACCGCACAAATGCGCTCTGTTCATAAAATGTGGTTACACAAGCAATGAAGATTTTTCAAAAAATAGGAATTACACCCTCAAAATTTGCAAAATCACTCACGTTTTTTTCTAACCTTCCACTATTTCCATTTTCAATATTTTTGATTGTTCATAATGGAGTGGAGAGAGAGAGAGCATGAAAATCAAGATGTTGAATCTTTAAACAATCCAACAACATTAGAGGACCTAAGAGATTGTTGCCTATACAAATACTGAATAATTCGAGGGATGAAAGCTCAACTAGATCTCATGACTTGGATGGTGAGGGCATGGGATTTCCAAGATCAATGCTTCATGATAGGAGATCAGTGTTTCACCATAGATGTTGATGATATCTATTTTTTGACTAGACTCTCTCGTAGAGGAAAAAATATATCCTTGTATGGACACAAACCAAGTGGAGAAACCACTTCTACTTATTTGAGGTGATATTGTATTGACGAGGCTCAACTCAAGGATGGTATAATTTACATCAAAACCATTGGGTGGCTCCCCTTGAGAACCATTGCCTTTAAAATTACCAAATTATGTGGAAGTGCATTGGTTCACTTAGCCACAAAGGCTCATATGCATATCGTCGTGGAGTGTTAACAACCCACTATTTTCAACTGGTGTGAAGGAGTAGTTGCCAACATGAAAGGGAAACTGACTAGAGCAAAAATAAGGGAAAATCAAGAACTTTGGGTATGGAACTATCTTGATTTCATTTTATATAGAGCATATTCTCCTCTTGGACCCACAATAGGTTTTGGTAGAGATAGGACCTCGGGATCCTCACATGCTTTTGTGGGTCTCGTTGATGGCTTGCCATGGAGGCGATGTCTTGGTGGTAAAAAATACTCCTGAGTTACTCAGATGACTGGAATGCTAGATCATTATGATCCAACACTTTCCATATGCAGGGATTGATTAGAGAGGTGACCCATATATCCCACTCCTGGCAGGGATGCAGTGGGGCGACCTAGGTAAAAACTTTTCATTTTGATGGTTTTTATGTTTTCTATGTTTTTTTTTAGCTAATTGTCTAAATTGGTCATCCAGATATTGGCCCAGCTATACCAATGGGACTATTACATTTTGGCAGGTAGGGAGATCATCCAATAGATGTTGTAGTGCCTAACCTTGATGCAGTAGAGGCATTGACTGAGCTAGAGTACAACCTGGAGAGGTTGGATCTAGACATTCTAGAGAAAGGACTTGATGATTTGCCTTTGCAGTACCAGAGGAATGTAGTAGGACTTCCAGGGCCGATCAACCACCTGCTACAATGCATATCACGTGCTATAGTCCACTATCATGATCACCATCATGCATAGTTGCTATTATTTTACGACTAAATTTTGTTTTTATTTTTGGTATCAACATGTTTGGATAATAAAGACCACATGGCCTCATGTATTTGGATGACATTTTTTTTTGTAATACACTTTTTACAATCTATTTTATTCAATGGAGAATACTAATAATTTTATTTTGTCTTGTGGATGAATATTGTTTTTGTTTACAAATGTTGCAAATGTCTTTTTAACACATGATTCTCCAATTCACTGATTAACATGTTTATATTTTTCGGAATATGTTGATATTCAATGTAATCAAAATGTCTTTCCAAGAGACGAACCCGTAAAAACATTCTTAACATTTTTGAACTTCTTACTATATAGACACTATTTAAATGTAATACTATGAGTTGTGAATGTAAGATAACGATCAAATGACGAATTCCAATTGAAATCACATCAGATAATAGTTCAACTATTGCACTATACTCTGCTATGTTATTCGTCATTTGACCAACTTGGCATATCCCATGAATAGAAACTAACTTATTAATGGGCTAGTAGATAGCCCAATTTGTGGAAGAGAGATTTCGTGTAGAAATTATATAACCAATGCGTTATATGTCTAAGATTCTCCTGATCATACACTATTTGACTTCATGCACAATACAGAATCTTTCCACCATTGATCATCACATGTGGAAATTAACACAATTGCAATGCACACATGAAACCATAAAATTCACACATATGAACACAGTGTTTTAACAGGAAAGCCTGAAGCTAAAAACCCCAACTATCTGTATAATATATGTCATAGAGATCATGTAACAATCCTCATACAAATCTGATCATATCAAGCTCTCAGTACAATACAATCGCTACACACTAATCAGGCTCTGATCTAGCAAATCCATGCACCGATCTCTGCCACCTACTAGCCTGCCTCTACTGCGCAATCCCTGCTGAAGAATGGCTCTGAATGAACTCGAATCCACCTGGCTTGCACTGTGCAATCCTCATTGGCATCTCCATTGAGTGTTGGGTGCAATCAATGCATCACTATAGTCACAACTGATAGTCTATCTTGCCCTTTCACCTATTTCTCCACTGGTCTCCACTGAACTGTCCATGCACTATAGTTAACTGATGTATTCTTCAGTTGATTAATGAGTTAATATTTAGTGAATTAATTAATAATTAATTCACACCATTCTCACTAGTGTATCAATCAGTTAGACTAGATACAACTAGCTCAACTGTGTCTAACTGAGTTAAACTGAACACAACTCCACCAACTACTTCTACAACTCCACCAAACTCTGTCACATGAGTTCTAACTGAATTCCTCCATGAAATAGCTCCAGTAAACCCTCAGGAATAGCGTAATTCCTTTTGTTAGCTGTTGTGCCACATCTGTGCACTTACCTGAAGTGCTCCAAGAGAATAATATAATGTTTAGAGTCCAAATATTATTAAGAGCTAATAATATTCTACATATCTATTTTTAGACTGGCAATCTAAAAATAGATTCCGCCCAATATGTCTAAAAATAGAAGTCCATCTATTTTTTCCAACTTGACCAACCATCCACAAATAGCATCCCGCAACTCATAGAATATGATCGACATGTCTAAAAATAGACATAGTCTAAAAATAGACTTTGTGCCAAAAATAGTCATGGGCC